>BPLQ01015456.1:0-452529 GCA_021605075.1 Caerostris darwini
CATAATATTTAATGTGTCTGCAAGAATTTATCGCCAAAATCGCTTCACTAAATATATCGCCAAGTCTGCAATAACACAAACCAATCGAATTTTTCTAATGGAATTTTCCATACTATTTTCTATAATAATAATAAAAGAAATTGCATTCAATATATTGAAAAAATTTCAACTTTAAACTCAAAGTTGTAAAAATTATATTTTCTTTCCTTTCGAAATTTCTAAGAGAGTTTTTTTTTTTTTTTTTTGAAAAGTGCGTTATAAAGTGAATTATGATTATCATTTTTGGATTTTTTTCAAAAAGCGATGGATTTACGTTTTTTTTAAATCACACTAGATTGAAATCTCACAAAAAAAAATCATCAAAAAAAAAAAAAAAAAAAATCTTTCCAAATAGTTTTCAATTTCTGCTGAAAGTCCAACAGACCCATTTTATAAAATTTTATTACATTCCTTATAGGATATATTTGTGGAAAACGTTCGTAACCATATTGAAGTCAGAAAGCTATAGTTCTTTGGTGCTGATATCAGAAATATACTGAAAATAAAATGATAAATGCTGTGATTTTTTATGTTACCATAAATCAATATATTTAAAAAATTTCGAAGCTTGACCGAATGTTTTTCTTCGGCCTTATACTTAATGTTGTTATAGTTAATGCTTCTCTCATATACCTTTTGAACAAACGTAAAAGAATCGACACGTGAGCATTATTTCTCAGACAGGTCTACCCTCATAAACAAGAAATCCAAATCAATGAAGAGAATAATGGATTTGTTTTGTCTTTTTACGGCGTATGATTTTACCACTGTATTGGAGAAATAGTATTCCCACTTCGAAGGTGATTTCCAACAAAAGATTTCTTACGGAACTCAAGATAACATGAATAATCAATAAATTGTTCTGGAAGATATTGGTAAAATGATTAAAATAATATAGGATTTTATCTTTTGTATTCTTATTTTATTTCAAAATATGTACTAAATTTTAAAAGTTTGTGATTCCTTTTTTTTATTTCACTAGTAACTTTTTTTTTTTCGAATGCAGTTAATCGGCTATTAAGATTAAATGTCTTCTTAATTTTTATCGTTATATCTATTATTACTCTTTATGATGTCTTTAAAAAGTTTATGAAAGTTTTCTCTTCTCATTTTATTTACTGTTGTTTAGAAGGTACCATCATAAACTTGACTGAATCAAAAGTCCAGAATCGCTGGTTTTTGCAGACATTACAATTAATCTACCCATGCAGAGGATAAAAATTCGTTGAATGTATTTAGAAAAAAAAGAATTCTAATAAAAAAGCGTGTTATATCTTAATGGCAAAATGTAAATGCTATAGCATTGACTCGCACGTCGTCATATTCATGTTACGGCAGTATATGGGATAATGTGCTTTGAATATTGTAATAATATCAAACATGCAAAAAAAAGTGTTTTTCATTTTGACTTTATTCTTTTACTATAAATAACTGTATATTGTATTATGCATAATATTTAATGTGTCTGCAAGAGTTTATAGAAAAAATCACCCACTAAATATAGATCGCCATTTCTGTCATAACACAAACGAATCGAATTTTTCTAATGGAATTTTCCTAACTATTTTCTATGATAATGGAAAAAGCAAATTGCATTTTATACATTGAAAAAAATTCAACTTTAAATTCAAAGCTGTAAAAATTATATTTTCTTCCCTTTCGAAATTTCTAAGAGTTTCTTTTTGAAAAATACGTTTTAAAGTAAATTATGATTATCTTTTCTGAATTTTTTTTTCTCGAAAGGCGATGGATTTTTGTTTTCTTTAAATCGCACTAAAATTGAAGGTATATAGAAAAAAAAAAAAACATTGTAAATAGTTTTCAATTTCTGTTTTAAAGTCCAGCAGACCCATTTTATAATATTTTATTACATTCTTTCTAGGATATATTCGTGGAAAACGCTCGTAACCATATTGAAGTCAGAAAGCTATAGTTCTTCGGTGCTGATATCACAAATATACTGAAAAAAAATGATAAATGCTGTGATTTTTTATGATACCATAAAACAAAATAACTAAAACAGTTCGAAATTTGACCGAATGTCTTTTCTTTGGCGATATACTTAACGTTGTTATAGTTAATGCTTTTCTCATATACCTTTTGAACAAACGTAAAAGAATCGACACGTAAGCATTATTTTCAGACAGGTCTACCCTCATAAAAAAAAATCCAAATCAATGAAGAGAATAATGGGTTTTTTTTTTTCCGAGTATGATTTTACCACTGTATTGGAGAAATAAAATTCCCTCTTCAAAGGTGATTTCCAACAAAAGATTTCTTACGGAACTCAAGATAACATGAATTATCAATAAATTGTTCTTGAAGTTATTGGCAAAATGATTAAAATAATATATGCTTTTATCTTTTGTAATCTTATTTTATTTCAAACTGTGTTACAAATTGCAAAAGTTTGTGATTTCTTTTTTATTTGTCTAGCTTTCGAATGCAGTTAATTGAATATTTAGGTTAAATGGCTATTTAAGTTAATGGGTAATCTAGGTTAAATGACTGTTTTTCCTTTTGTCGGAGTGTCTAACAGGTCTTTACGTAACGATGAATTTGCTGCAAGGTTTGTTTAATCATGGATGAAAGGATCTCTGTTGCATTTCTATTGATTAATTAATATTCAATTGATTTGCTAAATTTGCCCTATTGAAAAAATAGGACTTTGCAGCAGATTTACCGTTACATGATAGCCTAGCAGATTGTTTCATAAAGGAAAAAAATAATTACTTATAGATAAATATTCGATAGCAAAACTTCGATATTGACAAAGTAATTAAAATAATATATATTTTTATCTTTTTTAATTCTGATTGTTTACTGTTTCGTAATATGTAATCAAATTATTAAAGTTTGTGACTTCTTTTTGATTTCTCTACTAACTTTTTTTTCGTATGCAGTTAATTGGCTATTCAGATTAAATGTCTGCTTAGATTAATGGGTAATCTAGATTAAATGACTATTTTTCCTTAGTGGGAGTGTCTGTCAGGTCCTCGTGTAGCGATGAATCTGCTGCATGGTTTGTTTTATCAGTAGGATATCAGTTGCATTTTGATTGAAATGTAATTGAGATCCTGCTGCTGAAAACAGTCCTTGTAGCAGATTCGTCCTTACACGAGGGCCTGACAGTCAGTCTCATTAAGGAAAAATAGCTATTTAACCTAGAAATATTATTAGGTATTACATTAAAAAAACAATTAATTATAATTTGAAAATAGCATAATGAATTAATTTAATGAACGTGAAGTATTTTGCATCTGGTATTGGAGAATATTGATCTTTATTGGAGGTTTTGTTACACACACACAAGAAGAAAAAGTAATACTATAGTGTACAGGAACATTTTAACGATTTCGAGAATAATATCGCCGCTATTGTAATTTTTTTTTCTGGTGCCAATAATAAAAATGTGACAAATACCTGTTAATAAAGCAAATCTTCCAGTATATTCATCTTTATTACATGAAGACCTAATAAACATATTCATAAAGGAAAAATGACCATTTAACTCTTCTAAGAAAACATACATTTGCCTGTCTTACTGAAGAAGTTAAAAATTAAATAAAATAACTATAAATCCAAATTTGAAAAAAAAAACATGTAAATAATTAAATTAAAAGCTGTCATTACATGTATTAATTTTCTTGTGATATTGAAGAACATGCATCTGTAATGGAGGTTTTGTTATACATAGGCTAGAGTAAGACACAAATATAACAGTAAAATGCCATAAATTTGTGGTAATTTGATATTACAATCGATATTTCATCTAATTAGTTAGTTAACTAAAAAAAAAAACACAACATTTTTATCGTTATGTTTTATATAAAATCAAATATTGGTTACAAATATAGTTATAAATTTTATATTATTTTGCATTATGCTATTTTTATATTTTTATTAATTATTTCTATTTTAATTTTAATGACTTTTGTTTAGATATTATAGTCACGAATTGGACTGAAACACAAGTTATATAACACAAGTTACAATATCCAAAACACATTATCTAGTCCCATATACTGCCGAAACATATATACGGCCACTCAATGTTATAGCATTCCTATTTTTCCATTAAGTCATAACACGCTTTTTTTATGTGAGAGGGATAGAATCCTTTTTAATTAATGAATACATTCAACGACATTTTGTTCACGGAATGGGTAAATTAAATTAAATATCTGCAAAAATTAGCAATTTTGAACTTTTGTTTCAGTTAAGTTCATGATCATAACTTCCAAAGAAGAGTCAATAAAATTAAAATAGAAATAATTAATAAAATTTTAAAAACAGCATAATGAATAATAATATAAATTTTAGAACGATACGTGTAATCAAGATTTGATTTTATATAAAAGATAATGATAAAAATGTTTTTTTCAGCATGGTACTTGATTAACTAATTAGAGAGACACTTCATTTTAGAACGATACGTGTAATCAAGATATGACTTTATATAAAAGATAATGATAAAAATGATTTTTTACTTGATTAACTAATTAGAAGGGACCATTGTAATATGAAAGTACCACATATGTATGGGAGTTTACTGTTGTATTTGTGTCTTCCGCATAGATAAGCACTGACAAAATTGGTTTTATAAAACATAATCTATTTTTTAAATGAATTTCATTACCAGTAGGGATAATTATATTGTCTGCAATCTAAGCCACTACGTAAGAAGTATAATAAAAATTTCATAATTAAAATAAAAACACAATTATCCGATTGAATTCCTACTTAGAAGTTACCATTGTAATATGAAAGTACCAAAAATTATGGCTGTTTACTGTTGTATATGTGTCCTTCACAAAAATGAGCACTATTAAAACTGCTTTTATAAAACACTCTTTTAAAATAATGAACTATTTTTAAAATAATTTCATTACCATTAGGAATAATTTTGCTGTCTGCCATCTTAGACACTTATATTGCTTAAGAAGTGTATACAAAATTAAATAATTAAAAGAAGTATAAGTTTCTGTTGTAAAAAGAAAGTCAATTGATGACTTAATATATAGAATTTTCTATTCGTTAAAAATAGCAATTTATTATATATTTATAAGAATACTCCGTGATGATATTTCTTTCTTATGAATCTACTGCAAGGTCTGTTCTATCTTTAGGATTACAATTATATTTCAATTGAAATGAGCATAGATCCTTCTGATAAAACAAACTCATCGTTACATGAGGACCTGATATACACTCCCACAAAGAAAAAATAGTCATTCAAACTAGATCACCCCAATCAGATTGTCCCAACCTGATTACCCAATAACCTACACAACCACTTAAACTAAATAGCCATTTAACTGTATTCAACAATAAAGTTGCTGGAAAAATTAATAAAGAGTGATAAACTTTTAAAATTTATTACATATATTGAAATAATAAAAAGTAAGAATAGAATAGAAAAGATAAAATCATATATTATTTTAATCATTTTGCCAATATCTTTAAAAAAAATTTATAGATTATTCTTGTTATCTTGAATTCCAAAAGAAATATTTTGTTGGTAATGACCTTCGAAGTGGGAATATTATTTCTCCAATACAGTAAAATCAAGCGGCGGAAAAAAAAAAAAAAAACCCATTATTTTCTTTATTGATTTGGATTTATTTTTTTATGAGGGTAGACCTGTCTGAAAATAATGCTCACGTGTCGATTCTTTTATGTTTGTTCAAAAGGTATATGAGAGAAGCATTAACTATAACAACGTTAAGTATATTGCCGAAGAAAAACATTCGGTCAAATTTCGAAATGTTTTAGTTATTTTGTTTTATGGTATCATAAAAAAATCACAGCATTTATCATTTTATTTTCTGTATATTTCTGATATCAGCACCGAAGTACTATATCTTTTTGACTTCAGTATGGTTACTAACATTTTCCACGAATATATACAATAAAGAATGTAATAAAATTTTATAAAATGGCTCTGCTGGACTTTAAACAGAAATTGGAAACTATTTGGAGTGTTTTTTTCCGATATACTTTTCATTCTAGTGTGGCTTAAAGAAATCTTAAAACCATCTACTTTTGAAAAAAAAAATTCAGAAAAAGATAATCATAATTTGAAAAATAAACTCTAAAAAGTAATCTAATAAACTTTTCAAAAATAAACTCTCTTGAAAAATTCGAAAGTGAAGAAAATATAATGTTTACACCTTTGGTTTTAAAGTTGAATTTTTTTTTCTCTGTATCAAATGTAATTTCTTTTATTATTATAGAAAATAGTCTTTAATATTCCATTAGAAAAATTCGATTCGCTTGTGTTTTAGCAGACTTGGCGATATATATTTAGTGAAACGATTTTGGCGATAAGCTGTTGCAGACACATTAAATCTTATGGACAGTAGTTAATACAGTATACAGTTATTTTTAGTAAAAAAAATAAAGTCAAAATTTAAAGCAATTTTTTGCATATTTGCTATTATTACAATATTCAAAGCACATTATCTTGTCCCATATACTGTTACGATACATGAATACGATACCGTACAAGTTAAGGTTATGGGAGCATCGTGCTATTAACTAACAACACACTTTTTTATGTGAGAGGGATAGAATCCTTTTTTTTTTTTACTGAATACATTCAACGACATTTTATCCTTTAAATGGGTACACTAAATGAAATGTCGGCAGAAACTAGAAATTCTGAACTTATGTCTCTGTAAAGTACATGACTATAATATCTGAACAACAGTTATTAAAATTAAAATAGAAATAATTAATAAAATTTTCAAAACAGCATAATGAATATTAGTATAAATTTTAGGACGATACTTGTAAGCAAGATTTGATTTTATATAAAGCATAACGATAAAAATGTTTTTTTCTGAAATTACCTAATTGGAAGAGATCATTGTAATATAAAAGTACTACACATTTAAGACAGTTTACTGTTGTATGTGTGTCTTCCATGAAGATAAGCACTTAATTTTTGTATTTAATTAAATCTCTTTAATTGAATTAAGATTGATAAAAGTACATTCAATTTATTTATTTATTTAAAGTAATTGTATAGTTAAAATTCATGAATTCGTTTACATATTTGACCATAAAATTTAGATATTTTATTAATACTGGCGACATTTTTTTAAACAAACTACGCCTTTTAGTAAAGTCACATTTCAAAATTTTAGTCAGGAATTTCGTTATTAGCTAATAAAATTAAACGATAAATAAATTTAAACGATTCCTGATTAATTGAATTTAATATTGGTTATAAAATTTAAAGATGGAATTACAATTTTATTGACTTTAAACGAAAGAGAGCAACACTAAGCGAAAACCTTCAAATTAGAGAATTTTAGGGTAACTTAAACAAAAAGCTACGTTCCAAGGAATAAATTATTGTAATAAAAATGCTGAACCCATCTTATTATACTTTTATCTTAAGAATTTTCCGCGTGGATAAGGATAATATTTGCATCTTTTATCGTACTGAGGTGTTCCACAACAAAAGGAAGCCATTTGGACTTTGTAGATAACCATCATATCTATTATATGACCTGCCACAAGCCACATAAACAATCTAGCAAAATTAGACCATTAATGTTGTGACTTTCTGGAATTTATTTAAAAAATTTCTGTGTTTAGTTTTAGAGATTAAATAATGTTTCAGCTAGCCTTATAAAATGTATACAGAATGTAATTTTCAGTAATTGATTGTAAGATAAAACGATACTTATTGTGAGAATAAATTTCGAGAAAATGATTTTTACGCTATTTGACAGTAACTTCTGTTTACTTGCTGTTTCCTATGAGCATGCGTGTTCTACCGTACGGTATGCAAAAACTCTCTATTAACTTGTTTACGTGAGGTTCTAGCAAGATAAAAATTTTGGAGAGAACCTTACTGCTTAGAAACGTGTTCTTAAATTTGTATTATCTTGTATAAATAGAATAATTCTTCAGGTTATTTTTGAAAGGATGTCTCTTGATTTTAAGGAAATTTGCTTCCCTTTTTTTTTTTTTTCTTTCAAGCTTTTATTTTTTGGTAACAGTTGAAGGCTTCCCATAACTTTTTTTCCCAGAAAATTTTTAAGGTAAAACAATATTTGAAATAGGCCAAATGCTTTGTTTTTACAAAAAGGGAAAAAAATAACTTCAGGTTAAAATATACACAATTATTAGATATTCTAATAAAGCCAAAGGCTTTGAAAAATTTTTTTACAAAATTTATCTGTAAATAATTTAATTTGTTTGAATATCAGTATGGTTTGACAATATTATGATCAATTACATAAATGTTTGTAATATTTAAAGCCTTTTATGTACTATAACTCATTCAAATTTATAAATTCCTAAAAACAACGTTTATTAAAATATGCTTTCAAATAAAGTATGGCTGTTTGTCAGACTATACGGCAGGTCACAAACTAAACTTACATATAAACCCATATACAAACTTATGCAAAACTTATATATAAAAATATATCCTACAGGTAAAGATATATTTTCTTAAGAAACTAATTCTCCCTAAGGCCTAGTAAAATAAAAATCAGAATTGAAAACTGCTATTCTCTTGTGAAAAATGAAATCAGGGGTTGTTGAGATCATAAGAGTTTATATAAAAAAAAGATTGATCATCGTGAGGATGAAAAATTCTTAACGGAACAAAAAGTTGAAGAATGATACTAAATCACACAGACAATATCCCCTCTGCAATCGAAGGGTTAGGATTTCTAAGACGTACAAGAGCCTGCAATTAATTTTGTTCACTGAATCTGTTCTACTATCCATCTGGATTTTTGATCTTTACCGTTGAAAATTCTTACAAGAATAGCTATTGTATTTTCAGGTTCATATTTTCACGTATCGTACAGGTAAGGGTTGTATCATCAGAGATCATTTGAATTGTATCGATAATAAATTTCCACCGAATTGCAAGATATAATTTCAAAATGTATTACTTCTGATGATAAAAGGAAACGAAAATTTAATAAACGGAAAATGAAATTATTTAAATTATTTATGCAGTAAAGTAATTTTTTTGAAGTTTAAAAGGAGAGCTTTTCGCCTTATTTGGTTTGTTCTTGAAATCTGTTGGTATTTTGGTAACCTATTCTAATTGCATGAGGTTTTGCAAATACGCTAAACAAACGGCCAGCTCTTCCTAAAAAACATGTTTGCGATTAGTATTCTTTGTTATCCGATGTGTCTTTAAAGTAACCAGATTTGATTAATTTCTCTGAACTTTATAATGTTAAAACAATCTAATGTATGAAAAGGAATAATTTAAAGCTATAATTTACAAATGTGTCTAAAAATTGTTGCTCTGTTGTCCAGAAGTGTAAAAGAAATCAAATGAATTCAGAAATAAATATCTCAATTTGTCAATAATTTTGTCTGCAGTCCATGTACATTGTGTCTGTCTTTTGGATTCATCCTGATTACGGTATAATCAGATCGAATTAGAAGGATTTCTAGGGAGTTAAAATTTGCCGAAGGATATAAAAATGAACAATGATGTTAAAAAGTTCTTCTGAGAATGATGGTGATGGTTTTTGCGCCATAACGTATGTGTTCTTACGATTCCAAATTGACAATGTTTTTACATTTGCAAGAAATATGCATGAAACGTCTGTATACTGGAATGACTTTTTGCTGGGTTTGAGGACATAAACAGCCCTTGATAATGCTACATTAAAATTGGGTTAGTACAGTGTAGGTGAAAAAGAGAGGGTGGTGTACCTTTGTGATAGTAAAACTCGTGGTATACCTACGATAATGTTGTTAATTAGAGGTGAATATCTGATATGAAAAGTGGTGACAATATTTAGCGGTGAATGTCTTTAGATTAATTTATTAGATTTATAACATTAGGGTCATATAAGCTTATTTATTTTGAATCTATAAAATGAAACAATATAAGTTGTAAAGTAATTCATTGGGAATTATTTTACTAACTTCTCCAAATTTCAATTCTAACAATGTGTATATTAAAAAAAAACTAATTTATTTGAAAATAAGATGATGGATCGGTATCAAATTATAACGAGTAAATTTATTTTTGCCAAATATTATACACGATTTTAAAGTACTATGAACTTCGGAATACGACTTATAAAATCCTCAAAATATATTAGAGTCATATAAGCTTATTTCATTTGAAAGTAAGAAAATCGTAGAATATAAGTTTAGAAGTAGTTCAATTGAAAGTATTTTACCAACGCTGAGGAATTCTCGACACATGCACAATGGATAGATTAAACTGGTAATATCTTTGGGTGGGAGAATATTATTTCTGTTCGTCATCATACATAAAATTAATTAAAATTAACATCTTTTGAGAAAAAAAGACATATAGGAATAATTTTCTTGTGTACGTCACTTTGAAATATACCAAGAAGCCCAAGTACAATAATCCTGTAACCAACAAGTCTATTCGGTTTTTAGATACAAACTTTGCAGCTCACGTCAACAGGAGGATAGTTTTGTGTTCACTTGTATACTATTTTGTCCACACTAGCCTTGGACCACGATTGTTGCTGTTATCAAAGGTAAAAAATAGCTTTAAAATAGCCTGTATGTAAGAAGTTATGCTTTCATATATCTCAAAGCTGATCTTTTTCACAAACCAGTCATTCATCAATTGACACGACAATACAGAAGGTATCAATTTCAGAGGTAAAAAAAAAAACCAGCAAAACTTTCTTACATTTTCAAACGAATTTCGAGAGCTTCATAGAGAAAAAATAGTGCATAAAAAGATCAATTTTTCATAACTTTTATCTTTTTCTATGTCGTTTTTTTTTTCTCCTCGCTTTTAAAAGGGTCCATCCACAATGTTTTGGATTTTATTTTCGGCTTTTAGAAGGAAACAGCTATTCATCTTTGTAAAATTTCTGACTTCAAAAGAAATCGAAACCGAATGGCCAGCAAAATGATATAGCCGCAAGGTAACGCCAAATGGCAAATGGCTGAAAAGTTGTATCTTTTATTTAAATGTTTGCATGTGTTATTTCAGATACATTGATGCTATTCCCTGAAAAATAGTACAGTATTATATCTATTGTTATATTAATACATAATCGTTGTTAAATTAGGTAACATCAAATGGCAAACGGCTAAAATATTTTGTATCTTTTATTTAGATTTTTGCATGTATTATTTCAGAACATTGATGTTGTTTCTTGCAAAATTTATATTGGATGATAATGCATTCTGTCTAATATTACACTAATATTGCAAAAATGTTAAAGCATTAATGTTCGTTTTTAAAGGAAGTTTAAAATCAACAAACTTCTGTTTCACCTCCAGTTTATCGTTTTATTTGACCTAGTTCAGAGGCATTGAAGCAAAATTTATAATAACAGATATAGATATAAAATAAATATTATATATTATATAGATATTATATAATGTATTATTGTTACATACATTTTTGAGACAAATTTGTATTATTTACCGATCATTTTTTTAATCTTCTAATAAAATATTTAGTTTTCAATTTAATTAGTTACTTGATTTTAATAATATAAATGTATTTTTCCATACTAGAACTGAGTTAAATATTAGTGTCATAGATATTGTAACAATTTCGAGGATACAGTATAACAAGGAGTTAATAATAATATATCATTATACGAATAGATCAAGCGCAACAAGTAGTTAATAATGCCTCTTTATACCTGAGAACTAATTATTTTTATTACACCCAAGTGGTCACTACAACCTGAAGTGATAATTTATTACTTGTATTTTGGTAGCACTTTATTTCACTCAATTTTCTGTTTTTTACTTTTCTTTTACTGGTTGTCAACACGTACAAGATTGCACTTTGTTCACCGTTTGTGATTTTGTTTATTATTGTTTGTTTGTTATATTTGTCTAGTATTGATTGTTTGCTATAGTTGTTTCTTATTGATTCTTTGTTGTATTTGTTTAATATTGATTGTTTGTTATAATTGTTTAGTATTGATTGTTTGTTATATTTGTTTATTATTGATTGTTTATTATATTTGTTTATTATTAATTGTTTGTTATAGTTGTTTGTTATAGTTGTTTATTATTGATTGTTTGTTATATTTGTTTAATATTTATTGTTTGTTATATTTGTTTATTATTGGATGGTTTTTATTTTTCTTCATTTCTTACTGTTTATTTTTTTTTTATTATTGATTGTTTGTTATATTTGTTCATTATTGATTGTTTGTTATATTTATTCATCATTGATTGTTTGTTATATTTTTCATTATTGATTGTTTGTTATATTTGTTTATTTGTCACATTTCACCTTTTAGTCCCTTGATGTGATACAAATATCTATAAGTTTCTTGATGGAAAGTTTTATTTAACCATAGTGTATAAATGGAATATTATAATAAATTGGTCGTTGTTTTTAAGAAATCGTACTATACGAAACAAACAAGCAAACAACAGTACAAAAAAGCGATAGGTGTAAATTTAGTATGATTTACAAGCCCAAATGAAAATATTAAATGGGATACATTTTGCTTTAAGAAAACCTCGTCATGTTATTTATGACACGGCTATATATGTAACTATTACAGATTCTTATAGAAATGATGTTTATAAAAGACCTTTCCTAATCTTTTATTATGTTAAAACGAAAACGCTTTTTTTGGAGTGCTGTATTATAGGACGTCTACAGCATTATCGAATTTCGTTAGAACTAAACTGTATTGCACAAATTCATACTATACAACTATTGTTTGTATTTATTAGTCTTTTTTTTTTACTTTTTTGATATAAAATTAATGGTATCTTATATATTATTGATATAATTATTAAATGAATACGTGGTATATTGTTTAAATAGTTATTAATATATAGTTGTTAATAAATTATTATTATAATATAATAGATCAACTAATTATTAATGGTTTATTAATTATCAACTGTATGCGACTGTTCATTTTGATATGTTTTTAATTTTTATTTTTTATTTATTTTATGTATTTGTTATTTTTTTTATCTTAATTGATAATGAAGTATTTTTGATGAAAAAAATATTTATCACTGCTGTTTGTTATTAAGATAGTGTAAGCAAATTTAGTGATGCAATTAACGGTTTGGATATTATCTTTATAAAATAAACAAGTAATATAACAAAAAAATTTAAAGTCAATTCCTACTTTTTTTGTCACTATATTACAGAAAGTCCTTTATAAATAATTTTCGTTCATTTTTTTAAGTTAGAAAAGTTGAAATTTTCGTCTTACATCTGGCGCCATCTAATGGCAGATACATGCAACTTAAATCTAAAAAAAACTAAAATTAATTAATTAAATTTGATTAATGAATTAATATTTGAAAAAACACTGTATTAGCATCAAGTGTCATCCATTACAAGTTCAAAAAAGTGTATTTGACCTTGAATGGATGAATAAAAAAATGTTTTATTAACAATTGAAATTTGAAAAGATATATATAGGGAGAGTGTGAACTAATAGTAGGAATTGAAAAAGATAATTTTTTTATTTAACTTCTTCTTGGAAAATAAATTTCATTAAATATCTCTTAAATTAATTGTTTGCATGGATTTAATTTGTATAAATAATTTAACATAAACAACAAATCCATAAACAATAAATCCAAAAAATTCATAAAACATTTAATTGTGAGCTATTACAATAATTTGTCAATTATTGTACTATCTCGTTTAAAATTAATAAGAACTACGAAAATAAATAAAATTTTTAATAAGTATATGGTCCCTCGCATTACTTGTAGTGTATGGTTACATTTAAAAATGACTTTAATTTGATCACGTGAAAAGATTAATTTGTAAAATAATTAAAAGAGGATTTATTAATGAACAAATGAATGGATTAAAAATAAACCAGACTTTAAGTAAAAATTATTAAAGGTGAATATCAGGCTATATCTCTACATTTTTCTTTACTTTTAAAATAAATTTTAAGAACAAAAATTAAATATCTTATTGTCAACAAATCACAATTTTAATAATTTTGATTTTTTTATTGAAAAAAGACATTAACTCTTAAACTTGGAAAATACATTACAGTTATTTCAAGCAATACTGCATCAATCAGTTACAATAATCATCTGAAAATTAAAAACTATGGTAATTATATTAATTTTGGTTAGAAGTTATTTTTATTTCTTATAATAACTAAATTTTGATTCTACAAATCAGCATTCAACTTATAACAAGTAACTTTTTAAGAATTGAATCTTTGAATAGAATTGTTTGAAAGCAATAGCTGTCGTGACTTGATAGATATTGTTCTCTAAACAATACAAGATTGCAAAGGTGAAAAAGAAGGATGAATCAACATGCATTTCCTTAGTTTCAGGTTTACAAAGGGGAAAAACAAAAATTGCACATTTCTGCTTATACCTGACACTGCATTTCATCATAGTAATAGTAGAACTTAAACTTCAGAGTTAAGAAGAAATATGAATGGCTGAGTTTCATATTTCGACTTCTTTTCGAATATTGTAAATCGCACGGAAAAAAAAATTGTACTCGGCGTTGCTTCAGTTCTGCATGGTTTAAAGTTCTTTTGAGGTTTTTCGCCATCCTTCAAGTTTGCGTCCGATGGCAGTTTTTCCCTTGCGTTTTCCCCTAAAAGTGCAGTTTAGGGTTGAAAGCGATAGGATACAAACCCTTTTTGAGTTGGTGGATTTTTCATCCTGTCACTACAAGGGCAAACCTTGCACTATCAGGGACGAAATCGCCATTGATTTTTTTTTTATCTTTCAATGCGTTCAATGTTATGATTTTCTCATGGTCAGCTATGGGAATAGAACTTTCTTGCGTTTCTGAATGAGTTTCGATGAATGATCTTACAGGTTTTGTGGGTGATCGTATTCTAAGTCAGATATGGCCAGCTTGTTTTTGTTTTATGTTATATTAATTGTAATTAACTATTTAAACAAAATATCCCTTA
Source organism: Caerostris darwini (assembly GCA_021605075.1). Lineage (NCBI taxonomy): Eukaryota > Metazoa > Arthropoda > Arachnida > Araneae > Araneidae > Caerostris > Caerostris darwini. Next base: position 14,934 of record BPLQ01015456.1, read on the forward strand.
GGAATTATATCAAACTAGGAGTAAAACTTCTCAAAGGAAGCTTAATAGTGATAGTCAAATGATTTTCATCACTTTTCCATTAAGTACCTATTTAGGCACGTAATGGTAAAAGCATAATTTATTATGTTCTAAGAATATGTCCAGTTTCTCTTCAATTCTTATAATTTCTTTTAATTTCTTTAGGATTTGCTCTATTTTGTTGCACTGTTCATTGTCTAAAGAAATACAATCATTCTAAAAGTCAATGCGAATTCTTTAAATCCAATTATTTTTTTCAATTCCTTCTATTAGCTCACACGCTACCTGTATATATATCTTGTTCAAATTTTCAGTCGTTCATAAAATATTTTTTATTCATCCAATCAAGTTCAAATACATTTTTTTGAGCTTGTAGTGGATGACACTGGATGTTAATACAGTTTTTTCAAATATTAATTCAGTAATTAAATTTAATTAATTAATTTCAGTTTTTTCTTTTTGGATTTAAGTTGCATATATCTACCAATAGATGGTGCCTGATAAACTTAAAAAATGAATGAAAATTATATATAAATGACTTTCTGCAATATAATGGAAAAAAAGTAGGAATTGTCTTTAAATTTTTTTTTTATTTTACTTGTTCTGCAATATAAAAAATATTACAGTTTTTTTAATATCATTACTTTGCAATATGCACAATTTATACTATTATTTGATTCTTTAATTATAGCTAAAAAACAAATTAATCTAAAACAAGAACAAGCTGTTCATATCTGATTTAGAATGTGATCTGCCGTAAAATCTATAAGGTCATATATATATATATATATATATATATATTATATTGCCTGGTCGGCGACAGACGTAAATTAATACACTCCGTGATGTCCGAAACTACAAGAACGGCTAATACTTTGAAAAACCGGCAGAAACTCAGGTATATTCAGTCACTACAGAAAAAAAGAAAATTAACCTTTCTGATCGACTGGTTGCAGAACTCTCTCTTCTTCACTAAAACCTTATTTTAAGACAATCCGTCAGATTCTCGCACTTCTCATAGAAGTATTGTATTCGAACTCGTGGTCTATCACCCATCACGATCGAACAACTCATGGTGTAGTCCATATTCAACCTGTAGTTGTTTCGACCTGTGATGGTCACACAGACATTCGCGAATTTTTTGTGTCTCATTATAAATGATACAGAAAATTTTCTATCAGCATTGAGTGACAGGTGTTTCTCATTAGTATAAAACACTAATTGCATGTGATATTACTACCCCCAATACTGCTTGTTTGGTGTCAAATTTGAATGATGGATTGTTATATAATTTTCAAATAACATACATTCCCCTCTCCTGCTAATGAAATGCCAAAACTCTTTCCGTGAGAAAAAAAAATCTACAATTTGCAGGCATCTGACCTGCTGATGCACAGGGAAAAAAATTATGGAATAAATTTAAGAATTCACTGCAAATTAAAAATAAGTAAATAAATATCTGAAGAAAAAAATTAAATGTGGATTTCAATAAATATATAAAACATTATGCACATGGAAACAATTGCATTTTAAGAAACAACAATATCTGGAGCACAAGCATAACAATTGAAGATTTTATTTGAATGTCTTTCATAACAAGATAAAAGATTCTTTTTTTAAGGTTTAAATAAATCATTTTTTAAATAAAATTCATGCATCAAAAAAGCAAAACCTTTATCTAATTTTAAATTAAGAGAATTTATTCTTATATTTATGAAACGTAAAAAAAATATTCAAACATTTTTAATAAATGGATTGTGTAAAATATGCAAGTTTAATACCATTCTTTAAGAAGTAGAGAGCATTAATGTCTGAGGAAGTATTCAATAATTCAATACAATTCGTTTTGGATGTAATTGAGAATTCCTCTTGCATTCATATGCACATTTTTGTCTTTTGACTGAAGTACAAAAGACAGACGGCACTCCACATCAAAAGGAAAAATAAGAAATGACGCGAAACATGCTATCCGCGACTCCCTTTGTAACAAAGTTCCAAAATGGCATAAAGAAAACTAGATTTGTCTGCAATTCCGCCAGAAGAGTGATTTGATGGACTGGAAAGAATAATACGTTTTTGACAGAGGGATTTCCCAAAATGTGAGTAAAATATAGTTCTCGCCACCAAAGTACAGGAAAGGCTTTCCTGGTTGGACATTTGTTTGAATATTTAAAAAGGGCAAATCACGCTAGAATCAAACTGTGCTTAGGCCTAGGTAAGCATTTGAAATGAAGTTATTTTCCTTTCTTTTGTGCTTGCGATTTATTAAATTTCATTATTATTGCTGAATTAGTTAAATTCTATTACTTTTATTACATGAAATATATTTGTGAAATAATTAATAATACAACTAATTAACTGCATATCACAAATATATTGATAGATTGACATATTTCGAAGATATAAAAAATAGATGGAAAATTTCTTATTATTTAAAATTATTTTATTATTAGTGTTTTTATTTAAAAAATCCATATTCGATTGAGTAAAATGTCTAACTTTTTATAGTCCACTGTATATATGTTTAGTAAAGGATTACATTACTTTTAACAAATGTAACTCAAAAGTTATACTTCTATGTAACAAAAATTGATTGAATTATTTAATGTCAAAGTTTGAAATTTGTCAGCCATCATTCAGGGATTGGTTACATGATAAATTAAATCAATTCACTTTGAAATCAGGGAACAAATTCGAAGGCCAGTAAAAATTAATTCCGAAATGAAACAAGTTAGATAGAAAATGCTAATTACAAAGTTATAGTCCATTGTCATGTTATGTAAAATTAATACCCTGAACCGTAAAAATGCGGAAGAAGTTGGGACACACATTGGTAAATCAAAAGATACGCATACATATTCTAAACATCTTTTGTCCTACATATAAGTTGCAGAGAATCATAGAGCAAGATAAAACATAGGAAATAAGGAAATTTTATACATGAAAGTAATACATGGAATCTTACACATGGAAGGAATACATGGAATCTTATACATGGAAGGGTACATAGGAAATATAAATGCATCTACTGGAAATATACAAAAAGTTCTCTGTTGATGGAAACGTACAACTGAAGCCGTGACAGTACTGAGTAGTGTATGCGTTTCAGCATATTTGGTGTAACTGAGCAACAAGGAAGAGTGATACGCTGTTTTAGATATACAGAGGAGTTGCACTCTATACATTTCTGTTATCAATTAAAATATTTCTAAGAGAAATTAACGAAAAATATAATGAAAAATGAATTGAATCAAATAAAGACTGTATAAATTTGAATAAATATCCAACAATGGTTTATTAATGAGTATACATTCAAGTAGATATAAAGATGGGAGGTTTTGGATTAAAGCAGATACGTTTGTTGGTAAAGCTTTTTAAATATTCACGATAGAACACAAAAAACCATTAAAAAAATGCATTAAATTCAATATTTAAACTGATAGAACGTAACTTTTATATCCTTTAACAAAAATTTTAAAATCGAATCACTGTAAAACCATCATGAACTTTCGATTTGGTGTTCCCTTTATGGATACACAATTCTAAAGAGTTCAATGCACTGTAAATTCAAATAAGCATTAAATTCCAGAAACAAAATCTTTCATTCTTTTAAACTTTCATATTCATTGCAAATCATTCAAAGCATAATTTCTCGATATTCTAAGGTATAAAAATAAAAGTTATGTTTTATGTATTTGTAAATGTTTGTAAATATTTTCGCTGAGCATCAATATTTATCCCCATTTGGCTAAAACTTTCCGATTTTAAAACGTAATTACTTTGAACTTATACAGAGAATGCGTAAAAGAAGAACTAAAATATGTCTTTACTTTTTCATCACAGAGTATCGTGAGTCAACTAATCTTGCAGTAGATGAATTGCACGGAAAGAAATTGAGAAATTGATGACTAGCAGCCTACGAATGACTACAAAAGATTCGAATGCAAAAATCTTCTCTTCTTTTTGTTCTTTGGATTTTATGACTCTGACTAAATTGCTCGTGTATTATCCATTTCAAAAAACTCATCTTGATACTTTTCTAGACTGGGATAAATCCTGGGCTTGTTCGGAAGAATGATTTAAACTATACACGTTGTCTTCGCTTTTGTCCTCCTTTCGAATTTATGCCTTGAAATAAATGGTTGAAGATTTGTTGGTGGTCTTTTTCATTCGTCTTTGTCTAGTTCTCGAAGGCATCATTTGAGGAAAAATTATCTTTGTCGATCAGACATTTAAAGAAGATGTACCGTTTGCAAATTTGTTGAAGAGGGATGTAGCTATTCCTATTTGTGTTTTTCAAAAATATCAATACTTTTGAAAAATATTTACGGACTTTAAAGAGACTTCGTTGCTTTGAATTTTGCGATAATTACATAAAAGGTAACATATACACATGTACATGTTATTTTTATAAATTTATTTTTACTACTGTCTGTTATTGTTGTTATTATAACAGAAAGCTATTTATTTTAAACAATAATAATGAATAGCTTCTTTTGATTATCAGGTAATATCAATGAGCAAAATACATCAACATAAATATTTAAACTCGTAGAACATGCATTTTATACCAAGGAACAAAAATCTTAAAAATGCAATCATTATAAAACATTATAAACTTTCCATTTGGTATTCTCTTTATGTATACATAATTCTAATTTGTTGAATGGATTGTAAATTGAAATAAGCAATTTTTCCAGAAATAAAATTTGGAGATTTTGAATTACGGTAGATACGTTCCTCTCCTTTTTAAATATCCGTAAATGAAAATGAAAAACTCCCTTTTCAAGATATTTAAAAAGAATTTAATTTTTGAATTTTTTTTAATTTTGACATCATCAAAATACATCAAATTAATATATAAACTCATAGAAAATACATTTCATATCATGGAACAAATATCTTAAATATCGAACTACTATAAAAACATTGTAACTTCTCGATTTGGGTATTCTCTTCATGGATACATATTCCTAATGAGGTCAATGCACTGTAAATTCAAACAAACATTAAACTCCAGAAAGAAAAATCTTTCCTTCTTTTAAACTTTCATCATCGGTACAAATCACTCAAACCATAATCATTGATAATTTCTAGATATTCGAAGGTATACAAATAAAAGTTATTTTTTATTTGTCTCTTTATGCTGAGCATCAATATTTAACCTTGTTCGGCTGAAACTTTCCGATTTTAAAACTTAATTACTTTGAACGTATACAGAGAATCCATAAAAGGAAAACTAAAATATTTCTTCAGTTTTTTTATCACATAATATTGCGAGTCAACTAATCTTGCAGTCGATGAATTACTCGGAAAGAAATTGAGAAATTGATGACTAGCAGCCTACGTACGACTGCAAAAGATTCGAATGCATAAATCTTCTCTCTTTTTGTTCTTTCGATTTTATGACTCTGACTAAATTGCTCGTGTATTATCCATTTCAAAAAACTCATCTTGATCCTTTTCTAGACTGGGATAAATCCTGGGCTTGTTCGGAAGAATGATTTAAACTATACACGTTGTCTTCGCTTTTGTCCTCCTTTCGAATTTATGCCTTGAAATAAATGGTTGAAGATTTGTTGGTGGTCTTTTTCATTCGTCTTTGTCTAGTTCTCGAAGGCATCATTTGAGGAAAAATTATCTTTGTCGATCAGACATTTAAAGAAGATGTACCGTTTGCAAATTTGTTGAAGAGGGATGTAGCTATTCCTATTTGTGTTTTTCAAAAATATCAATACTTTTGAAAAATATTTACGGACTTTAAAGAGACTTCGTTGCTTTGAATTTTGCGATAATTACATAAAAGGTAACATATACACATGTACATGTTATCTTTATAAATTTATTTTTACTACTGTCTGTTATTGTTGTTATTATAACAGAAAGCTATTTATTTTAAACAATAATAATGAATAGCTTCTTTTGATTATCAGGTAATATCAATGAGCAAAATACATCAACATAAATATTTAAACTCGTAGAACATGCATTTTATACCAAGGAACAAAAATCTTAAAAATGCAATCATTATAAAACATTATAAACTTTCCATTTGGTATTCTCTTTATGTATACATAATTCTAATTTGTTGAATGGATTGTAAATTGAAATAAGCAATTTTTCCAGAAATAAAATTTGGAGATTTTGAATTACGGTAGATACGTTCCTCTTCTTTTTAAATATCCGTAAATGAAAATGAAAAACTCCCTTTTCAAGATATTTAAGAAGAATTTAATTTTTGAAATTTTTTTAATTTTGACATCATCAAAATACATCAAATTAATATATAAACTCATAGAAAATGCATTTCATATCATGGAACAAATATCTTAAATATCGAACTACTATAAAAACATTGTAACTTCTCGATTTGGGTATTCTCTTCATGGATACATATTCCTAATGAGGTCAATGCACTGTAAATTCAAACAAACATTAAACTCCAGAAAGAAAAATCTTTCCTTCTTTTAAACTTTCATCATCGGTACAAATCACTCAAACCATAATCATTGATAATTTCTAGATATTCGAAGGTATACAAATAAAAGTTATTTTTTATTTGTCTCTTTATGCTGAGCATCAATATTTAACCTTGTTCGGCTGAAACTTTCCGATTTTAAAACTTAATTACTTTGAACTTATACAGAGAATCCATAAAAGGAAAACTAAAATATTTCTTCAGTTTTTTTATCACATAATATCGCGAGTCAACTAATCTTGCAGTCGATGAATTGCTCGGAAAGAAATTGAGAAATTGATGACTAGCAGTCTACGGACGACTGCAAAAGATTCGAATGCATAAATCTTCTCTTCTTTTTGTTCTCCGATTTTATGACTCTGACTAAATTGCTCGTGTATTATCCATTTCAAAAAACTCATCTTGATCCTTTCCTAGACTGGGCTAAATCCTGGGCTTGTTCGGAAGAATGATTTAAACTATACACATTGTCTTCGCTTTTGTCCTCCTTTCGAATTCCTGCCTTGAAATAAATGGCTGAAGATTTTCTGGTAGTCTTTTTTGTTCGTCTTTGTCTAGTTCTTGAAGGCATCGTTTGAGGAAAAATTATCTTTTTCGATCAGACATTTAAAGAAAATGCACCGTTTGCGAATTTGTCGAAGAGGGATACAGTTATTCCCGTTTGCGTTTTTCAAAAATATCAATACTTTTGAAAACTGTTTATGGAATAATTTACTTTAAAAGACCTCGTTGGCTTTGAATTTATTGATGTGCATAAAAGCTAGCCTATACATGTCATGTTATCTTTATAAAATTTAGGTGTAACTGTGTAATAAGGAAGACTGATATGTTATTTTAAATTTCCTGAGAGGTTACACTCTGAATATTGCTGTTATCAACAAAAATAGTTCCTAGCAGTTATTAACGTTAATATATTCAAAATAAATTGAATCAATTAATAATAATAATGAATCAAATAATAATATAAATGAATCAAATAATAATATTAATGAATCAAATAATAATACTAATATGTCAAACAATAATAAATTATATTCTAAATAAAGTAGAATAAATATCGAACTATGGTATATTAATGAACATACAATCAAGTTGGTTTAAAAATGAAGATTTTGGATTAATGCAGTTAAAGTTTTTCGAAAAATCTTCTTAAATATCCGCAGAAGAAAATGACGAACTTTATTCTCAAGGTACTTAAGAAGAATTTAATTTTCGAAAATAGCTATTACCAAAATGCATCAAATTAAATATTTATACTCATAGAACATGCATATTATAAACAATAAATCAAAAATCACAAAATCAAATCACCGTAAAAACATAGTATCTTTCGATTTGGTATTCTCTTTATGGATATACGATTCTAATGAGTTCAATGCACTGTAAATTCAAATAAGCATTAAATTCCAGAAATAAAAATCTTTCATTCTTTGAAACTTTCTACGTCGTTACAAATCATTCAAACCATAATTTCTCGATATTCTAAGTTATAAAAATAAAAGTTACGTTTTATGTATCTCTTTACGCTGAGCATCAATATTTATCCCTGTTCTGTTAAAACTTTCCGATTTTAAAACGTAATTACTTTGAACTTATACTGAGAAACCGTAAAAGAAGAACCAAACATATTTCTTTACTCTTTTATCACATAGTATCCTGAGTCAACTAATCTTGCAGTCGATGAATTGCTCGGAAAGAAATTGAGAAATTGATGACTAGCAGTCTACGGACGACTGCAAAAGATTCGAATGCATAAATCTTCTCTTCTTTTTGTTCTTTCGATTTTATGACTCTGGCTAAATTGCTCGTGTATTATCCATTTCAAAAACACATCTTGATCCTTTTCTAGACTGGGCTAAATCCTGGGCTTGTTCGGAAGAATGATTTAAACTATACACATTGTCTTCGCTTTTGTCCTCCTTTCGAATTCCTGCCTTGAAATAAATGGCTGAAGATTTTCTGGTAGTCTTTTTTGTTCGTCTTTGTCTAGTTCTTGAAGGCATCGTTTGAGGAAAAATTATCTTTTTCGATCAGACATTTAAAGAAAATGCACCGTTTGCGAATTTGTCGAAGAGGGATACAGTTATTCCCGTTTGCGTTTTTCAAAAATATCAATACTTTTGAAAACTGTTTATGGAATAATTTACTTTAAAAGACCTCGTTGGCTTTGAATTTATTGATGTGCATAAAAGCTAGCCTATACATGTCATGTTATCTTTATAAAATTTAGGTGTAACTGTGTAATAAGGAAGACTGATATGTTATTTTAAATTTCCTGAGAGGTTACACTCTGAATATTGCTGTTATCAACAAAAATAGTTCCTAGCAGTTATTAACGTTAATATATTCAAAATAAATTGAATCAATTAATAATAATAATGAATCAAATAATAATATAAATGAATCAAATAATAATATTAATGAATCAAATAATAATACTAATATGTCAAACAATAATAAATTATATTCTAAATAAAGTAGAATAAATATCGAACTATGGTATATTAATGAACATACAATCAAGTTGGTTTAAAAATGAAGATTTTGGATTAATGCAGTTAAAGTTTTTCGAAAAATCTTCTTAAATATCCGCAGAAGAAAATGACGAACTTTATTCTCAAGTTACTTAAGAAGAATTTAATTTTCGAAAATAGCTATTACCAAAATGCATCAAATTAAATATTTATACTCATAGAACATGCATATTATAAACAATAAATCAAAAATCTCAAAATCAAATCACCGTAAAAACATAGTATCTTTCGATTTGGTATTCTCTTTATGGATATACGATTCTAATGAGTTCAATGCACTGTAAATTCAAATAAGCATTAAATTCCAGAAATAAAAATCTTTCATTCTTTGAAACTTTCTACGTCGTTACAAATCATTCAAACCATAATTTCTCGATATTCTAAGTTATAAAAATAAAAGTTACGTTTTATGTATCTCTTTACGCTGAGCATCAATATTTATCCCTGTTCTGTTAAAACTTTCCGATTTTAAAACGTAATTACTTTGAACTTATACTGAGAAACCGTAAAAGAAGAACCAAACATATTTCTTTACTCTTTTATCACATAGTATCCTGAGTCAACTAATCTTGCAGTAGATGAATTGCTCGGAAAGAAATTGAGAAATTGATGACTAGCAGTCTACGGACGACTGCAAAAGATTCGAATGCATAAATCTTCTCTTCTTTTTGTTCTTTCGTTTTTATGACTCTGGCTAAATTGCTCGTGTATTATCCATTTCAAAAAACACATCTTGATCCTTTTCTAGACTGGGCTAAATCCTGTGATTGTTCGGAAGAATGATTTAAACTATACACATTGTGTTCGCTTTTGTCCTCCTTTCGAATTCTTGCTTTGAAATGAATGGCTGAAGATTTGTTGGTGGTCTTTTTTGTTCGTCTTTGTCTAGTTCTTGCAGGCATCGTTTGAGGAAAAATTATTTTTATCGATCAGACATTTAAAGAAGATGTACCGTGTGCGAATTTGTTGGAGAGGAATGTAGTTATTCCTGTTTGTATTTCACAGAAATATCAATACTTTTGAAAAATGTTTATGGAATATTTTATTTTAAAGAGACTTCGTTGGCTTTGAAGTTATTGATAAGTAGATAACAGCTAACCAGTACACATATACATGTTATGTTTAGAAATTTATTTTTACTACAGACTGTTTTTGTTGGTATTATAAGAGAAAGCTGTTTATTTTCAACAATAATAATAAATAGCTTCTTTTGATTATCAAGTAATAACAATGAGAAAAATTCATCAATTTAAATATTTAAACACGTAGAACATTCATTTTATGCCAAGGAACAAAATTCTAAAAATTAAATCGCTGTAAAAACATTGTAAACTTTCGATTTGGTATTCTCTTTAGGGATACATAATTCTAATGGGTTCAATGCACTGTAAATTCAAATAAGTATTTTTCCAAAAATAAAATTTGGAGATTTCGGAATACAGTAATTCTCTTTCTTTTAAATATTCGCAGAAGAAATGAAGAACTTCATTCTCAAGATTTTAAGAAGTATTTGAGTTTCGGAAATAACTATTACCAAAATGGAGAAAATTAAGTATTTAAAGTCATAGAACATAACTTTTAGGTCAGGGAACAAACATCTTAAAATGGAATCATTATAAAAACATTGTAAACTTTCGATTTGGTATTCTTTTTATGGATACAAGATTCTAATGACTTCAATGCACTGTAAATTCCAATAAGAATTAAATCCCAGAAAAAAAAAATCTTTCATTCTTTTAAACTTTCACCATCTTTACAAATCATTCAAACCATAATCATCGATAATTTTCAAATACTCTCAGGTATAAAAATAAAAATTGCGTTTTATGTAGATTTGTTGGTAGTTACTTTTGTTCGTCTTTGTCTAGTTCTTGAAGGCATCGTTTGCGGAAAAATGAACTTTTTCGATCAGACATTTAAAGAAGATGTACCGTTTGCGAATTTGTTGAAGTGGGATATAGTTATTCCTGTTTGTGTTTTTCAAAAATATCAATACAAAAAATCAAAAATATCAATATTTATGGAATAATTTACTTTAAAGAGACTTCGTTGACTTTGAATTTATTGATAAGTACATAAAAGCTAGGCTTTACATGTACAAGTTACCTTTATAAAATTTAGGTTTAACTGTGCTTTAAGGAAGTTTTATATGTTATTTTAGATTTTCTGAGAGGTTACAATCCGTATATTTCTGTTATCAATTAAAATATTTCATAACAACAATTAACGTTAAATATCATCAAAATAAATTGAATCAAATAATAATATTAATAAATCTAATAATAATAATTATCAGTAGAACAGTAATATATTATATACTGAATAAATTTGAATGGAACAATGGATTATTCATGAGCATATATTCAAGTTGGTAGAAAGAGGGGAGAATTTCGATTAAAGCTGTTACATTTGTCTGAAAATATTTTTAATTATCTGAAGAAGAAAATTGAGAACTTCATACTCAATATATTTAACAAGAATTTGCTTTTTAAAAATAGTTATTAACAAAAGACATCAAATTAATTATTTAAACTCATAGAACGTAAATTATATCATTTAATAAAAATCTTAAAAATCGATTCACTGTAAAAACATTGTAACTTTTCGATTTTATTATCGTTATGGATACACGCAATTCTAATGAGTTCATTGCACTGGAAATTTAAATAAGCATTAAATTCCAGAAATAAAAATCTTTCAATCTTTTAAACTTTCGTCATCCTTACAAATCATTCAAACCATAATTTCTCGATATTCTAAGTTATAAAAATAAAAGTTACGTTTTATGTATCTCTTTACGCTGAACATATATATTTATTCCTGTTCTGATAAAACTTTCCGATTTTAAAACGTAATTACTTTGAACTTATACTGAGAAACCGTAAAAGAAGAACCAAACATATTTCTTTACTCTTTTATCACATAGTATCCTGAGTCAACTAATCTTGCAGTAGATGAATTGCTCGGAAAGAAATTGAGAAATTGATGACTAGCAGTCTACGGACGACTGCAAAAGATTCGAATGCATAAATCTTCTCTTCTTTTTGTTCTTTCGTTTTTATGACTCTGGCTAAATTGCTCGTGTATTATCCATTTCAAAAAACACATCTTGATCCTTTTCTAGACTGGGCTAAATCCTGTGATTGTTCGGAAGAATGATTTAAACTATACACATTGTGTTCGCTTTTGTCCTCCTTTCGAATTCTTGCTTTGAAATGAATGGCTGAAGATTTGTTGGTGGTCTTTTTTGTTCGTCTTTGTCTAGTTCTTGCAGGCATCGTTTGAGGAAAAATTATTTTTATCGATCAGACATTTAAAGAAGATGTACCGTGTGCGAATTTGTTGGAGAGGAATGTAGTTATTCCTGTTTGTATTTCACAGAAATATCAATACTTTTGAAAAATGTTTATGGAATATTTTATTTTAAAGAGACTTCGTTGGCTTTGAAGTTATTGATAAGTAGATAACAGCTAACCAGTACACATATACATGTTATGTTTAGAAATTTATTTTTACTACAGACTGTTTTTGTTGGTATTATAAGAGAAAGCTGTTTATTTTCAACAATAATAATAAATAGCTTCTTTTGATTATCAAGTAATAACAATGAGAAAAATTCATCAATTTAAATATTTAAACACGTAGAACATTCATTTTATGCCAAGGAACAAAATTCTAAAAATTAAATCGCTGTAAAAACATTGTAAACTTTCGATTTGGTATTCTCTTTAGGGATACATAATTCTAATGGGTTCAATGCACTGTAAATTCAAATAAGTATTTTTCCAAAAATAAAATTTGGAGATTTCGGAATACAGTAATTCTCTTTCTTTTAAATATTCGCAGAAGAAATGAAGAACTTCATTCTCAAGATTTTAAGAAGTATTTGAGTTTCGGAAATAACTATTACCAAAATGGAGAAAATTAAGTATTTAAAGTCATAGAACATAACTTTTAGGTCAGGGAACAAACATCTTAAAATCGAATCATTATAAAAACATTGTAAACTTTAGATTTGGTATTCTCTTTATGGATACAAGATTCTAATGACTTCAATGAGCTGTAAATTCCAATAAGAATTCAATTCCAGAAAAAAAAAATCTTTCATTCTTTTAAACTTTCACCATCTTTACAAATCATTCAAACCATAATCATCGATAATTTTCAAATACTCTCAGGTATAAAAATAAAAATTGCGTTTTATGTAGATTTGTTGGTAGTTACTTTTGTTCGTCTTTGTCTAGTTCTTGAAGGCATCGTTTGCGGAAAAATGAACTTTTTCGATCAGACATTTAAAGAAGATGTACCGTTTGCGAATTTGTTGAAGAGGGATATAGTTATTCCTGTTTGTGTTTTTCAAAAATATCAATACTTTTGAAAGCTGTTTATGGAATAATTTACTTTAAAAGACCTCGTTGGCTTTGAATTTATTGTTGTGCATAAAAGCTAGCCTATACATGTTCATGATATATCTTTACAAAATTTAGGTGTAACTGTGTGATAAGCAAGACTGATATGTTATTTTAAATTTAATGAGAGGTTACACTCTGAATATTACTGTTATCAACAAAAATAGTTCCTAGCAGTTATTAACGTTAATATATTCAAAATTATTTGAATCAATTAATAATCATAATGAATCAAATAATGATATTAAGGGATCTAATAATAATACTAATATGTCAAACAATAATAAATTATATTCTAATTAAATTTGAATAAATATCGAACAATGGTATATTAATGAACATACAATTAAGTCGGTTAAAAAAGGGAAGATTTTGGATTAATGCAGTAATAGTTTTTCGAAAAATCTTTTTAAATATCCACAGAAGAAAATGACGAACTTTATTCTCAAGGTATTTAAGAAGAATTTAATGTTCGAAAATAGCTATTACCAAAATGAATCAAATTAAATATTTATACTCATAGAACATGCATATTATAAACAATAAATCAAAAATCTTAAAATCAAATCACTGTAAAAATATAGTAAACGTTCGATTCGGTATTCTCTTTCTGGATATACGATTCTAATGAGTTAATGCACTGTAAATTCAAATAAGCATTAAATTCCAGAAATAAAAATCTTTCAATCTTTTAAACTTTCGTCATCCTTACAAATCATTCAAACCATAATTTCTCGATATTCTAAGTTATAAAAATAAAAGTTACGTTTTATGTATCTCTTTACGCTGAACATATATATTTATTCCTGTTCTGATAAAACTTTCCGATTTTAAAACGTAATTACTTTGAACTTATACTGAGAAACCGTAAAAGAAGAACCAACGTATTTCTTTACTTTTTTATCACATAGTATCGTGAATCAAGTTATCTTGCAGTCGATGAATTGCTCGGAAAGAAATTGAGAAATTGATGACTACCAGCCTACATACGACTGGAAAAGATTCGGATGCATAAATCTTCTCTTCTTTTTGTTCTTCTCATTTTATGACTCTGACGAAATTGCTCGTGTATTATCCATTTTCAAAAAACTCATCTTGATCCTTTCCTAGACTGGGCTAAATCCTGGGCTTGTTCGGAAGAATGATTTAAACTGTACACATTGTCTTCGCTTTTGTCCTCCTTTCGAATTCCTGCCTTGAAATAAATGGCTGAAGATTTTCTGGTAGTCTTTTTTGTTCGTCTTTGTCTACTTCTTGAAGGCATCGTTTGAGGAAAAATTATCTTTTTCGATCAGACATTTAAAGAAGATGTACCGTTTGCGAATTTGTTGAAGAGGGATATAGTTATTCCTGTTTGTGTTTTTCAAAAATATCAATACTTTTGAAAGCTGTTTATGGAATAATTTACTTTAAAAGACCTCGTTGGCTTTGAATTTATTGTTGTGCATAAAAGCTAGCCTATACATGTTCATGATATATCTTTACAAAATTTAGGTGTAACTGTGTGATAAGCAAGACTGATATGTTATTTTAAATTTAATGAGAGGTTACACTCTGAATATTACTGTTATCAACAAAAATAGTTCCTAGCAGTTATTAACGTTAATATATTCAAAATTATTTGAATCAATTAATAATCATAATGAATCAAATAATGATATTAAGGGATCTAATAATAATACTAATATGTCAAACAATAATAAATTATATTCTAATTAAATTTGAATAAATATCGAACAATGGTATATTAATGAACATACAATTAAGTCGGTTAAAAAAGGGAAGATTTTGGATTAATGCAGTAAAAGTTTTTCGAAAAATCTTTTTAAATATCCACAGAAGAAAATGACGAACTTTATTCTCAAGGTATTTAAGAAGAATTTAATGTTCGAAAATAGCTATTACCAAAATGAATCAAATTAAATATTTATACTCATAGAACATGCATATTATAAACAATAAATCAAAAATCTTAAAATCAAATCACTGTAAAAATATAGTAAACGTTCGATTCGGTATTCTCTTTCTGGATATACGATTCTAATGAGTTCAATGCACTGTAAATTCAAATAAGCATTAAATTCCAGAAATAAAAATCTTTCAATCTTTTAAACTTTCGCCATCGTTACAAATCATTCAAACCATAATTTCTCGATATTATAAGGTATAAAAATAAAAGCTATGTTTTGTATATCTCTTAACGCTGAGTATCCATGTTTATACATGTTTCGCTAAAACTTTCCGATTTTAAAACGTAATTACTTTGAACTTATATAGAGAGAAACGGTAAAAGAAGAATCAACGTAGTTCTTTACTTTTTTATCGTAGTATCGTGAGTCAACTAATCTTGCAGTCGATGAATTACTCGGAAAGAAATTATGAAATTGATGACTAGCAGTCTACGGACGACTGCAAAAAGATTCGGATGCATAAATATTTTCTTCTTTTTGTTCTTTCGATTTTATGACTCTGGCTAAATTACTCGTGTATTATCCATTTCAAAAAACTCATCTTGATCCTTTTCTAGACTGGGCTAAATCCTGTGCTTGTTCGGAAGAATGATTTAAACTATACACATTATCTTCGCTTTTGTCCTCCTTTTGAATTCCTGCCTTGAAATAAATGGCTGAAGATTTGTTGGGGTTTTTTTTTGTTCGTCTTTGTCTAGTTCTTGAAGGCATCGTTTGAGGAAAAATTATCTTTTTCGATCAGACATTTAAAGAAGATGTACCGTTTGCGCATTTGTTGAAGAGGGATATAGTCATTCCTGTTTGTGTTTTTCAAAAATGGCAATACTTATGAAAAATGTTCGTGGAATAATTTAATTCAAAGAGACTTCGTTGGCTTTGTATTTATTGATAGTACATAAATGTTAACCAGTAGACATGTACATGTTATCTTTATAAAATTTAGTTTTTTTTTTTACTACTTTCTGATTTGGAAGGTATTATATGAGAAATTATTTATTTTCAACAATAATAATAAATAGCGCCTTTTGATTACCAGGTAATTTGCCTTGGATATGTTTTCCAGCAGATAGTTTTGTATAAATTTATATCACCCAGTTTGATCGGTAAAGGATGTGTGTTACACTGTACATGTAATTTGCCTTGGATATATTTTTCAATAGAAGAATATAATTGTAGAGATTCATATCTTCCAGGTTGATCGTGAAAGGATGTTTGTTTCACTGTATATGTAATTTGCCTTGGATATATTTTCCACTAGAAGGATAGATCTGTAGGGACTATAGGGATAGGGTATGTCACCTAGGTTGCTCTTGAAAGGTTGTCTATTTCACTGTACATATACTTTACCACCACAATTTTTAACAATCACTCACAAGATATATCCCCTGATGGATTTGTCCCTTTATACTGGACCCTAATAAAACTGATGTCTTGGCCAACAGATTTATAGCGTTCATCTTCAGTATGAATGTGTCAGTTTTGATTTCACTTTAGCGGGTTTTAAACTATGTCTGAAAGTTCGAAAATTTAATGAAGCTGCCCACCAAGTTTATGTCCTCCCATAAATAAAAATTGCCTTATAGTTCAATATTTATGGGACAAATTTTTGCCAGGCCATATTTTCCTAGTTCTTAAAAAGGTTATTTCATTATATTTCCCTGCGGAAAGTCTTTAAAAATGTTTTTAATCAGTTCCTTATATATTTTTAGATCACTTGAGCATTAAAAGAATATAAGATCTTCAAGCAAATTTAGTATTTGATAATCTATTATATTTACAGCATTTATCATTACTCTCCCAGTATATCACTATGACTGAAATTTGCAATAAACTCCTATATCCCTACTTGAAGAGCGTATGACCTAATATTCAAAATGAATAAAATGACTTCGATTTACAGCACTAATCTATTGTATAAATGTGTAACCTTTAATAGGTTTCATACCAAATATCATCCGTTCATCAACGTGCAAATCACCAATTGAGAATATTTTATTTATACCGATCCTGTTCTAAAAATAAAATAAGTATGTTTTATTCTTAATTATTTATTTGTAGGAAATGAATTTTCTCAGACCATAGTTGCCTATGCTTTTTAAAAAGTTTTTCAGCTAAATAATTAAGCTTTCATAAAAATTAATCTTAGTTTCGTACACATTTTATTTATCAATTGGACATCGAAAAGAAAATAATTTCTGTAATGAAATTTTACGCTTAATAATTAATTGTATTATAACTATTTACCTCTACTTTTTGCATAACTTTAGTAATTTAAATTACTTAAATTATTGTATTTAGGTAAAATTTATATATTTAATCATGATTATCACAAACATGATTTCGAATACATTGATAAAATTGCTTTGTGTTAGCATTTGTTATGTTAAATAAAATTGAAGTAAAAATATAGAAGGTTCATATATGATTAGTACACAGCATAAACAACAAATCAATAATGTCAGTTCAAATGAAAAATTAATGCAGAAGTTTTTCAAGCCTGATTATAAATCAGCAGTAAAACTCCTTTTATATAAGTTATTGTTTCATTTATTATTAAAAAAGTATCACAAAGTTAATTGTCTTTTCACTATACAAAAAATAATAAATAAATACAATTATATTTCCCAAGACATCAAATAAATTATTCAATGTCCTGTTAAATTAGCTCATTCATTGTATTAAGATAAATAAATGTCATAAATAAATTATTCTAGTGCTTCTTTGATTATGAATAATTATTTATATTAATAAATAAAAATCGTTTTAGTATGTATATATTTACAAAAATTATTCCAATTAACTATGTACTTTTATGAAAGAAATGTCAATAATTAAGTGAGTTTAGTTATGCAATATTTTTGTATTTTGCTCTCATATCATTTATGCATGGATATTGTAACATCGGTTTATATTAAGCATATAACGGCTTCAAGTAGAAGACCACTTTTAGATTTATGAGAACACTTTAATTTTTATTTACAAGCACTATATATATATATATATATATATATACATACATATATAATTAACTCTGGGTTATTATACAAAGAAATGAAAAAAAAATTACAAGTGCATGATTAAATGACAAGTACAGTTCACTTCTAGATCGGAGAATTTTCAGAGTTCTCGAGTCTAAGTCATAATTAATTGCCTGGACCTTAATTGCAAATCTTAATTATCACACGGCGTGATAAACAATAGGGATTCATTTTGGAAAACAGGCGGAAACTTCGGCCTATTCAGCTTCCCTCACTTCTTATTGAAGTAGACATTTCTCAGCTCCTGGACAACCATTAATCACGAGGAACAACTCATGTTGTAGTCCATATTCAAGTAGTTTTTTAGACTTGTGAAAGTCGCACAGGCATTCGTTATCATTATGAGTCTCGCTATACATGATACCGAATATCTGCTATCAGATTTGAGTGACAGGTTGTTCTCATTAGTACAAACTCTAATTGCGTGTAAGATAATTACCCACAATACTGCTTATCTGCTGTAAAATTTGAGTGATGGGTTGTTATTATATACCTGTCAAATAATATGCATTTCTTTCTACTGGGAATGAAATGCCAAAATTATTAATTTATTATTAAAAAAAAATGCTGTCATGTACAGGTTAAAAACTTTAAAAACTTAACTTAACTTAATTTAAACTTAACTTTAAATTTCTCAATCGAATTAATACATTAAATATAATATGAAATAGCTTTAAAACACAAATAATATTCCTTTTTTTTTCAAAAAGCAACACGCACTGAAAGCAAATAAATTCTAAACACATTTCTTCAGATACAGCCTCGCCAGGATTTTAAATAAAAATAAGTAATACAATAGTATATGCAAATACATTAGTGATAATATACTGAGAATCTAAAAATAAACGCCTTTTTTTAAATGTACTAATTCTTTTCACATTGTGAATTTAAAAACTTAGTAACAAAGCAACATTAAAAAAAATTCCAGATTATACATAGTAGGAGTCAAATAAAATAGTTAAGCTGAAATAATGTATTTTAAAAGAATACATATTCATGCAACGGCGGAACCTACTGTTAAGGCATGCATATTAATGATGATTTCACTCTCATACTTTGACTCCGGGTGCAGTTGCATCCAAATGTCATCCATTGAAGCGAGGTTTAGGAACAAAACATTGAATATTTTCGCAATGTTGGATCTCACGTGAGCTGAATCCGATATAGCTTCTTACGTTCAAAGGACAAATGTTGCATACAGAAATCTCCCCGTTGGTTGCAGTACTTCGAGTTCTTGAGTTTCATGAAGATTTCGGAATGCTCCAAGATGCGGCACTGTTTCTTTTATTTATTTATTCATTTTTTTCATTTTTTGTTTGGAATTCTGGTTTTTTTTTTTTTTTTTTTTTTTTGTCTATTTGTATGTGTACGAAAATCCTTTTTGTGTTTGTGTTTGACAAGCAAAAATTTGAATTCGACTTATTATTATTTTTTTTATTTTTATAATATACCTCGCATATTTTTGTTATAAAAAGAAACATTAAAAGTGAAATCCAAAATTATATTTTTTGTATAAAGTAAAATAATATACAGAAATATAATTATCTCTACTGTAAAACTAAGTTTTGGGTTATGAATTCTTGGATACTTTTTCCTTTATAGGAAAAGAATGTAATTTAATAAACAATCCTATCATATTTAGTTTAAAAAATTCTAAAAAAATATATGTGATTTCATTTATAACAATACATTAAATATAAAAAATATGTTATAATTTATGACACAGAATGTCCTATTTTTAATATGTGGCAATAAAATTTATAAAAAAAATAAATGTAAATGAATAGTACTATATTTTTTAAAAATAAACACGATAATTTTTGCAGTAATGTTTTTTTTATTTTTTGTTTTTTGTTTGGAATTCTGTTATTTTTTTTTATCTATTTGTATGTGTATGAAAATCCTTTTTATGTTTGATTAACAAAAATTTGAATTCGACTTATTATTATTTTTTTATTCGTATAACATTTCCCGCATAATTTTGCTAACAGCGAATATAAGAATAAAAAAATATTAAAGTGTAATCAAATGTTGGTTTTTTTAATAAAGTAAACTAATATACAGAAATATAATTATTTCTACCACGAAACTCATCTTGGGCAAAGCATTCTTAGATTTTTTTCATTTATATGAAATGAATGAAATTTAATAAATAGCCTATATCTCGTATCATATTCATTAAAAAAATCTAAAAACATTTGTGCTTCCATTCATAACAATAAATATAAAAATATATTATATTTCACGCCACAGAATGTAACATTTTTAATATGTGGCAATAAAATGTATAAAAAATAGTACGTAATAGTAAAATGCAAATAAATAGTACGATTTTTTAATATGTTTAATATATGAAATATAATTAATTCTACCATAATATCCAGTTTGGGTAAATATTTGTTAGATATATTTTTATTTAAAAGAAAGGAATGAAATTTAATACAAAATCTATATGTTATCATATTTAGTTTTAAAAAAAATCTAAAAAAACATATTTTCTTCCATTTATAACATTACATTAAACATAAAAAATAAGTTATATTTCATAACACAGAACGCCACATTTTTAATATGTGGCAATAAAATTTATAAAAACTTAATGAAAATAACTAGTATTATTTTTTTTAAATAAACACGATAGGTAGTATTGCAATATTATTCTTTTATTCCATATTCAATTAAAGACATCAATTTAGATATTTTGAAATACTTTGGTTTTAACAAATACTATATTAAGAAGTATTAATTATTAATTAAAATGCAATTAGGAATTTTTACAAATATAATAAATGAAATATTACTGAAAAGATTTTGATTTTCTCTACTGTACCACATTAAATTTGAGTGATATAAATTTTAACTTTCTATGCTTATAAAAATTTGATATTTGAGAAAATAAATCTTTATTGAATCTTTACAAATCCATATGTTTTAATAATTCACAAGACAGCCAAAATCATATTAAACATTAAACTATAACAAACTGTGCAAAACAAAAAAATCGATTTCTTCCAAAGTTTAATCTAAAATAGACTTTATGTAATGGCTACAGAAAATATTCCTTCTCTGTAACATATTTTGTCTCAGTTATAAATGTGTTAAATGTTACATTGTATGAAAAATGAGTTCTAGATCGAAAGTTTAAATCATTTCTGTATATTTGATAAAAGATTTTATATCGAAGTGAACATTTTCCCTATATACTTCTGATAACAAGGAACTATTTGAAAGAATATATTCCGTTTGATTTTGCAAATTTAATAATGTCTTTGCCATAACAAATGATGTTCAAATCTGTGAGTTTCAATCTATAACGAATAAATTACACATATAAAAATATACTCGGCGACGCATAAAATATAATACGAACGAAAAACTGTATAAATATATATATTTGATAAGATTTTAAAAAAAGATTGGAACAAAATTTGTTATAAACTAAGGAATATTAAATGCAGCTGAAAATAATATTAAACAATGCCTTGGCAAAATCTAAAATTATAATTCCTTCTATGATTTTTTAATCTTTGAAAGAATTATAATTCTTTTAAATAGCTTAACTTAGTTTTTGTAAATAGCTTTCTATAATTTTTTGAATCTTTGAAGGAATTATAATATTATTGTAAATAGTATTCTGTAATTATAATATTATTGTAAATAGTATTCTGGAATTATAATATTATTGTAAATAGTATTCTGGAATTATAATATTATTGTAAATAGTATTCTGGAATTATAATATTCAATTAATTTGGTATTAATAAATACAAAATTACAGAGCTAGCAGTCAACATAATAATTGTGAGAGTTATTAAGGATGAAGCATCACAAAAATAGTAAAATTTCTGCTGGTGGCGTTAAAATATACCATATGTGGCATCTGCCTTAATGTCGAGCTTACTCTTCATCATGTCTTTGATTGCCCAACTGTTGCAGCCGCCATACATTGTCTAGACCGTCCCTCGGAAGAGGATTTATACTCTGAGCTGACAATCAACATAGCCAATATTACTCGGGAGCACAAGGATATTTGATTTTATTGTACTCTTCAGGGAATACGACAACAACAACAATAATACTTAATTCACGGAATGTCAATAGATTAAATATATATATATATATATATATATATATATATATATATATATGTGTGTGTGTGTGTGTGTATGTGTGTGTATCTGTGTGTGTGTAAATTTTTTGTTGAAAAGTGGTGGCCTCGTATATAATTTATGTGTGTCACGAGGAGCAGACCACATACGGACGATGAGGGCAGAATATTGCCATCTGAGAGGACTCAAGGGAGAAACTGCCCTGGATTTGCATTTCATATGGGAGAGAACTTCCGAAAATCTTATCAGACAGTCTAACTATCGATATAAGGTAGTGTTTTAAATACATAGTCACAATCCCCATTGAGTCTCATTATTTTTTAACATTACTAAACTTGTATCTCTGGGATACACGGTAAATTATTTTGCTGACTACAAGGTCATCCGTAGTGAGAGTGACTGTTTCCTCCTCCTATCTTTCTTGCAAAGAGGAGTACCAGAGGTCAATTTAGTTTTTGTTATAAAGTGAAGGTCATTGATATTGCCATGCTTTTTATCTCTCAGATATGGCGACGGCACATTCATTAAGTATTTTTGATCAAACTGATTTTGTTGTTTTGTACCTGCATTTTTGTGGTTTTATTCTAATTATTCAGGTTTTAGATAATGCACCTACCACTGTTGCTAAAAATAATGCCACTTTGTTCGTTAAAAATAATGTCCTTTTGAATAATACCATGCCATACGCCATAATATCTCAGAGATAGAGGACAGTATTTATCCTCCTAGTTATTTTTTCATTTTTATTATTCCATGTTTTGTTTCATTCAATTCCTTTTATTAGCTCACACTCTCCCTAAATATCTTGTTCAAATTTTCAAACCTTAATAAAATGCTTTTTATTCATCCATTCAAGTTCAAATATATTTTTTTAACTTGTAGTGGATCACACTGGACGACAATACATTTTTTTCCAAATATTAATTCAGTAATTAAATTTAATTAATTAACTTTAGTTTATTTTAGATTTATGTTGCATGTAACTACCAATAGATGGCGCCAGATAAACTTAAAAAAATGAATGAAAATTATTTATAAAGGACTTTCTGCAATATAGTGAAATAAAAGTAGGAATTGACTATAAAAACTTTTTTTTTTTATATATTACTTGTTTTTGATTAATATTAATTTTTCGTAATATTATTTCTAGTCAATTATTCCAGTTATTTACACCTTTTCCCCTGAAATACACTGGTGTGCAAAACTTAAGCAACAATGTAATAATTTAGCAGATAGCCATGAAATTTCAGAAAAGGAGGTCTGGAGACCAGTACAATGAACACGTATGTCAGTAGAAACGACATGCGTATGCAAATATCAGGAACGAAACATCGGAGCTGACGTGAGCTTACGCAAAACACGTGATGTCGGCGCGCGCAGCTCAACAGTAGAATACAATGAAAGACGGAGACGTAATTCAACATATTCGGAATCAACAAAAGTGTCGTTTCGCGTGCTTGGAAAGCGTTCCAAAACACAGGTACAGCTATTAGAAAGGTTGGTGGTATCCGCCCGAGGAAGACAACTGCAGGGGATGACCGATATATCGTCCAGCATGCGAAAAGAGGACGACAGCAGTCAGCAAGCGCCATTGCTCAGCAACTCTGTACAGCAACGGGGCGACAAGTGTCGCGGTTTTACCGTGGCCAGACGCCTTCCCAAAGTGGGCCTATTCGCCCGCCGTCCTGAACGCTGCCTCCCGTTGAAAGGTGGCCACCGACGCCACCATTTACAGCAGAGAGCACAAAAAATGGACCACTAATCAATGGAGTCGTGTCCTCTTTACGGATGAGAGTCGGCTCTGTACCAGAAGCGATTCTAGACGCGTTTTGATTTGGAGAGAGGTCGGGACCCGGTTTTATCCCAGTAACCCCAAGGAAAGACACCGTTATGGTGGTTCTGAAGTTCTTGTCTGGGGAGGCATTTTGCTGAACGGGCGAACTGAGCTCCACGTTTTCGACAGAGGGTCTGTAACCGGGGATCGCTATTGTGAGGAGGTACTCCTTCCCCATGTGCGTCTGTTCCGAGGTGCCATTGGCTCAGACTTCATTTTTATGGATTACAATGCACGGCCACATGGGACTCTTGCTGTTGAGGAGCTACTAGAAAGTGAAGATATCACTGGAATGGATTGGCCAGCGTACTCCCCAGATTCAAATTCCATCGAACATGTGTGGGATGCTTTGGGGAGGCGCATTGCAGCCCGCTTACATCCTCCGGAGAACACCCAACAACTCAAACAGATGCTGATTGAGGAATGGGCACTCCTACCGCAAGAAATGTTGCACCAACTGATTCTGAGTATGCGGAGACGGTGCGGTGAGGGGAGGGCATATCCCATATTAAGGAACATCTGCTTGTTTTTCTTTCTCTTGGATAGACAATCATAAATCACGATACTATGCGTTCAATAAAAGTTGTTTTTGTTTGATTCCATACCGTATGCATTGTATTCCTTTTTCAGCGCCGATGCTTTTGTCATCCTTTACCTACATAATATACTCCCTCATTTCTGAATGTCATGTCTCTCAGATGATTTCTCGTGGAGTTATTTCAAAAAACCCACCTGTTGTTTAAGTTTTGCATACCAGTGTAGTAATGTAAAAATTGATACATCATGGTTTCAATCATAACAAAATCAATCAGAATATATTATGCAATAAATATGAGTTATTAAAAGTCTTAGGTAACATATAAAAGGCATTTAGTATCAGAAATAAAAATAATTTTTTTATACTAAAAAGTTTGCAAATTTATAGAAAATAAAATAAATGTTTCTTTAAACATGTATGGCAAAGTTCTTGAAATTGTTGCTACGTAGAAGTGACTTGAAACCTTATTCTCTCTTACATAACACATGCAGGGTCCTAAAATTCTTCACAAATCTTTAAAGAAGGCAATTTCTTTCCCTCGTTTCAGTCTGTGGGTTGTATGTGGTATATGTAAATAACGCACGAGGCACAGCAATGTTTAACATCAACGAAAAAACAAATGTTGTTAAAACTAATATAGGGAAGGAATGAAAATTAAGATGTAAAAATTACCCGATACAAGATTCAATGCCTAATTAACTACTTAAAATTGTATATTTATTAACTTCTTGTTGAAAAGAAGATCGATAAATATATAATTTTAAAATTATTATAATTGTATAAAATCTCTGTAAGGGTGCGCAGTAGATCTACCTCCCCGTGGTGCACCTGGTAACACTTTTTAGTGGCTAAAAGATCTACAACTTGGCCTTATGTCTTCCTCCAAATATCTCATCAAAAGATCATTTAAAGTCCACGCTCAAGAAGACCTCTATAACCGCGTTTCCCAAAAGTCCTGGAAGAATGCCATTCCAAATCTATGCAATGGTACAAGGCGAGCAGTCCCTCGTTACCGACTAGCTGCCGGACATGTCTGCCTGCAAAACCATCTTTACAGACTCAAAATTGTTCCTTCCCCGATATGCACTCTGTGCAGCTCTGGAGAGGCCATGGACTCCACGCATCTGCTTCACTGTCCTGCTCTGAACAAGACTTTTCTCGCCGAGTGATATTGGGAGGCCAGAGATATGTTAGATTAATGAACTCTGTTTCAGCATGTTTTGTTGTATTCTCTGTTCTTTTTTTTGCTGCAACTGTTCATAATCTGCCATTGGAAATTAAAAAAAAAATCTGTAATACATCTTAAATCTGATTCTAAGTATAGTTTGCCCACGGATTGTGTGGAAATCGGACTGATTCAAACAAATCGGAAAAATAGGGGTGAAACTGTCCAGATTGCCCAGTTGATTGCTCAGATACTGCAGAATGCGCTCATTCTGTGGATCATCCGTCTGAAGAGGATTTATACTCTGAGCTGGCAATCAACATGGCCAATAATATTCGGGAGAACAACGATATTTGATTTTCTTGTAATCTTCAGATGATACGTCAACAATAACAACAACACAATGTATATAGAGAGAGGGATCTAAAGTAAAATAAAAATCATTTTAATTTTTAAGAATTAAAATTATAAAAAAATCTAACAATAAAATAAAAAAATTAAAAAAACAGATGAAAAAATTCTGCAATCTCTATTCAATTTTTTTCTTTCAAAATTGCTTTGCACCTCGCATATTTGACTAGCGTGTAGTCGATTCGTCTGGTTCCACGTTTAAACCGGATGTTTACCTTGTTTAAAGGTTGGTAACCGGACTATCATTAGTTGATATAAAGCTTTCAAAAGTTTTCGACGAAATTCATTGTGTTTACATATCGTTAAACATAATTTTATTTTATAATAAATAAAATTCATAATAAATAAATTCCTTGTAGACCCATTCCGTTTAAATTCAAAGATATAAATCCTCTAAATTTCTAATATCGTATAACCTTGTATTGTTCAAAAATTGGTTTGCTTATATTGTAATAATTAATATGGTGCAATTTAATTCCTTAAGTAAACCGGTTATATTAATTCATAAAATATATATTATTATATTATGCAACATTAAATTATGCTAAACTATTTCCAGCCTGGGAATAACAACATGTAATTAAATAAACCTGGTAGCATGTTTTACGAAAACGTGAAACTAGTAGTCTAATGGAAATTTGGTTATGTTAATTAGTATGTGGTTAATTAGAGGTTTTATATCTTTCTTTTTTTATTAGATGAATTATTGTACTTCCAAAATATACATGCTTTATTGTAGACAAAATATTAAAAAAAAAGATACAAAAGAAAATATAATCGGATGGTTTGATATATAGGTTACCCATAAAATTTAGAATTTAATGTAAGAAAAAAAAAGTATAACAGTAATCTGAAAAAAATAAAAAAAAATATAGAGATTCCAGACGAATTTCCTTTTTTGAAAAATCTTATTTTCACTTTAAAAAAAAATTGCCTTTTCTTTCAACAAACAATCTTTCAGAACAATTTTAATTTTAGAACAATTTTTTTGAGCAATTTTTAATTTTTTGACAATTTTACATTATATAATAATATAATTATTAACCTGTAAAAGAAATTTAAATAAATATTATACATATAAAATATATATATGTATAATTTTATACATAAAAAAAGCTCGTGAAAGAAATTAAAAACAAATTGAAATTTTTTTTCGAAAAAAGTGATCAAGGACAATAAAAATTCGTTTTACTAACGAACTTACTAAGTTTAACTATATATTTTTTAATATAAATTAATTTTAAATAAATTTCTAATGAATTTATAAATCAATTAATAATTTTTAAATTAATACTTTATTAATATTAATACAATAATTTTATATTTATTAATATTAATATTTTATAATTAATTAATAATTTTTAAATAAATTAATATTTCATTTTTTAATCTAATTTTTAATTTTTAAATTTGTTTTATACATATAAATTTGTTTTACTTGCTAACTAACTGACTTGGTGAACCTAAGTTGAGATTTGAATTTAATTGATGCAAGTTATTTATTGTTCAAGAGCAAACAATGCAATAAATTAATGCTTATTGTCATATGGAAAATCTACAACTTTCAATATTAAATCTTAATCTGTTATAGATTAAAATTTGTAAACATTTTTAAAAATATTTATTTATTCTTAGCAAAATATTTTTTTACATAAATATTTTAGATATTTTTAAAAAGATTTATTGTTTGCGAAAGACAAAATTGTTTTAAATTCTTTGAATCAGAGACACTAAAATAGAAAAAAAAAATGTTAAGATGTAATTTTGTTGAACTTGCTATTTTTTCTGATTAAATATTTTTTTTATTTGTCAAGTGTGTAACACAGAATACAGTTTCTACACGATATTAAAAGGACTTTTAAAATAGAAACAGAAAGTCAGATGACAGTAGAATAAGTAGATAAAATATATGTCGAAAAACTTCCATTTTCTTTGAACTCGCTTCGTTCTTCAGGATTCTATTACATTTTATATTGCATCTGAATCATCTGCTGGTATTGAATAGATTTTTTTATCTGCTTCTAAAAATTTAATCTGATTTCTTTCTTTTCATTCAGTTTTCATTATGCGAATATTTATGTAGAAAATCCCTTGACTTGTTAAATTTGAATAAAGATCGATATAATTTTAATAATGTAGGTTTCATAAAAGGAATTGTTTTCGAAAGGAAGAAAAATGTTTTACTTTAGAGACCAACAACAATTGGTTTAAAGTCCAAACAGATTTGATAATCATGAAAAAAATATTTAAAGTCTAACTCATTATTTAGACATGCACAGGTATGACTGTTTTTATAAAGCATTTTTTTTACATTTTATTAAGGTTTGAGAAGAAATTGAAATATTTTCCTTTATGTTTTTATTTTCCTGTTTTACAATTGGTAAACATTTATATTCAGAATTAAAAATTAACCTAAACTTTTTGCATAAAATAAATTTTAAAAAATATTTTCAGAATTATGAATATTTTCAGTTATAATGAATATGAATATTTTCAGTTATAATGAATATGAATATTTTCAGTTATAATGAATATGAATATTTTCAGTTATAATAAATTTCACCTATGTAAATAAAACAATTTTTTTAATAAAAATAACTTTTGATGCTCAACATTTGGTCTGCATATTTTTACGTATAATATTTTTTTAAATTAATTTAATTTTAAAAGTAGTAAATGTTGAATATTTAGAAAAAGTTATGAGATTTAAGAAAAACTTTGTTTTGGAATCTATATAATAAAATATCCACCAATTAAAAATATTGTGTTTAATTATACTTTCAGTGACTGAAAGATTAAAATTTATTAAACATCAGGTTTGGTTATAATGGACCAATTTTTAAATTTATAAATTTTTATTGATATATAATATTTTAGACTAAGAGATGGTTAAATTAACATTCAATATCATAATCTTTCTTAGACCGATTTTAAAGAAATAATAACTGCCACTATTTAATTTGTGTGTGTTGCTGTGCAAATTGTAATACAAATGTCAGACATTTTTTTGCAAAAGTTATTATTTATATTTATGTAATGAATTTAAGAAGAACAAAACTTCTCCCAAAACCCTATTTTTTAGTGTATAAACTCTCCATAATAATAGAGTAATTGGTAGTTATTAACTTCGTTCAACTCATACTATTTTATTTTATTCCAGGATTCACACTTAGCATTTTATAATTTATATTTTTTACTTTTACGATTTAGGTTTGGCATTATGGAGTTAATAATTAATTCATTTTTTTCAGTGTTTCCAAACAATGTAAATAGTTTCAATGACAAAATATTTCCCCATCATATGAAGAAACAAATCAATATTTCATTCTTTAACTTTAATTCCCAATCATAATCAACTTCACACATGTGTATATGTCATGCTTTAATAAGTATTAGAAGTGTTTTTTATAAAATTTACTACTCATATAACTGTAGTAGTATGAGTAGTAAAATTTACTACTCATAAAACTACTACTCATTCCATAGGGAATGTCTATTAAAAAAACCTTTTTAAAATTTTTTTGTGATGTGAGCTAGATTAATTGGTACTTTACACATTAAATTGAAGTCGTATTTTTTTATTCACATTTTAGACGATGTCATTTATCTCACACCAGAATAGCATTGCATTAACATGTGATAATAAATGACGCTGTGTCATCATGATTCACAAGTAATATTGTAATACCTAACTCTATAACCTCATGATTAACAAGTGATAATATATGTCGCTGGGACTTCATGATTCATTAGTGATCAAACATGACTCTGACCTCATGATTCACAAGTGACAATAACATGAAGCCATGAACCATACATGGTAATAAATGAAATTCTGATAAAAATGTGTGCTTACAAATAATAAATTCAAAGAAAGTTTTTACAAAGCACAATGAACTCTATCTTTACAAAAAAAGACACGAATAAAAACACAAATATCAAGAAAAGGTAAATAACATTTTCCGTGCTGTTAAATAAAATTTCCCAGATCCGATTATCTGCCCCACGCATTTCACAGGAAAGATTCACAAGACTTCAGAGCACACCTTCTTCAATTCCTCTGAGATTCTTCTTCGCAGGGCAGCCGCAATTCTTAGTTTTAAAAGATCGAAGGAAAACTAATCGTGCTGTACAGCGGGATTCGAAATGAAGAGAAAAAGGTTCGAAAGGGCTGAGAGTGGACAAATGGGGTTTGAAAGAAGAGAAGGGAGGACTGCCCCAAAAGTCATTTTCGGCTGGGAAGAATGTGAGTGGAATAACCAATGGGATCCTTAGAAGAACGCATCTCCAGTGCAGTTCACTACGTTTGGTTAGGCATCACGTTACCTACTTATGTAAACAAAGGTGGCTCTAATGTTTGCGCAATGTGTTCAGTTGTTGCCCGTGGAAGTCATCCCATTCTAATAAATATTAGTTACATGGATGTTTGAAAAAATATATTATACTATTTTTGGTGTTCAATAGATTTTTTAATTAAATAGTTTAGTAATGCTTCAAGTCAGAAATATAAAAAGTTAATCATCATTGTGGGGTTTATGGTTTATTAAAGTATTGAATTACATAATAATTTAAACATGGTTCTTGTGTTGTAAATTGTTGTAGAATGTTCTATTTATTCTTTCTAATATCTAAAAACATTATCGTTACAGTACTTGTAAGAATTATTTTAACTTTCCAACATCAGTTTTTTTAACTTTAAAAGTTTGTTTATTTTTACTTGTTTTTTTTTTACTTTTTTGAAAAAAAAAGTTTAAGAAAGAAAATTATACAGTATTTTTTTTTTAAATTTTTAACAAAGCGTCATTTTTTTATATATTTTATTTTACTTAATATTAATTTCAGAAATATTTCTTTATACTTTTTCTAATTTTCGTTTTAAACAATAAGTTTATAATTTTTCTATAAATATAACTCAGTAAAATAAACTTTACATGAAAACTGCAATAACATGAATAAATCATGCATTTATTCTTGTATATTTTGGTTCAATTTTCGATAAGGATGTCTCGCTAAAGTATGCACATGTGACAATCCCTGATTAATCATGAAGGACAATTTGTACTTACAAAAAATATTCAAAGAAAGTTTCACAAAGCACAATGAACTCTATCTTTACAAAAACTAGACATGAATAAAAACACAGATATCACGAAAAGGTAAATAACATTTTCCGTGCCGTTAAATAAAATTTCCCAGATCCGATTACCTGCCCACGCATTTCACAGGAAAGATTCACAAGACTTCAGAGCACACCTTCTTCGATTCCTCTGAGATTCTTCTTCGCAGGGCAGCAGCAATTCTTAGTTTTAAAAGATCGAAGGAAAACTAATTGTGCTCTATAGCGGGATTCGAAATGAAGAGAAAAGGTTCGAAAAGGGCAGACAAAGGAACGAGGGTGGACAAATGGGGATTGAAAGAAGAGATGGGAGGACTGCCCCAGATTTTCGGCTGGGAAGAATGTGAGTGGAATAACCAATAGGATCCTTAGAAGAACGTATCTCCAGTGCAGTTGACTACGTTTGGTTAGGGCATCACGTTACCTACTTATGTAAACAAAGGTGGCTCTAATGTTTGTGTAATGTGTTCAGTTGTTACCAGTGGAAGTCATTTGATTATAATAATATTAGTTACATTGGATGTTTGAAAAAAAACATATTATACTATTTTTGTTACCCAATATATTTTTTTGGTTAAATAGTTTAGGAATGCTTCAAGTCAGAAATATAAAAAGTTAATCATAATTGTGTGGTTTATGGTTTATTAAGGGATTGAATTACATAATAATTTAAACATGGTTCTTGTGCTGTAAGTTGTTGTAGAATGTTCTATTGATTTTGTTTGACATCTGAAATCATCATCGCTACAGATTTTTATAAATATTCTTTTAATCTTTTTTTTTTTTTTTAAAGTTTGTGAAAGAAAATTGTGCAATATATTTTCTAAATTTATAACAATACATCATTTTTTATATAATCTTCGTTATATCTAATTCTACACAGAAATATTTTACCAAAGTACATAGAATGATATACAGAAATATTTACCAATATTATCTAGATATATTTTACCAATATAAACTAATTATTATTTAATTCATGTTACATGCATGAACTCCAGTAAAAGACGTGGACAATTGGTTAGCGTTCTGGCCATTGATACCACAGGCTTCAGGTTCGAATTTTGGCAATGGTGATTTATATATTATTCACAAGTGATAATAATAGGACAATATATGACGCCATGATGCATACATGGTAATAAATGAAGTCTTCTAAAAATTTGTGCTTATAAAGAAATAATTCAATGAAACATTTTACAAAGCACATTGAAGTCTATCTTTACAAAAACTAGACACGAATAAAAACACAGATATCTGGAAAAGGTAAATAGCATTTTCCACATCTTTAAATAAATTTTTCCAAAGCCGATTACCTGTTCCCTACATTTCAAAGGAAAGATTCAGAAAAACTTCAGGGTGTACCTTCTTCGATTCCTCTGAGATTCTTCTTCGCAGGCAGCAGCAATTCTTAGTTTTAAAAGATCGAAGGAAAACTAATCGTGCTATACAGCGGGATTCGAAATGAAGAGAAAAAGGTTCGAAAGGGCAGAGAGTGGACAAATGGGGATTGAAAGAAGAGAAGAGAGGACTGCCCCAAAAGTCATTTTCGGCTGGGAAGAATGTGAGTGGAATAACCAATGGGATCCTTAGAAGAACGCATCTCCAGTGCTGTTTACTACGTTTGGTTAGGGC
This sequence comes from Caerostris darwini, assembly GCA_021605075.1. Lineage (NCBI taxonomy): Eukaryota > Metazoa > Arthropoda > Arachnida > Araneae > Araneidae > Caerostris > Caerostris darwini. The sequence goes on from BPLQ01015456.1 coordinate 48,189, forward strand.
ATCACGTTACCTACTTATGTAAACAAAGGTGGCTCTAATGTTTGTGTAATGTGTTCAGTTGTTGCCCCTGGAAGCATTCGATTCAAATATATATTAGTTACATTGATGTTTGAAACAAATATATTATACTATGCTTGTTACCCAATAGATTTTTTTAGTTAAATAGTTTACTAATGCCTCAAAACAAAAATATAAAAAGTTAACTCTCATTAGGTTTTTTAGACGCAGGTTCATTAAATGATTATCCTTACAGTTTTACACAGTTTATTGGTAATTATTAAATGATTATTCTTACAGTTTTGCACAGTTTATTGGGATTATTAAATGACGTTTCTTACAGTTTTACACAGTTTATTAGGATTATTAAATGATTATTATTTAGGTTTAATAAAGGATTAAGTGACATACTAATTTAAACATGGTTCTTGTGTTGTAAATTGTTGTAGAATTTTCCATTGATTCTGTTTGGCTTCTAAAAACATTGTCATTACAGATTTTTATAAGAATTGTTTTAACTTTTCCACTTAACAAATTTTTTTTTAACTTTTAATGTTTTTTTTTTTTTTTTTTTGCCTTTTTTTACTTATTATTTTCTTTAAAAAAAGCTTTAAAAAAGAAAATTATGAAATATTGTTTATACATTTATAACAATGCATCATTTTTACATAATTTTTTATTATACTTAATACTAATTTCAGGAATATTTTACCAATATATATTGGCCATTATTTAACTCATCATGTTACATGCATTAACTTCTATAAAATTTAGTTTAATTTTTTATTAATATAACTTTCTTTTTATGAAAACTGCAATAACATGAAAGTATCATGTCTTTATTCTTGTATATTTTGGTTCAATTTTCAATAAAGACGTCTTGCTAAATTATGCTCATGTTTATAAAAAACCATGATTCTTCACAAATGAATCATATGAATATAATAAAACTTAAAAAAATGTAAAAAAAAATATATGGTATGAATAATGATTACAATTTCAGAATGATAGAACATGTACAGGGCGGCATGGCAAACTTCAAAATAATATTGTTGCATGCATAATTAGAGGTCCGTAGAAAAGCGTTGAGTGTGGTTACCTGTTTTTGTCTCGTTGTGTAATTCCAAGTTGTTGATAAATCATATGTGTCATCATATGTTATGTTGCTTCATAATAGGTAATGATTGCTGTATTATTAAGTAAAGGAATTAAAATGTGGTTGAATCATCGGTCTGCGTGAAGAGAGTGTTTTCTTAACACATATGGGTAGTAATGCTGAAAATAATAAGAGTCTAGATGGAGAAGAGTAAAGAAAAAGAGTTCCAAACTAACAGAAGAGTCCTGAAGAGATTGAACAGAGGAGTACCAAACTACCAGAAGACTCCTGAAGAGATGGAGAAGAAGAGACTATAAGAAGAGTCCTGAAGAGGTAGACCGAAAAGTTTCCGAACTACCAGAAAAGTCTGAAGACATAGACCGGAAGAGTCCCAAATTACCAGAAGACTCCTGAAGAGATGAAAAAGAAGAGACTATCAGAAGATGGATAAGAAGAAACTATCAGAAGAGTCCTGAAGAGGTGGACCAAAAAGTCCCCGAACTACCAGAAAAATCCTGAAGACATAGACCGGAAGAGTCCCAAACTGCAAAAGTACGAAATATAATAACAAAACATGGTAAATATCTCATTTGATAAACCATGCAAATGGCACTACCACATATCTATTAATCTTGGTGAAAGTTTTCTGGCATTTGCAAAAGTATGGATTCTGTAAATTAATCTCCTGATTTAATTGATGGAAAATTATTAAACTTCTGTCTCCAGTAGACTCATGGACACAACCAGAGCCCCACACAGTGGAAGCTAACTATCCAGCTTCAATTTGGAATAAACGATATCGTAGTATATGTTAAACCATGGCTTCTATATAGCTTAGCACCTACTATAATTTCTTATTTTCAGAATCCAATGTTATGGGTTAAACACTAGACCAATCCCAATGAATTACGATCTGGTTTCCAATTTGTTATGAATGGCGAACATTGGATGATTCGAATTGTAGTTATTTTTTATAATGACTTCAATATTAAAATGGATTTTAATTCAATTTATAATTTCTCAAATTTTATAAGTTATAATTTTATTCTTAAATAATTTTATATTACATTATTTATTTATTTTTTATATTTTCATTCTTAAATATTTTTTGAAGTTCTAAATCATGTAATTACATAAGAATTAACATTTGAAATATATAATTTTTGGAAATGATATATACTCGATTTTTGTTACCTGAAAATAAATAATTTTTAACTTGCCTCTAAAATAAATATTATAATTATCCATATTTTGACCTTAAAACCCGAGGACGAAAAAGATATAGAACTCCAAAAAACTCACTGAAATATTCCCTTTTCAATAAAAAAATTAAAATCTTTCCTCTATAAATTCAAGGTTTTTAAATATACAGAAACTCTACAGTTACTTAAAAAAACTTGTATTATTATCTGAGTCTTATCTATTTAACTATCCTTTTGCTTTTTTTTTATAAAACTTCTGTGAAGAATGTGACTAAAATGTAAAGAAAGAAAATTAAAAAAAGTTGGAAAAATAGGAAAGTATTTAACTTTCACCGAGTTCTCTGTTTACTCCCAGGAGAAAGAATAAAACTGAATTTTCACACCATTTTAGAACTGCTAAATTGAAGTCTAGTTTCAGAAAGTCATATCTATTTAAATAAGCTATTCGGTTGGCTGAGATCTCAAAAAAGATCTAAATGAACACTTAGTTGGATATTTTAGAAAAAAAGAATATAGTTTTTTAAAAAAAATGCATAAATCGAAGGAAAATGTTTTGATTTTAGGAAGCAATGTTGGTTGTAACCATTTTTTAACTAAAACTTTGAAAAAGAAATTGATTTCAGCACATCTCGTTTAGAGGGTTTTTTTTTTATTATTATTATTATTATTATTTTAGCATTTTTAGCTATAAAATTTCGTTGAAAACTTTTTTTTTAATAATTTAATAAATTTGAAAGTTTTCTATTATTTTAAAAGATTTTTGCAATTGCATCGTAAAATGTATGACGTGGCTTAATATAAGTTTGTTTTATGCTTTAGGAGTGAAATTGAAAATCTATTTATAAATTTAATGCTATTTAGAAATTCTTTCTTTTTATTGAGAAATACTACAATTGCTGGAATTGTTAGGATCTTTATATATAAGTTTAAAAAAAGATGAATTTACATTATTTGCATATTAAATTAACAATATAGATTTAATATTTTCAAGTATAAGAAAATAAATCATTTATATATATATACATATAAATGCAAAAACGTAAATATGAAGAAAAATTAATTTTAAAGGGATAACGATGGATTTGAAAAAATATAGACACACATGAATGTTTTCAAGCTTAAGCATTTCCATTTTAGAAATAAATTTAAGCTTTAAATGTAATCGTGTTAAATATTGAAGTTATTAAAATTTTGAAGATTTAAATCATGTAATCTTATAAGAATAAAAATGTGAAACATATAATTTTTGAAAAATGATTCATGCCTGATTTTTGTTATCTGAAAATAAATAATTTTTAACTTGCCCTTAAAATAAATATCATAATTATCCATATTTTAACCTTAAAAACTGAATACGAATAAAATATAGAACCACAAAAAAACTTACTAAAATATTTCCTTTTTAGTACAAAAATTAAATTATTTCCTCTATAAACTCTAGATTTTTAAATATACAGAAACTGTACAGTTACCTAAAATAACTTGTATTATTTTCTGAGTCTTATCTATTTAACCATCCTTTTGCTCTTTTTATAAAGAAAAACTTCTGTGAAGAATGTGACGAAAATGTAAAGAAAGAAAATTAAAGAAAGTTAGAAAAATAGGAAAGTATTTTACTTTCACCGAGTTCTCTGTTTACTCCCAGGAGAAAGAATAAAACTGAATTTTCATACCATTTTAGAACTGCTAAATTGAAGTCTAGTTTCAGAAAGTCATATCTATTCAAATAAGCTATTTGGTTGGCTGAGATCTCAAAAAAGATCTAAATGAACTCTTAGTTGGATATTTCAGAAAAAAAATATATATTCTTTTAAAAAATACATAAATCGAAGGAAAATGTTTTGATTTTAGGAATCAATGTTGGCTGTAACCATTTTTTAACTAAAAGTTAAAAAAGAAATTGATTTCAGCAAATCTTGTTTTCAGTTTTTTTTTTTTTTCATTACCTTTAACATTTTTTGTTGAAAACTTTTTAAAATAATTTAATAAATTTGAAAATTATCTATTATTTTAAAAGATTTTTGCAATTGTAATGTAAAATTCATTTTTAAAAATAAATGACGTGGCTTAATAGAGGTTTGTGTTAGGTTTTATGAGTGAAATTGAACATCTATTTAAAAATGTAATGCTATTTAGAAATTATTGCTATTTGTTGAGAAAATTCTACAATGGTTGTAATTTTTGAGAACTTTATACAAAAAGGTTAAAAATTTATGCAGTATCTTAATAGAAATTGCTTAATTGAGTTATGCTATATGAGTGCAATTGCACAGCAATTTATAAATGTAATTCTATTTAAAAATTCTTGGTTTTTTTTATTGAGAAAATCACACAATTCTTTTAATTTATTGGGATCTTTATACATAATTTTTAAAAAAAAAAAAAAAGACGAATATTAATTATTTTTCATATTAAACGAATAATATACAATTAATATTGTTTGGTTATAAAATTAAATCATTTATTTTTTTTCAAATCCATCGTTGTATATTTAAAATTAATTTTTCTTCATAAAATATATAACGATGGAGTTGAAAGAAAAAAAAATATTGAATTCTTTTACGCTTAAAAATTTTGTCTTATAAATATATTTAATACTATATATTACGTATATTATATTACAATATTATATATTTAATAGATATTATATATTTTCGTTTTAGAAATATTAAGCATTAAATGTAACCATATAAAATATTTGACGCATTCAAAAATGTTTTTTATTTCATACTCCATCATTCACGGCATGGAGGATTAAAGGGGTGAAATAAATACTCTGTTAACAATTTTGTTAATAAGTTTTTTTGGTTCCAATGCAGCTGGCAAACACTTGGCTCACCAAGCTGGAAGTACAAGATGCAAGCGACCAAAATTTTGCCCTCATGCGGTTAAGAAACCGGTTTGCAAGCGCTGGTAATGTTGCCCAACTTTCAACGTTACACTAGGCGTAATGAACCGGTATTTCAGCACGTTTACTGCCAAGGGGTCGAAAAATTTGGTCGCTTGCCACATCAGACCTTCTCCTCTCGCCTCTGGGAACTACCGGTAGACAGCTTGATCATTTTAAGGCAAGCGCTGCAACAACCCAGGGATGCGTGTAATTTGAAGGTACGGACGTGGAGTAACAATGCCCCCGCAACACTCTATGATCTTATTAGGACCGGGACCTACGGTTTAAAGTGGATTCCGAACCACTACAAACATCCATGGCACCGCCGGGACTCGAACCCGAAACCTGTGGTACCGAGCGCCACAGCGCTAACCACTCGGCCATTCAGGCCCTATATTATTAATATGTTCTGATATCAATTCTGTTAATGTATGTATATAAAATATTTGTATATGTTAAGATTAATTTTATAGTTTATATGTACAAATGTATTGAAACAAAATGCATTGTGACAAAATTACTATAGTAATTAAATTATGATTAAATATGTACACAAAATGCATTCGCATGTATAATTAAAAAGAATTCTGAGAATTATAGATGTCTTTAAAAATGTTTCTGGTAATTGATGAAGAATGAAAGAATCTGGGATTAGAAATTTAACAAATCTTCATTATATCTATTCTTCTAAAATTATCAAAAACACATTTTTGAAGCTTTTCTGTTAATGCATTTAAAAACATTTTCATTGTTAAAGTTAGTTTGAATATTCAAATAACTAGATTTATAGTTAACAATTTAAATATGTGACTGGATACTTTTTTAACAAATGGACATGCAAGTTTAAAATTCCGTAAATTAAAGTCTCAAACTGGAAGAGATAGGCTCAAGTTATTGCCATAGGAAATTAACGATTGATTCTGCTGAATGATTAATGATTTTCATTAATGATTTTGGAAAAGAAATTGACATTTATTTTTATGTTTGTCAAAAATTGTTTGTAGAAATATTATTGAAATTGTTCAGAAAATTAAAGCTTCGGCCATTTTTTACATGTGTATTTATTGGAAAAAGTGGTTTTAATTATAATTTATATTTAAAAACGCTATCAACATAGTCACTACATCTATCACTATAATGTTGTTTAGAGATTATAAAAAAATAATATCATTCCTTAATTTTATGTTAAAAAAAGGTGTCCCCTTCAAAAAAATTTATATAGATCTGAATTATTTTCACTATAATAATTTATCTAGAAAAATATCATCAAATATATTTTGAGAAAGGTTAGCAATTCATTTATAATTATGCGACGCAGTTTTAATAATAGTTGAATTTCTACAATTTCAAATTCCTTCTACATTAGAATAAAATGTAAGCTTATTTAATATTATTAATATACATATGATACTTTGGTTTATATATATATATTATTGTATATAAATATATATAACATTTGTTGGACAAATTAATGTTCAACAAGCGTATATTCAAGTCTCAGAATAATATAATATAATGTAGATGTTGTTTGAGATTTCAGCTTCTGGTGTTGTATATAGTTAGTGAATTAACTGTACTCTTAAAAACTGTAAAAAACAAAAGGACATTTTGTATTGTACTCTCTAAAAGCATTTTCATGTCTTTAACAATTGTTTTTAAAAACTATCAGAAAACCATGTACGGATCTTCTTAGAGAATGACTCAAAGTGCTGGCGAAGAACCACTAGAACTACTCCCCTCTATATGAGTAATATCCAGTTGCTCATACGGAAAATGATTTCCTGGACTACTACTGCCGTAAAAGATTATAAGGCCCTTTATTTCGGGCGTTCGTTTTACGAGTGAACAGCTTAAAGCTTTTGTCACGGAAGAAACAGAATCGCCTTATTTTTCCTCCTCCTTTAGGATTAGGATATCAGCAGTTGGAATCAATGGAACTCTCAAGCTACTTTTATTACATCGTTCCGAAAAATTGAAAGATCTGGTGCAATTCTCTCATCGGATTTATTGTTTAGAGAGACTACTGCTATCCCAGATACGCGAATAAAAATTCCCTTCGTGGATGATCCATTGCACAGTTCGAGCAGATGGATAATGTTGGTGTTACGTATCACTATTCGCGAAACAATTTTCATTTCTCTACTAAAACGGATCTAATGAAGCGTATTATTCAAACACATTTTTTGCATCAACTAAATGCGTGTTTGCATCGGTTATTTCGATAATTGTGTGCATGTTTAGATAGCAGAATTTTTCAGTAGTGGAATTGTTCCTATTGTATTGTTATTTATTGTTAAATTTGTTATTAGCAGCTTATTCTTTTGGAAAGATTTTTACTTTTTAAAAATTTTCTAAATGCTGTGCAATTTTTAGTATGTGCATCTAAATATCTCAGTTTAGCTCCATCAACACCAAAAGCCCTCTTTGGAGTTATTGTTTAAATTTTGACTTAAAAAAAATAATATTAGGTGTGTAGAAAAAGAGTATTAAAAAGATTATTAAAGTAAAGTGTTATTAAGTGTGTTAAATGTATTATTAAGACATGTATTATTAAGTTATTGTTTCACCACTGATGATTTGATTTGGTTTGTCGCTCTACGGCCTTCTTGTTCAAACGAGGACTAAACAGACCGGGACCTACATGTTAAAGTGGACTACGAACCACTAGAAAACATCCATTATTCGAACCTGAAGACTGTGTTGCCAAGCGCCAGAGCACTAGACACTAGGCAGCAAGACACTGATGATGATGTTTATTTATATTTAATAAGTATATTTAATTTTTCATTAAATGTAAGTATATACATATATATATATATATATAGCCTTCGTTGGACAGATTTGTGTCCAACATCTGTATATTCAATTCTCAGAATAATATAAATTAATGTAAGATGTAGTTCAAGAATTGAGCTTCTGTTGCTAATGAATTAATTTTACTGTAAAAAAGGACAAGGCAATTTCGTATTGTGCTCTCTAAAAGCGTTTTCATGTCTTTAACAATTGTTTCCCAAAACTATCATAAATCATGTACTGTTCTTTTTAGAGCAACAACTCAAAGTGTTGGAGAAGAACCACTAGAACTACTCCCCACTATATGAGTAATATCCAGTTGCTCATACGGAAAATGATTTCCTGGACTACTGCTGCCGTAAAAGATTATAAAGCACTTTATTTTGGGCGTTCGCTTTACGAGTGAAGAGCTTAAAGCTTTTGTCACGGAAGAAACAGAATCGTCTTATTTTTCCTCCTCCTTTATTATTAGGATATCAGCAGTTGGAATCAATGGAACTGTTGAGCTACTTTTATTACATCGTTCCCGAAAAATTGAAAGATCTGGTGCAATTCTCTCATCGGATTTATTTTTTTAAAGAGACTGCTGCTATTCCAGTTACGTGAATAAGAATTCTCTTCACGGATGATCCGTTGCACAGTTCGAGTAGAAGGATAATGTTGGTGTTACGTATCATTATTCTCGAATCAATTCTTATTGCTTTGCTTAAAAGAATCTAATCAAGCGTATTATTTAAACACATTCTTTGCTGCAACTAAATGCGTGTTTGCATCGGTTATTTCGATAATTGCGTGCATGTTTAGACAGTAGAACTATTCAGTAGTTGGAATGTATTCCTATAATATTATTATGCTATTGTTATAAAAAATTGTTCTTAATAACTTATACTTTTGAAAAGATGCTTAATTTTATAATAAATGTTGTTTAATTTTCTATATGTAGCTAAGTATCTTCGTTTAGCGTTTAGCTCTATTAGCACCGATATAGCCATTTTTGTGGGTATTGTTTAAATTGCGATTTAGAAAACAATATTCGTTGTTTAAAAAAATATTGAAATAAAGTAAAGTAATATTAAGTGTGTTGAAAAAGTTTAGGTTGATGATGGAAATTAACTGATTTATATTATGTTGCTTTAGTTGTTGTTGATGATGATTTTGGAAGTTAACTGATTTATTTGATGTTGGAAATTGATATAGTTAATGCTAATTTAATTGCAGTTGATGTTGGAAATTAGTATATATATTTATATAATATACTAAATAATAATAGAAAATACTAGTATATACATATACACTCATGTTCATAAATTAAGGATAATTCAGAATCACACAGAAATTGAACTCTAAAATAAAAATTTCACCTGTAGAATTATCACACACATCTTGAAGAAGAATATGCATATTACAGGAAACCACCAGATGGAGCGGGTAGTACGTCATAATGACGAGAGTGTAAGAGAGGGGTATATAAGGAATGGTGGCAAAGAAGTAAAATTGTTCACAAGCGCTTTAAAAGCCTTTCAGTGCAATAACCGCATAGTTATGGCACAAAGGAAGCATTTGGATGATTTTTTACTTGGTAGAATTATCGGATGACTGGAATGCGGACGTACCCAGCTGGAAGTATCCGAGGAACTTGGAATCGCCCAGAGTGTCATCTCCAGGCTTTGGCAACGATTCCAAGATGTTGGTAATGTTAGTAGATGTTACAGCACAGGTCGCCCCCGAGTTACAACACCGAATGAGGGCCGGTATTTTTTTTGTCAGTTACTGCCAAAAGAAACAGACGGAGCACAGCATCACACCTGTCTCGTCAGCTCTCTTCAGCTACCGGTATGACAGTTTCAAGCCAGACCGTGTACAGAAGCTTAGGGCACATTGGTCTATATGCTCGTAGGCCTGTCAGATGCGTTCCACTTACCGCAACTCACTGTCGCTTGCGATTAACCAGGAGTAGAGAGCATGCATTGTGGACACCACAACAGTGGTCTGGTGTGATGTTTTCTGACGAGTCCAGGTTTAGTTTGCAGTCTGATTCTCGCCAGACTTTCCTATGGAGAGCGCCAGGTACCCGTTACCACCAAGAGAACACCATTGAACGACACCGTTACGGTGGTGACGGATGGCTCGTTTGGGGAGGAATTATTCTTGGTTGCAGAACTGACCCGCATGTTTAGAGTGTAACAATCCCAGGCCACATGTATTGGGATGTCATTCTGGAATAACATGTACGTTTGCTTCGGGGCGCCATGGGTGCTGAATTTCTGTTTATGGATGACAACGCCCGTCCTCACCGTGCAAACATTGTAGACGAATGCCTTCAATTGGAGGATATCACCCGTATGGATTGGCCAGCATACTCACCGGACTTGAATCTAATAGACCATGTGTGGGATATGCTTGGCCGACGAATTGAAGCCCGTCAACCCCTTCCCCCCTGTCAACCGGAACTTCGGAGGGCATTGCTTGATGAGTGGTGTAATATTCCTCAAGATCAGATTGATAATTTGATACTCAGCATGCCTAGGCGTTGTAAGGCCTGTATTGCATCGTCTGGGACACATACTCCATATTAACCATCATACTAACCCTGTTATACTGTTTTTTGAAAATAGGTTCTTTTTTGAAATTTGCTCCAGGGAGTAAAAATCGCAATTTTTATTAATTATGTCAAACATATAGCATCTTTTTTGCTCTTTACCTTTTGTTTAATAAACAAACTTTACAAATAAGTCAAATTTGTTTTGCTTCTGTCTCTTTCTTTGCTTGAACTTCATTATCCTTAATTTATGGACATAAGTTTATAACATTTGTTCGACAGATTAATGTCCAACATGTGTATATTGAAGTCTGAGAATAATATAAAAGAATGTAAGATGTATTTAAAGATCTGTGCTTCTGATGTTGTATAGAATAAATGAATTAACATTACTTTTAAAAAAACTGTAAAAAAGGACGAAATCATTCGGTATTGTACTCTCTAAAAGTATTTTGATACTTTTAGCAATTGTTTTTCCAAAACTATCAGAAAACCATCCACAGTTCATCTTAGAGAATAAGTCAAAGTGTTGAAGTGAAGAGCCACTAGCTACTCACCACTATATGAGTAACATCTAGTTGCTCATACAGCAATGATTTCCTGGACTACTACTGCCATAAAAGTTTATAAAGCACTTTATTTCAGACATTCGCTTTACGAGTGACCAGCTTAAAGCTTTTGTCACGAAAGAAACAGAATCGCCTTATTTTTCCTCCTCCTTTAGGATTAGGATATCAGCAGTTGGAAGCAATATGACTCTCAAGCTACTTTTATTATGTCGTTCCGAAAAATTGAATGATCTGGTGCAATTTTCTGATCGGATGTATTTTTTTAGAGATACTACTGCTATTCCAGGTACGTGAATAAAGTTCCCTTCACTAATGATCCGTTGCACAATTCTAGTAGATGGGAAATTTTGGCGTTACGTATCATTATTCGTGAAACAATGCTCATCGCTCTGCTAAAAAGAATGTAATCAAGCGTATTATTCAAACACATACTTTGCTGCAACTAAATGCCTGTTTTCATCGGTTATTTCGATAATTGTGTGCATGTTTAGATAGCAGGAATTTTCAATAATGGAAATGTATTCCTATTGTATTATTATGTTATTATAAAAATCTCTTCTTAAAATCTTATACTTTTGAAAATGCGTTTAATTTTTTAAAAACTTTTCTAGATGTTGTGAAATTTTCAACATGTAGTTAACTATCTCAATTTAGCTCCATTAACTTACAAGAAGCCCTTTTTGGAGATATTTTTTAATTTGTGATTTAAAAAAAGAATATTAGGTGTGTGTAAAAAGAGTATTAAAAAGATTATTAAAGTAAAATACTATTAAGCGTGTTAAGTGTATTATTAAGTTATGTTTCGCCTCTGATGATTTCCTGTGGTTTGTTGTTCTATGGTCATCTTGTGCACTCGAAATCTACATAGACTTGGACATACAGTTTAAAGTGGACTCCGAATCATTATCAAACATCCATGCAACGGCCAGAATTCGAACCTGAAGCTCGCGGTACCAAGGACCAGAGCCCTAGCCACTACTCACCGCCTCTCATGAAGATGATATTTATTTATATTTAACAAGTATATTTATTTTCTCATTAAGTGTAAGTATATATATAACACATTTGTTAGTCAGTTTAATTTCCAACATGTGTAATTTCAAGTCTCAGCATAATATAAAATAATGTAAGATATAGTTAAAGATTGGAGCTTTTGGTGTTGTATAGAGTTAATGAATTAACTTCACTGTTAAAAAATCTGTAAAAAAACCGACTTCATTTTGTATTGTACTCTCTAAAAGCATTTTCATGTCTTTAACAATTGCTTTTCCAAAACTATCAGAAACCATGTACAGTTCTTCTTAGCGAACGACTCACGGTGCAGGAGAAGAACCACTAAAACTACTCCCTACTACATGAGTAATATCCAGTTGCTCCAACGGAAAATGATTTCCTGGACTACTACTACCATACAAGATTATAATGCACTTTATTTCGGGACATTTGCTTTACGAGTGAACAGCTTAAAGCTTTTGTCACGGAAGAAACGGAATCGCCTTATTTTTCCTCCTCCTTTAGGATTAGGATATCAGCAGTTGGAATCAATAAAACTCTCGAGCTACTTTTATTACATCGTTCCCGAAAAATTGAAAGATCTGGTGCAATTCTCTCATCGGATTTATTGCTTAGAGAGACTACTGCTATTCCAGATACGCGAATAAAAATTCCCTTCGCGGATGGATCGTTGCACAGTTCGAGTAGATGGATAATACTGGTGTTACGTATCATTATTCGCGAAACAATTCTCAGTTCTCTGCTAAAAAGGATCTAATGAAGCGTATTATTCAAACACATTTTTTGCATCAACTAAATACGTGTTTGCATCGGTTATTTCGATAATTGTGTGCATGTTTAGATAGCAGAATTTTTTAATAGTTGGAATGTATTCCTTTTGCATTATTATGTTATTATAAAAATTTATTCTTAATAATTTATACTTTTAAAAAGATGCTTAATTTTAAACATTTTTCTGAATGCTGTTTAATTTTCAATATGTGTATCTAAGTATGTCAGTTTAGTTCCATTAACTTCCAGATAGCCTCTTCTGATAGTATTGTTTAAATTGCGATTTTCAAAAAAATATTAGGTGTGTATAAAAAAATGGTTAAAGTAAAGTATTATTAAGTTACTTTTTCGTCTCTGAGGATTTGATTTAGTTTATCGCTCTGTAGTTGTCTTCTGAACTCGAGGGCTACATAAACTGGGACATATAGTTTGAAAGTGGACTCTGAACCATTAAATAAACATTCATGCAACAGACAGGATTCGAACCTAAAGCCTGCGGAGCTAAGGGAAAGAGCGCTAGCCAATAGTCTGCATGCCACTGACGAATATGATGCATAATAATTATCTTTTTTTTCATTAAATTCAAGTATATATATATACATTGTCGGACATATTAATGTCCATCAAGTATATATTCAAGTTTCAGAATAATATAAAATAATGTAAGATAAAGTAAAAGATTTGAGCTTCTCGTGTTGTATAGAGTTAATGAATTAATTTTACTGTAAAAAAAAGCGACAAGGATATTTCGTATTGTACTCTCTAAAAGCATTTTCATGTTTTTAACAATTGTTTTTCCAAAATTATCAGAAACCATGTACAATTCTTCCTAGAGAACGTTTCAAAATGTTGGAGAAGAACCACTAGAGCTACTCCCCACTATATGTATAATATCCAGTTGCTCAAACGGAAAATGATTTCCGGGACTGCCATAAAAGATTATAAAGCACTTTATTTCGGGCATTCGCTTTACGAGTGAACAGCTTAAAGCTTTTGTCACTGAAAAAACAGAATTGCCTTATTTTCACTCCTCCTTTAGGATTAGGATATCAGCAGTTGGAATCAATGGAACTCTCGAGCTACTTTTATACATCGTTTCGAAAATTTGAAAGATCTGGTGCAATTCTCTTATCGGATTTATTTTTTAGAGATTGCTACTGGTATTCCAGTTAAGAGTTCGAGTACAGGGATAACGTTGCTGTTACGTATCATTATTCGGGAAACAATTCTCATTGCTCTGCTAAAAAGAATCTATTCAATCGTATTATTTAAACACATTCTTTGCTGCAATAAATTCGTGTTTGCAGCGGTTATTTCGATAATTGTGTGCATGTTTAGGTAGCAGATTTTTTCAATAGTGGAAATGTATTTCTATAGAATTATTATGTTATTATAAACATTTGTTCTTAACAACTTGTACTTTTGAAAAGAAGCTTAATTTTTTTAAATTTTTCTAAATGCTGTACAATTTTCAATATGTAGTTAAATAACTCAGTTTAACTCCCAAATTGCCCTTTTTGAGTTTATTTTTTAAATTGCGATTTTAAAAAAAAGTATTAAAAATTATTAAGAGCAAATCTTTATTAAATGTGTTAAAAAAATTGATGTTGATTTAATTGCTGCTGATATTGATGTTAAAATTAACTGATTTGGTTGATGCTGATTTAATGTTGTTGATGGATATTAATTGAATTAGTCGATGCTGATTTTTGAAACTAATTGAATTAGTTGATATTGATTTAGTTGCTGCTGATATTGATGTTGGAAATTAACTGATTTAATTAAGTTTATTTAGTTGTTGTTGATGATGTTGTTGGAAACTAACTGATTTAGATATTGATATTGGAAATTAACTGATCTAGATATTGAGGTTGGAAATTGATTTAGTTGATGGTGATATAATTGTTGCTGATTATGATGTTGGAAATTAACTGATTTAATTGAGTTGACTTAGTTGATGTTGATGCTTTTTTACTATATAAGTTTTGACTTTTTAATTTAATTGATTGTATAAAGTTGATAATTAAATGTGTTAAAAAATTTGTTGGATATATTATTGTCCAACAAATGTATATCGAAGTCACAGAATAATATAATGTAAGATGTAGTTCAAGAATTCAGCTTCTGGTGCTCTATAGAGTTAATGGATTAACTTGACTGTTAAAAAGAATTTAAAAAAAGAACTAGTTCATTTCGTATTGTACTCTCTAAAAGCATTTTCATGTCTTTAACAGTTGTTTTTCCAAAATTATCAGAAAGCCATGTACAGTTCTTCTTAGCGAACGACTCAAAGTGTTGGAGAAAAAGAACTAAAACTATTCCCACTATATGAGTAATATCCAGTTGCTCATACGGAAAATGATTTCCTGGACTACTACTGCCAAAAAAGATTATAAAGCACTTTATTTCGGGCATTCGCTTTACGAGTGAACAGCCTAAAGCTTTTGTCTCGAAAGAAACGGAATCGCCTTATTTTTCCTCCTCCTTTAGGATTAGGATATCAGCAGTTGGAATCAATGGAACTCTCGGGCTACTTTTATTACATCGTTCTGAAAAATTGAAAGATCTGGTGCAATTCTCTCATCGGATTTATTTTTTAGAGAGACTACTGTTATTCCAGTTACTTGAATAAAAATTCCCTTCACGGATGATCCGTTTCACAGTTCGAGTAGATGGTTAATATTGGTGTTACGTATCATTATTCGCGAGACAATTCTCATTGCTCTGCTAGAAAGAATTTAATCAAGTGTTTTATTTAAACACATTCTTTGCTGCAACTAAATGCGTGTTTTCATCGGTTATTTCGATAATTGTGTGCATGTTTCGATAGCAGGATTTTTCAATAGTGGAAATGTATTCCTATTGTATTATTATGCTATTATAAGAATGTTTCTTAAAAATTTATACTTTTGAAAAGATGCTTAATTTTTTAAAATTTTTCTAAATGTTGTATAATTTTCAATATGTAGTTAAGTAACTCAGTTTAAGTCCCAAATAGCCCCTTTTGGGGTCATTGTTAAAAATTGCGATTTAAAAAAGAATATTAAAAGATTATTAAGAGTAAATTATTATTAAGTGTGTTAAAAACGTTGATGTTGATTTAATTACTGTTGATGTTAAAATTAACTGTTTTATTTGATAGTGATTTAATAGTTGTTGATTTTGGAAATCAACTGAATTAGTTGATATTGATTTAATTGCTGATTTAATTTAGTTGATTTAGTTGTTGTTGATGATGATGTTGGAAATTAACTGGTTTAGATGTTGAATTTGGAAATTGACGTTGATTTGATTTAATTGTTGTTGATGTTGATGTTGGAAATAACTGATTTAATTGAGTTGACTTAGTGTTTGTTGAAGTTGGAAATTAACTGATTTAGTTGATGCTGATTTAGTGGTTGTTGATGTTGGAAGTTAACTGATTTAGTTGGTGTCAAATTGGATATTAACTGAATTAGTTGATGCTGATTTTGGAAATTAGTTGATGCTGATTTTGGAAATTAGTTGATATCGATTTAGTTGTTACCGATATTTATGTTGGAAATTAGCTGATTTAATTGAGTTGATTTTTGTTGTGATGTTGATGTTGGAAATTAACTGATTTGATTGAGTTGACTGATGAGTTTTGTTGATGTTGGAAATTTGATATAATTCATTGTATAAAATCGATCATTAAATGTGTTAAAAAGTATTAAAAGTGTTAGGTTAGAGCATTAGTATTAAGGCACTCCATGACGTAACCTACGTAGTTGAATTTATTATTCTTTTACTATTGCAGTGGCAATTGATATAAAATTAAAACGTCCAGCGTTGTAAAACACCAAAGAAATGAACGCTATTTATAATTAACTAGTTTGTTCCGCAATATATCAATTTATAAAACATTTTAAATAATAAACGAGTTTTTAAATTTTTCTGGAAGCTATATCGAAGTTATGAAAAAATTATTTTCCTAGCTATTTATTTTCCTGGCTATTTATTTTTTATTTTTTAACAAAAAACGAAGATCCATTAACATTTTAATAAAAAAAAATGTAATGATTAAGAAACTTTTACCTTCAATCTTAACTATATACTACAATCATTCATATATTCTTTTTAGATATAATTTATAAATATAAGATAATAGGCTTAAAAGTCATCATATAACAAAGTAATAATTTTCTGGCTATATTAATACAAACTATTTTAAATAGCGTAATTGTACGAAAACGCTAAAATGTTTAAAATATTACTCTTATACAAAACAAAATAATTTTTTCTTTTTCTTTTACACGCATATAATAATATGCAAGCTATTTTATAAAGCGATAATTAACTAACATTATAAAGTTATTTATTTTGTGAAAATTGTTATTGCGATTATTTAATCTTTTCAACTTTGCTTTTTAATCTTATACTTAAAATACATTTATTTTTCATCCTTCTGCTACTCGTAAGGATATCCTGTACAATTTATCTTTTTAATGAGATATTGCGTAATTATTTATTTTGTGAAGATTTGCCAGTAAAATTTCGTTACATGCATTGCTTTTTAAACTTACGGAATTTATCTCATTATAAAAGAGTATTTCTACTTTTTATTGTAGTGATACTGGTAAAAATTCATATACAAAGTATTTTATAATAAGAAGAATTAATACATGGTACATAATTATTTAATCTGTAACGATTTTCGATTATGCGTCTGTGTCGTTATACTAAAACCTTTCTATTATATTTAATAAATCATACAAAATATATTTTATAATTAGGTACATTAACACATGATACATAATTATTTATTTATGAGTTCCCTTGTCTATGATTCTGTGACCTTTTGGATATCGCCTTTTAACCTTATTATAGAACATTTACTATTTATTTATGTCTACTACATTTAAGTAATCATACAAAGTTTTTACAATCATACAAAGTTTTTTTTATTTTATAATAAAAATTTATACATTGCAAATCATACCAATTTTATTTTAATCAAAATTATTTAATGGGGTACATTAAATCAAGGTAAATATTTTTAATTTTTTGACGATTCTTGTCTATGATTCTGTGACCTTTTGAATTTCGTCTTTCAATTTTATATTAAAACATTAATTATTTACATATTTCTATTACATTTAAGAAATCATACAAAATTTATTTAATGATAAGGTATATTAACTCACTATATACAATTATTTATTTTTTGAAGACTCTTACCTATGATACTGTGACCCTTTGGACTTAGCCTTTTGACCTTATTACAGAATATTTACTATTTATTTATTTCTATTGCGCTTAAGAAATCATACAAAATTTATTTTATAATAAAAATGTATACATTACAAATCATACAAAAGTTATTTTATAATAATAATTTACACATTACAAATCATACAAAATTTATTTTTAATGAAATTTATTTAATGAGGTACATTAACTCAAGATCCATAATTATTTTTGACGACTTTTGTCTATGATTTTGTAATCTTTTGAATTTCGTCTTTTAACTTCATACTAGAACATTTACTATTTATTTATTTCTATTATATTTAAGAAATCACACAAAATTTATTTTACAATAAAGTACATTAACTCACGATACATAATTATTTATTTCATGAAAACTCTTGTCTACGATTCTGCGACCTTTTGGAATTCGCCTTTTAACCTTATTATAAAACATTTATTATTTATATATTTCTATTACATTTAAGAAATTATATAAAACTTATTTTATAATAAAAATTTATATATTATAAATCATACAAAATTTAATTTAATCAAATTTATTTAATGAAGTACATTAACACACTATACATAATTATTTATTTTATGTCTCTTGACTCTTGTCTATGATTCTGTGACCTTTTGTATTTCGCCTTTTAACATTATTATAAAACATTTAATATTTATTTATTTCTTTTGCATTTAAAAAATCATACGAAATTTATCTTATAATAAAATTTTATACATTAAAAAAAAAAAATACCAAATTTATTTTTAATCAAATTTATTAATGAGGTTCATCAAATCAAGATACATAATTATTTATTTTATGAAGGCTCTTGTCTACGATTCTGTGACCTTTTGGAATTCGCCTTTTAACCTTATTATAAAACATTTATTATTTATATATTTCTATTACATTTAAGAAATTACATAAAACTTATTTTATAATAAATATTTATACATTATAAATCATACAAAATTTATTTTTAATCAAATTTATTTAATGAAATACATTAACACACTATACATAATTATTTATTTTATGTCTCTTGACGCTTGTCTATGATTCTGTGACCTTTTGTATTTCGCCT
This sequence comes from Caerostris darwini, assembly GCA_021605075.1. NCBI lineage: Eukaryota > Metazoa > Arthropoda > Arachnida > Araneae > Araneidae > Caerostris > Caerostris darwini. The sequence continues at coordinate 67,362 of BPLQ01015456.1, forward strand.
TTTAACATTATTATAAAACATTTAATATTTATTTATTTCGGTTGCATTTAAAAAATCATACGAAGTTTATCTTATAATAAAATTTTATACATTAAAAAAAAAATACCAAATTTATTTTTAATCAAATTTATTAATGAGGTTCATCAAATCAAGATACATAATTATTTATTTTATGAAGGCTCTTGTCTACGATTCTGCGACCTTTTGGAATTCGCCTTTTAACCTTATTATAAAACATTTATTATTTATATATTTCTGTTACATTTAAGAAATTACATAAAACTTATTTTATAATAAAAATTTATATATTATAAATCATACAAAATTTAATTTAATCAAATTTATTTAATGAAGTACATTAACCCACTATACATAATTATTTATTTTATGTCTCTTGACGCTTGTCTATGATTCTGCGACCTTTTGTATTTCGCCTTTTAATATTATTATAGAACATTTAATATTTATTTATTTCGGTTGCATTTAAAAAATCATACCAAGTTTATCTTATAATAAAATTTTATACATTAAAAAAAAATACCAAATTTATTTTTAATCAAATTTATTAATGAGGTTCATCAAATCAAGATACATAATTATTTATTTTTTGACGACTCTTGTCAATGATTATTTTAACTTTATAGTAGAACATTTATTATTTATTTATGTCTATTATATTTAAGGAATCATACAAAATTTATAACTCACGATTACATAATTATTTATTTTGTTCTGACTATTTTCTATGATTCTGTAACGTTTTGGACTTCGCCTTTTAACCTTATAATAGAACATTTCTATTACATTTAAGAAATTATACACAATTTATTTTATTATAAGGTACATTAACACAAGATACATAATTATATTTTGTGAAGTCTCTTGTCTGTGCTTCTGTGACCTTTTGGATTTCGCCTTTTAACCATATTATAGAACATTTACTATTTATTTATTCCTATTATATTTTAGAAATCATACAAAATTTATTTTATAATAAAATCTACACATTACATATCATACAAAATTTATTTAATGAGGTACATTAACTCACTATGCATAATTATTTATTTTGTTGAGACTCTTCTATATGATTCTGCGACTTTTTGGACTTTGCCTTTTAACCTTATGCTAGAACATTTACTGTTTATTTATTTCTATTATATTTAAGGAATCATAAAAAATTTATTTTAATAAAATTTATTTGATGATGTACATTAACTAAAGATACATAATTATTTATTTTATGTAGACTCTTGTCTATGATTCTGTGACGTTTTGAATTTTGCCTCTTTACCTTATAGTGGAACCCTTAATATTTATTTATTCCAGCACATTTAAGAAATCAATTTATTAATAAATAAATATTAAATCGGTTTATTTAAAATTTTTTTTTAATTATTTAAAATAGATTTATTAATAATACACATTAACTCCCAATACATAATAATTTATTTTGTGACGACTCTTTTCTATGATTCTGTGAACTTTTGGACTTCGCCTTTTAAACTTATACTAGATCATTTCTATTACATTTAAAAAATCACACAAAATTTATTTTATAATAAGATTCATTAACTCACGATAGACAATTATTCATTTTAAGTAGACTCTTGTCTATGATTCTGTGAACTTTTGAATTTTGCCTTTTAACCTTATACTAAAACATTAAATATTTACTTATTTCTATTCTATTAATTTTCTAAGATTTCTTAAAGAAATCATACAAAATTTATTCTCTGAAAAGGTACATTAACTCACGATACATAATTATTTATTTTGTGACGGCTCTAGTCTATGATTCTGTGACCTTTTGGGACTTGGCCTTTTAACCTTATGCTAGAACATTTCTATTTTTCATTTTTCCTAGTGCACGTAAGGAATCATAGACGCTTCCGATAGACGCTTTCCACCGAGACGTTTTTCCATTTTCTGCACCATTTGCTTGCCCGTCCCATTTGTTTTCCAACCTGGAATCCACTATCAGATTTTCGCTCCTACTTGCTCGGCATATTTATCAGCAATGTGATAATGGGACTTATTTTTCCGTCTCAAAATCTGTACTCCGCTGAGCAATGAATTCTTTGTCATACTGAGGAAGAAATAACAAAGTGGGATTGCCGTGTGTAATAAGATGATATAAATCACCAAGCAGTAAAATCTTCTAAAAGAACCGTGATAGCATTAAGTAAAATAATATGATATGGATAAAAACATCCAGATATGGATTGATTTTTATTTTAGTTGGATAGTTCTAGATTGGCTTTTTCGGTAGCTATAAGTTCTGGTTCTGCTTTGATAAACTAACTTATAAAATTGCTTTTCGTAAAATATTCTTGTTGTTCGGTGGTATTTTATAGTTCATATATTTTGATTTGATGTAATTAAATATCAATAAGGAAATGAATTTGAAAGTTACTATTTTTTTATTTTTTATTTCTTTCGAGTTTGCTTCTAATATCTGCATTTAAATTTAAGAACAAACTCTAATATCATGTATTAAATTTGTATAACGAATATAAGGAGTAAATATTATATTTTTCTAAGGAATGCAATGGTATGATTATTTAATTTAGTGTGTTGTTTATTATTAAATGCTAAATATTCTAACTTAATAATTTTTTTTTAAATTTTCTTTCGAGTTTTTCTCCTAATATCTACATTTCAATTTCAAAGGGAATTCCAGTATCATGCTAATTTTATTGAAGTATTTATTTACTGAAGTATTACATTTTATAATGAATGAATTGAAATATTATATATTTAATCCAGTATGTTGTTTATTCAATAACAACTATTAAATGAGCAAACTCTCATGAAGATAATATTTGTTATCACAATTTTAAAATTGGATTTAATTAATATAGTTAAAAATTATTCTCTATAATGTTATAAATATGATGAAATAGAAAGCAACTTGTATTTTAAAATATAGAGTTTTGAATTGTTTACTTAAACACTGAATGTATTTGACTTCTATTGCAACACTGATATCATATATTAATAACAGGTCCATTGTTACCTAAATTAACATACTTCATTCCATAACTAGAAAAAAACAGGTATTTTTGAGGATAAATTAAAAAACATGTATTCAAACTTCTACTGCTAAAGCGTATATTACCGAGTGCATAATTTATTTTTGTAATGTAAATACTCCAACTGTTAATGAAGTTTCAACCAATAAACCAATAAACAGATATATTGGACTATCATTTATGGTTGTCATTAACACATATTTAACTACCCACACAATTCAATAAATCTTTAACTCAAAAATGAATTACTGTTAGACTGGTTTTTGAAATGTATATCTTTTCAACCAGTATATTTTTCTTAATTAATTTCAACCAGTATCTTTTTCTTAATTTTTTATGCTCAACTTCGTGTTCAATGTGAAAAGAAAAAATACTGCATCTGTAACGTGGTTTAAAATACTACGAATAAGGTTATAACTAAGGTAAAAGAAAAGTATTGTTATTAGATATAAAAAACTTCTATTTTTTAGAATATATATAAAAAGGTATTTTAACTGTGTGTATATATTTAGTAATAAATACATTTTAAGTAAAAAGCTTTTTTGCAGTTAGCTGTCTTAAATCTTAAATTGGATTCTCAAAATATACTAAGATTGTATGTAGCAGAACATCAGCCAATCAAAAACCTGAATGTACAATAGATTAGACTTCTGGTTGGATGACGTTCTGTCACGTGCAGTCTTAGTATTTGGTGGGAATTCAGTTTAAATATTATATGTTCAAGTTGTAGAGTGTTCTAGTAAGTAATACTGCATATAATAAGTACCACTTTAAAATATCTTGAATTTAAATTAATTCCTAAAGTACTGTATTTTCAGTAAAATAAGGCAAAATGTAGTTTGTACAGTTATCATTGCTTATCGCTGTGGAAAAACAAGATGAAAATGAAATCCAATTAATGTAAAATGCATATTCAACACGGCATTTTAATATTTCTTTAATTTATTTTATCTTTTCATATTTTCCTTTTCAATATTCGGCAATATTTCGCTTATGTTTTAATATTAATTCAATAGGCATTTTTTTTGTTTACCTGAACACTGAAATTTGTAGATAACCAGGTAGAAGAAATCGGTAGATTGGTAGATTAGGCAGTTATGATTGCTTATCGTTCTAGAAAAACAAGATGAAAATGAAATCCGATTAATGTAAACACAATGCATATTCTGTACTGCATTTTAATTTTTACCTAATTTACTTTATCCTTTCTTATTTTCCTTTTCAACATTCGGTAATACATAAGTGAAAATACTTAAGCGAAATCTTATGTATCAATATTAATTAAATAAGCTTTTTTTCCATTTATTACTTAAGCACTGAAATTGGTAGATTACCAGGTAGATGAAGTTGGCAAATTGTACAGTTATGACTGCTTATCGCTCTGGAAAACCAAGATGAAATTCAAATCAATTAACGTCGTACTTGGTACTGCAGTTTAATTTTCTCTAATTTATTTTATCCTTTCATATTTTACTTTTGAACATTGGGTAACATTTCACTTGGGATTCAATATTTATTTAATAGGCATTTTGTTCCTTTATTACTTAACCACTAAAATTGGTAGATTAGCCTATAACAATGGCATTTATCACCAGATGAACACCATATAGAGGGTTCATAATGTATTAATCTTTGCATGATTTAATTCTATAATAATAGTAAAATATAGAAGTGCACATTTAAATTAATAATTTAGTGTCAGATATAAATTAAAACCATTAATATAACTCGATTACCTATCCTGTCCTTGAGGATTTCACAGCTATATTGAACTGTCATTTGTGATTGTCATTAGCACATATTTAATTACCAGCACAATTCAATAAATCTTCAACACAAACTTTTAATGGCATAAACTTTATGGAAACGTCTTTGTACTCCTGGAGCTTGATAAATTTGTTTAATTACTTTAACAGTTATATTGTATTCCTAAATTCTGATAGACGTACTGTCTGGGCTTAAAACTTTCAAAATTGGAATGACATAGTGTTTTCTATTCCATACATTATGTTGTATCTTGTTGTATATCATTTGCATATGTTTAGAACCTTAATCAATCTCTATACGTGTTTAGTTAGTTTAAAAGCATTTTGATTACAAGTGGAGTACTGGTACTCTAATTCAGGGCAGAATTCGAAGTAGGATTGTTCGAGAACTATCATTAGAGCATCGTGTCTGGATTCAATAAAGAGTACCTTTTTCCATCCATTAGTTAATGGCACGATTTTAATTTAGGAGAGTTAAGGAAACATTGATACAAAATATGTAAAGTAAATATGAATTTATTATTTGTTTGTATACAAAAATGTATTACAAATTATTTTCAACAAAGCTATTATGAACAAGAACTCCTGAAATGGCCTTTTACCAATATATTTGTATATATTATACATAGTAACATCATATCATTACTATTATCATCATTGCTATCATATCATCATATCATGATAGTAATATAATACTATAATTTATTACAAGTTATCATGAATAATAATTTTGAAATTTTTAACTATTTATGAAATTTTAGGGAGAATTTGTTTCTTAAATATGTTAAGTGGAATTATAATGCAGTTACAATTCACTGCTACTTTTTATTTAAATGTAACTTTTTAGATAAAATTAAAACTTTGTAAATAAGGCCTACAGAATACAAATAAAAATAAAATTTATTTTCATAAAATTTTAAATTGCAGCCCTATGATGGACCAAGGCCTTCTGCCTAGTGGCAGATTTCTAGACAGCAATGTTACATTTTTGGGGGGTAGAGTTGTCAGTCCTAAGCCCAACGCTCTACACTCAAGTTAGAATAGGATCTATTGTTTAAAGTGGATTCTGAACATCCATGGCACCGCCGGGATTCGAACCTATAACTTCTGGCCCCGAGAAGTAGTCACTCGGTCATATTATTTTTAATTTTTCTTTTAAGAGGCTAACTAATAAAATGTTATAAATTATGCAAATGTATTACGTATTCAATATGTATTATGCAACTATATTTGTTAAATTGAAAATAACAGGTGGAAAATTTTTTTATTATATATATATCTTCTTTTTCTTGAAATATTTTCAAATGAATTAATAAAACAGTGTTTTTATTAAGTATTTATAATTTAAGCATGCCAGCTGAGTTGAAAATAAACCATATCCATATGGAAATTTAAATAAATTTCATTTGTATCATTATTATAGGAAAAGAAATGTAATCTAAAACTTTATAATTAAAAATTATATAGTACTTAATATTTTAGTAGATTTTCTTATTAATGACTTATGAATCTTTGCAATTAATTACAATTGTATTAAAAGTAATATTTAATTATTTAAAATAACTATTCATAATAACTTGAGTAATTACTGGTTCATCTACATTGGAGATATAAATAGCTTTATCCCACATTTATTTTGATACTGATACAGAGCTGTAATAATTAGAATAATAAAAATTAAATAAAATTATTAGTTTTGAAAATAAAATAAAATTATTAGAATTATAAATTAAAATTATAATAAATTAAATAATAAAATAAAATAAATAGAATTATAAAGATGAAACAAAATAATTAGGGTTATAAATTAAAATAAAATAATTATAATTATAAGAAAAATAAAATAAAATAAATAGGATTATAAATATGAAACAAAATAATTAGGGTTATAAATTAAAATAAAATAATTAGAATTATAAGAAAAAATAAAATAAAATAATTAGAATTATAAGAAAAAATAAAATAAAATAGTTAGAATTATAAGAAAAAATAAAATAAAATAGTTAGAATTATAAGAAAAAATAAAATAAAATAATTAGAATTATAAAAGCAAAAATAGAAATATTATGTGAATGAGAGAAAAATCTAGAGAATGTGTTAACGTTCGAATTTCGTAAAACACTGCAGAAATTATAAATGCTCAAATCGAAATCGAAAATCGTTTATTCGAAGCAATTTAAACTTTCAGTATTACATTTAACAAGCTTTCGAAAGTTATCGATTTTCTGCAATGATTTTTTTTTTTATTTAACAGGAGTGAGAGTTTAAAAGTTATTACATCTGTTAGTGGAGAATGACAAATCTAGCTATTTTAGAAATGGAAAGATTATGATGTATTTATTTTGCAACATTAAAAAAAAAAAAAAAAGAATCCATTTTTATATTTTAATATTTTAAAGAGAAAAGCATTTTTATTAAAGAGCTGCTGTTAGTTTCATCTTGCAATCGAAGTGGGAAAAACTACTTTTTACTTCAATTTAAATATATGAAAATTAAAAGAAGAAAATTCCTACGAAGTATTTAAATCATTATAGTACAATATAATTGTTATGTATAATTACTAACAGATTTCACAAAATAATTTAGATTAATAAATTTGTCGTTAAAACAAGTGGAAATGTGATAAATTGAACTCGCTGTCATTAGAAAATGTCATAACTGGTGGAATTCAATCCATTCACACCAATAGTACATACATATATAAGCATATATATATTTAATTAAATTCAAACAGCTCTATGAACCGTAAAAAATATATAATTTTGATTCAGTTTAATATAAGCATTTACATTTTAGAACTTATCCAATTTAAATGCGAGATTACATTTTAGATCGCAATATAACGGTTGGAAATATAAGGGTGATTCAACAGATAATTGAACAAAATTTCAGGGTTGATACAAGTTAGTAAGATATGAATTTTTTGTATAAGAATCTATGCTCTAAAGTGATACATTGAGACACGAACACAAAAAAATGAGACACGAAAAGAAAAACGTTGTTTGTTTACAACATCATTGCAAATATGCTTTGATTTATTGTTTACAATAAATGTTCACATTTGCCACCAACAACAATAATACAGATTGATTGGCTGAGTGACTAGCGCTCTGGCTCTCGATGTTACGGTGATGCCATGGATGGTTGTAGTGGCTCGGAATCCACTTTAAACTGTAGGCCATGGTCTAATACAGCTGTGGAGCATTGGGCATAGGGCTAGCAAATCTATCCCGAAAAAAGGCAGTGTCACAGGGGGCCCAGAAAACTTCAACCTACGCGTGTTCCATTACAACAGAAGTTGTCCCCCCTCCCTCCATGGACCACACGGGTTCTTGGACGTGATCTAGATGATGTCTACCAAGTGGGATAACAAACATCAACAACAACATAATACAGACTTTGCAGCGTCGAAGGAATAAATGGCGAATAGTTCCATGATATCAGTCCAGATGTCAGTCATTTCTCACAGCCGCAATGGATAGTTGAGAAACAAGGTTGTCAAATGAATCTCGTAAATGAAAACATTAATTAAGATTAAAATAGAGTGTGTATCAGTGTTACCAACCAGAAGATTCGAAACTCAACAAAGCTAGTTATATAACAAAGTGTCATTGTCTCAAATATTTCGCATGTCCTTTCTTTAGAGGATTCAGTATGAAAATTTACTCCTTGATGAGTGGATTTTTATTTCTTCATGTTATTATAACCCATTACTGGAATCATTTTAATTCAGTTTAGTTTTAAAAGGAAAAAAATAACATATTTTTACTTATATGCATTCTTTGTCGAAAGTGCTCTCAAGAATGTTGAAAGAATGCCATTGGTAATAAACAATTCTTAGCATGTGATTAACTGGGAAAAAATAAACATAAAATGATTATTGTATTGCTAGTTATCCTTTGTTTTACCAAGATAGTCTTTAGAACAATAGAAAAAAAAATTGAGGCATATAAAAAGGGTAATTGCTACTATAAAAGAGGGATTTATTGTCCGTCTTGATATTATATTGAACAACCTATGCTATTCATGGATAAAAGACACATTTAAGTTTCATTAACGTGACTATAACTATTACTATGTATTTTCTATATTGTAATTTAATAATAATCATGAAAATTTCGTGTACATTATGCAAATGATTCATATTCACAATTATTTGGGTTTACTTAAGGAACACAATGTTTATAATGATTTATTGTTGTTCCATTTTGGCATATTATATTAAAATCCACATACATTTTTCCATAAAACTAAATTAAAGCATTTCTCTAAATTCCTATAATGATTTGTTTTGTAAGCAAATTCAAATACCTTATGTATATCTGCATACGAAACATATGTAGGTAATGAAATTACCTAGGAAAAAAAACTGAAACTACCTACTTATGTTTACCTACAATTACGTAGATTGTTATTTTATGAGTTACTTTAAGGATTTTTAGTTTTATGAAAAATGATCAAAATTATATGCAATCACGGCAATTGTTTTAAAAGAATTCCTTTATATATTTAATAATATTGTTAATATTGAATCTTTTTATTCATAATATTTAAGAAAAGTATTTGAGTTTGTTAAATCAGTTAGTATTAGTATTCATTATTTCCAGCACAGCATAATAGTATGTTTGAACATTTGAAGTTGTAACATTTTAGTCCAGAAAATCTAATTGGGACAAATGAAATAATCTATGCATGAACCGTTTTGGCTATGAAGTATTTCTATGAAGTATCCTATGAAGTATTTTCCAACTTACTTCATGTATCTTAACGATTCACATACACTATATCAAGTTATTTACACTTCATTGAATTAGCTGTCGGACCGAAAGTTTTCGACACTTTCTTACTAATTAAATCAGAAAAAAGTGGAATAAATTTATGAACAATTTGGAAACTTTTGATGTTATATCCTCTGATATAAACTTTCGTAACTTTTGATACAAACTTCTAAATGCCATCCTCCAAGAAATTTGTAAAGGTTTAAAAAGCATATTGTTAGACGTTATAGTGCTAATTAAGTCAGTAATAATAATTACAGAAATAATCAAATTAACAAACAGATAGTTGTCAAAATAATATTAAAATTGATCCCATCAATGTAAATATAATCTATTTTTCATAAATAAACATCACTTTTCATGTTAATAAATGTTATATTTAAAATGTTAGAGTTTTTTACTTATTACTTATTTAAATTAAGAATACTTATTGACCCTTAATTTAAACTTTGGACTTTGCAAAGTTTTTTTTCGCTCGTTAGATTTTGGAAACTTTGGAAAGGCAAAAAAAGAAAAGGGAGTGTGCGGAGTCCAGTGAAAGCTCCAGGTATTACGAAGAATACAAGGACCCTTAAACGAACTGGCTTTTAAGATGACTTTGTAAATACTTGTTATAAAATTTTGTTTGTGTTATGTGTAGTAATTGTACAGTGCTGTCTTAACAAATTTTGATAAATATGACAGCTAAACGTCACTTATATTATTTAATACAATAATTTAGTTCTATTCTGAAACAACACTGAATCAAGGCCACGTGCATATCCGGCCATAACTTCTAATAATAACAAGAATATTTTAAAATATTATGAAAAATAATTGTTCTTCTCTTTTAATTTTTAGTGATCATTTCTTTGAATTAAACTGGAATTATATTAAATAGATTTACATAATTTAGGGAAACCATTTATACTCATTAATGTTAAACTTTGTAAACAGATATTTTCCGATTAATAAAATCCATAAGACATTATAAAAGAAGATACATTAGAAAGCACCGAAATGTTACGAGCAAGTCATTTAACTCCCAACAACAATTCTGCCATTTGAAATGACAAAAATAAAAACCAGTTAGGATAAATCAGTCATAAACGACAGGATCCCTCGTCAAAACCAGCTGTCCTGACTCGCAACTTTTAAACAAACATGCAGTAAATTAAGAGATGAAAAGCTGACGAACAATTTTGGTGAATGTACTCGTTTGCTTCAGACAAGCCCATAACGGTGTTGTCCACAGGTTAACACAGCGGGAGGTTTAATGGTACTTTAAATGAATGAGGCTTAGTCTTCATTAAGGCATTTCGTCGCTTTTCACGGGGATTTCGACCTAATTTCCCTGCATAAACTCAAAATGTTTAGAAACTTGTCCCTGGCTCAAAGCCAAAGATTCTGATGACATGTTTACATGGGGAAAGAACTTGAGTTTTACTCTGTATCCATTTGTAAATGGACTGAAAGATCGATTCTCTATGAATAAATTATTTATAAAGTTTTTCTTTTATGTATCTGGCTGGGTGATAATAGTGGCCAAATTATTGAATTGAGTGAAAAATTTATTAAGTATACTCGCGTTTTATTTTTCAAACGAACTATAAAAAGTTTTTTTTTGGGGGGGATATAATTTGAGTATTAGCTTGTTGTCAACTGAAAAATAAACTGTATGCATAATTTAACTGTATGATAAATTTCTTTCAGAAAGGAATATTACATCCTCAAAATATTATTATTGTATAAAATGTTTTATATTGTATGAAACTCGAATTATATTTTTAAAAAAAGATATTTTTATTTCGATAAATTGTTACATAAAAAAGTAGCGAAGTTTTTTTTTCTTCTAAAATTAATACTTTTAATTAAATATTTTCTTCAAGAGCATTTTTGACTAACCAAAATAAAAAAAATTTAAATTTAAATGTCCATTTTTATATACATAATTTACAATAATAATTCAATGGCAATTGCTACATTTTTTGGTATAACATGCATATATATCTAATAATATAAGCATTTTATTCATATGACTCGATATTTATGTAAGTCGTTATTTATATAAATCCATATTTAAGTCGATATTTATATAAGTCCATATTTAAGTCGATATTTATATATGTCGATATTTTTGTTTACATAAGTCGATATTTTTTATGCGTGAAGTGTGCATGTTTATTAAATTTTTAAACTGGATAATTGACTTTAAAGATTTTTGTAAAATAATGTTAATGATTGAAAAAGGTATATATCGATAAAATAATATAGGTTTCAGAAATTATAATTTATTTTACTTAAGTAAGTTTTGCTGGAGAAAGATTCTGTGAAGGTTGAAGATATGACTAAGTAAAATGCAAAGGGAAAGATGTTGAATATTTTATATACTCTCAATGTACATTTTTCAAAGAAATAATACATTTTTATGTTTTTTATAATATTGTTATTGGTAAAAAAGTATTGATACTGTCTTAAAATTGGAGTCTTTATTTATTTAAGAACAAAAAAGGTAACTAAGAGAACCAAATAAAGAAAAACGAATTCAATGTCTCAATGATAAATCTTGTAAATATATAAGAAAAAATAACGCTGATAAGTAATTATTTCTGTACAGAAAAACATGCAATTTTGTAAATACTATTTCATAATGATATTAACTGAATAAAAGTAAAAGTAATTTGTCGTTGTATGTTTTTTGAAAATTTCTAATATATTGTGAAAATCTGTTTTAAATTATTTTTTAAACATTTTAGGTTAATAATTAAAATTAAAATATTAAAATTCAATTTATTGATTTATTTCATTCAATTCGTTAATCGAATTTACCGTTGAACTTTGAAATTTGAAAATAAATTTGAATTTAAAAGTCGTCAAAAACCTTTTATTAGAATAGCTTCTACAAAACTGTTGTTATTTCAAACAATATTGATATTATATTTATGCAATTGTTCATTTGACATTCTGTTAATATTTAATAAAAGAAATTAATTTTTTTGAAGAAATATCGTTGAAATATTTAAATAATACAAATCTATCTTACTATATCATTTCAAGTATATAAATGCATCTTTTAACAACTTATTTGGAAACTATCATCATTTCAAAATTATTGTTTAACTTTAATAAATTTATTATAACTGCCATTAAGTTTTACGCGAAATAAATTCTATTTTAGTTGTCATTTACTGAAATTGATTATAATATTCAAATAATATGTAATTAAAATATATCTTACTTTATCATTTTAAATAAATAAATGAATCCATAGCAAATTCTTTGGAAACTTTCATCATTTGAAAGTTATTGTTTAACTTTCATAAATTTGTTATAATTAATTGCCATTAAGCTTTATGCTAAAAAAATTCCATGTTTTAGTTATTCTTACTGAAATTGATTACAATATTTGAAACCCTATTTTGCCTTCCCCAAAAAAACAAGATACTTTATTATTTTAAATAAATAAATGAATCCTTAGCAAATTCTTTGGAAACTTTCATCATTTGAAAGTTATTGTTTAACTTTCATAAATTTGTTATAATTAATTGCCATTAAGCTTTATGCTAAAAAAATTCCATGTTTTAGTTATTCTTACTGAAATTGATTACAATATTTGAAACCCTATTTTGCCTTCCCCAAAAAACAAGATACTTTATTATTTTAAATAAATAAATGAATCCTTAGCAAATTCTTTGGAAACTTTCATCATTTGAAAGTTATTGTTTAACTTTCATAAATTTGTTATAATTAATTGCCATTAAGCTTTATGCTCAAAAAATTCCATGTTTTAGTTATTCTTACTGAAATTGATTACAATATTTGAAACCCTATTTTGCCTTCCCCAAAAAACAAGATACTTCTACAAGCTCTAAAATCACAACATACTTTTTCAAATAAATGCGTTAACTCTTGACTTTTAGAACACAGACTTCCCGCTAGAGGTAAACGAAAGAGATTTTTCTTTGTAAATGGACTCTGAGATGATTTTCTCTTCCAAACCGTTGAGCACATTCGGAAATACTGTGCATGAAGAAAGGAAATACGTGCAATAAATCATCGCAAAAGCACATTCATAATACGCCATTGTCAACTGAATTTACATTTCACGTTCCAACTTTGGTTTCTATTTATACGTCTCTACAATGATCTCTCCATTTGTTTCAAGTCAGAATGGTTTTATTCATTTTCCAATTCTTTTCTTTGAGAAGCTTGCATTATTAAGTTTAATAGAAATGACAACAGCTTTGTAGGAGCTTTAAAATATATTGTACCCACTGTATTGAAAAATTATTATAGCATTAATAGTTTTAGTTGACATATTGAAAAAGAATTTCTACTTATAAATAATTGTAATTATATATATATGATAATTGTAACTTAATATTTTTGTTTTGATCTTGGCATGACTATTAATTAGATATACAAAAAGGAAGATTGTAAAAGTAAAACAATTTTAATTATATGTAAACATAGCCTATATGACTAAAACCGTACTACTTTTCATATATCCCTATAATTTAAATTATAGTTCGTTTGTTTAAAAGGTGTCATTCATTCATAACACTAGAGCCTTATTAATGGAATATGAGGGTCTCGAAGAATCAATAAATTATATTTAATTGTTGTTTTTGTTATCTTGTCCATGGATTTAAAATATAATTATTATTATTATATTTAATTAATATCTTTTAATATCTGTTACATAATATATTTTGTCTGAAATATTTTTGTAAAAAAATATATTCTTCTTTTTCATGGATGCAACAGCTTGTCTTTTTACGGAGTATTGTTTAAGCCAATAGCCAAAAATTGGGACATACGGTTTAAAGTGGATTCTGAACACCTACAAACATCCATGATACCGCCAGGAATCGACCCTGTGGTACCGAGCACCAGAGTGCTAGTCACTCGGCCCTCAGGTTCCATAATAACATATTAATAATATGAATATATCTAAAGCAGTTTAGTGTCATCGTAAAAGAATAATGTTATATAATACTAAAATTAATATGAGGGGAGATCAAAATGTTTCCGTTTGAAGATTTGGCTCTAGGTTATATGAAAATTAGCGTTCCGCTGACGCGGGGTTTAAGCACCGACCTTAGGCATGGGACTACTATGGCATTCGTTCATTATTGAAGTGTGTGTGAGAAATGCTGAAACATTATAAATAACGACGTTAATACCAATGCTTCTAAATAGAACCTACCTGTTAGATTTCAAAGATCCAGATATCTCCATAACCGTTGAATGGGGTGATTCTGCTTCATGATAACGTACGTCCCCATATTTCAAATATCGTAACGTAGATGTTAAACTCACTAAAATGGAGACACCTGAGCCCCCACCTTACAGTCCTGATCTCTCCACATGCGATTTTCATGCCTTGAAAAAGTCCTTGAATTACCAACGGCTCGTAGATGTGCAGCAAGTAGTTTCGGACTCCTTCAAGTAGCAAAAAGAGGAGATTTACCAAAAGAGTGAAGCAGTGAGATGATTACGTAAATTCTGAAAGTGATTTTGCATGACTGGCATACCAAATCTGGACTGCGCTACCTTTGAATGGAAACTATTTTATTACCTCTATATATATATATATATATATATTAATTTTGGTTATATATCTAGATACATATATCTATATCTATCTATATATATATATATTATACAAATAATATAAAAAAAAAAAAAAAAAATTAAAGTCAATTCCTATTTTTTTTTCACTTTATTGCAGAAAGTTCTTTATAAATAATTTTCATTCATTTTTTTAAGTTTATCTGGCGCCATCTATTGGTAGATATATCAACTTAAATCTAAAATAAAAGTAAAATTAATTAATTAAATTTAATTACTGATTTAATATTTGAAAAAACTGTATTAACATCAAGTGTCATCCACTACAAGTTCAAAAAAATGTATTTGAACTTAAATGGATGAATAAAAAGTATTTTATGAACGATTGAAAATTTGAACAAGATATATATAGGGAGAGTGCGAGCTAATAGAAGGAATTGAATAAAACAAAACTTTTTAAAATTATGTGTTTGCTCCAATAATTTAAAAGTTACCTGTTTGCAGTTGAATGGGTGAATTGTAGACATTTTATGTTAGACAGGTTTCAAAAGCGATTAAAAAATATAAATAGCTTGCAATAGAGCTGTAGTTCGATTTTCTTACATGATTCAAATTTCACAGATTTTCTCCATTTCAACAAGCAATTTCAATACAATTGATCTTAAAATTCACTTCGAAAAGTCTCACTTCCCCTTCCAATGAGTTTGTGTAGTGTTATTAGGTAGTAATAATAGTAGTAATAGTGGCGAATTAAACAAACTCAAACTGCATTGGACTAGCATAAAAATAAATTAATTAAATTAAACAACAATGGCTTAAAAATTATATCTTGTAAAAGTTCACACTTTTTTCCTAGAATTTCTTATAATTTTATTCCATGTATCAACATTTACAATAGATTGTTTTTAATTAAAAAAAAGGGCTCTAAAATTGCAACAAAATGGAATAATTTAGGGTTTTATGTTCGTCAAAACTGCAAGATAACAAATCTGGTATAATTTATGCGTTTGCATTCGTAATAAGGTTCGTGTTTCGGATTTAATATCCATATTTAATTGGATATTAAATCCGAATCTTGGTTGTTTTATTATTATTATTATTATTTTTTTTTCGTTTTTAGAATTTAGTACCCTAACAATTTTTTTCATTTATTTAAAAGCTTTTATCACATAATCTAGATTCAATGTTTTTATATAAATTTAGGTTATTAATTATTTTTTTATTAATTTTTAATAATATTTACTTTACATCTTTTTGTTTAAAAAATGTTTAAATTTGAATTCTTAAAGGGAAATAACAATTTAGATCTTCTATTACAAAAATTCAAGAGCATTATAATCAAGTGTTATTATTATTAAAAAATCTAGGCAAACTGAATTACATTTTTTTATTATGTGTATAAAATTAATAATATTATATTTGTGTAACATTATTAATAATTTATAATAAACAATTAAACATTAAAAATTTCAATTTATTAAATTTAATTATTTAATTAACAACAAAATTGTATTTCTGAAATTTTTTTTTTTTTTTTGTTTTGAACACGTCTTCATGTTTACGAAAAAAATTATTTTATTAAAATTATAACAACAAAACTTCAAATGTATAAGATTTTTATTTTATTCTTTGTTCCAAAAAATAATAAAAATTAATAAAAATTGAATTCAAGTGATTCTAAAGGAACAAAAATACAACGCATTCTTATTTAAAAATGGAATAAAATAATTTAAAGTAAAAATCAATGTTAACATCCCTTAAATCCCTTGAACTACTGACATTTTCATTGGAAAAAAATTATGCTAAAAATATATTTACTTTCCCCTTCTAGCTATTTAGAAAATTTGTTTTTATAATATATAACGTAGTAAAAATAAAAATAAATTAACTGTGATTTATATTTATTGATGATTCATTATAATTATAGTACAACGCCGGAAGGAGCACAAATTAAAAATCAACAACAAAATGTAATTTATAGTTATTGTGTGCTTTTCTTTCTCCCTTCTAGGCATTGTAATTTTCATAAATACAAAAAATGCATTCCTTTATTTTGAACATTTCCCATTGAGAGCAATCTTAACTATTTTGACATTAACTGCACGAAATTAAGCATAAAAAGTTGGAATTCATTTTAAGCTCATAAATAAGCAAGAACACTTTTAGGATTTAATCATTTTGTTTCGATTTTGATATGACATGTTAATTGATCTCCACGAAATTAAAATTTTAAAAAGTAAGCATTTTAATTCGAAAGGGTAGTTAAATTAGAACGACTTATTTAACAAATGTTTTATTTCTTTCAATATTTAAGAATGCGCATTAAATGTTAGGTATTGTTTAAAATTGTTGTTCATATATTTTAACTACTTGCATACAGTGAAGGGTTTCCTAAAAATAAGTTGTAATCTAGATAAAAAGAGTGTAATGAAATTCGTCTTAAGTCTTAAATCTGCTTAAAATTCAAAGTAAGTAATTTAAATAATTAATTTATGCATTAATTATTTTTCTAATGAAATGAAAAAAAAATTAGTTTTTTAAAATCAGTTGCTTGTAAAATCAAAATTAAAATGCTCAATAATTATTTGACTCAATAATTGACTGATTATTATAATTTTTTTAAACTGAATTGGATATGTATACATACATACATACATATATATATATATATATATATATACATATATATATATATATATATATATATATATATATATATATTTATTTATTTATATTCTTATCCAATTTGATAGACAGCAACATCTAGACTAAGTACATGTTCTCATTTAAGAAGGCAAGGGATGGACAGCTTCTGTTGTTGCACCGTAGGTAAATGTCCAACTTGGCTCTGTGTCGATGGCGGACGGCAGTGCTTTCCAGGAAAACTTTTAGGGGAACTTAACTTGAATTTGGATATCGTATGGCAGAAAACTTCCACCAGGTTGTCCGACTAATGAATCAAGTTGCTGAACATCACAAACGCCATCGAGGCTTCTCGTTTTTTGAAGCAGTGCCTACAACAAAGCAGCCAGTTGATTGTACTTCCGCCCTCCAGCGGCGCACGTTGCCACGAGCAAGGCGATATATGTGTGTATATATATATACTATTTACATATATATATATTGTTCTTACTAATCTCACTGTTGCAGGAAGCCCTATACCAGGTCCAGAAAACCTCGTCGCATGTAACTGGGCCATGGCTAAGGGTAATATGCAGGTTCACTTTAGCATGGGACCATGAGGACTGAAAACTAATTAAACATCAAGACAAGGCTCTACGATTATGTCAGACCGGCACCTACGGTTTCAAGTAAACTTCGAACCACAACAAAATCCATTGTAATGCCAGGACTTGAATCCGAAACCTGTCACACTAAGTTCAGAGCGTTAGGCACTCGGCCATATATATATATATCTGTGTGTAATAAGAGAGAGATACATAAGGATTAGTTTTAGATTTCATTTTTTAGATTTTATTTTTGATTTAGATTTTAGATTTTATTTAAAAAATTTAAACAAATCCCAGAAAAGGAATTTCAGAAATAAATATCAGAGTTAACAACATTATCTAGATGGAGAAAAATCACATATATGTATAATTTGCTCCATTATTAATATTATACAATAGAAGGCAATCCAATATCACACAGTATAAACATGCACCTCATTTAACATGAATTCATTGTTTTACATTATTAAAAGAGCACAACATACAAATATATAAGTTCGTTCCCACAAATAATGATATAAAATAACAGGCAATATTGTCCCAAATTTCCGATAACAACTAAGAAAATTCAATTACACCCCTTTCTCATCAAATCTTGCACTATTCTGCATCGCCGAGCTTTTGCCATTCTACAGGCCGAATAGTTTCCGTAAATAAGTTCTCCCGCTTACACAATGGATGACACTCGCGAAAATTTCTGTCGTAGTCTCTAATAACGAGATTCTGTTTGATTACCGACAGTTAATCTCCTCCACAAATGCGGAGACGCGAATCAGAAAGACAGCCAATCACGTCCGAGTCGTGGACTCGCAAATATTTAAAGTATCATTCATCACTAGAGCTTGTCCGACCTTTAGCTGCACGCAATTTTTCCAATTTGCGCCGCTAGGGGTAGAATTAGAAAAGAGATATTACTGGGCTATTTGGAGGGAAGCAGCTAATATGTAGCCGTTTACAGAACGCATGTAGCAAGCGTTTATCTCACTTCCTGAAAGTGCCAATTAGCAGTTTGTATGGAAGAAGTGTAAAGCAGCTATCGTTACTCAGTTAGTTAATTACCTAATCAGGTTAGAAGAGAAATATAGGGATTATATGGTTATATATACTACTATTTTTGCTTTTCGTACAGAATAATCTTAGTCGTAAAGGAAAATATATTAGTTTTACATCACAAATCATTTTTGATACACAGATTTATTTATATATTTACATGTTATCATATAATATTTTATTTAATCAATATATAAATATTCAGTAGAAGTATTTTTAAAATGATGTAGCTGTTTAAATGGATGGAATATTTAAATGGATGGTATGTTTAAATGGATATGCATGCTTAAATGGGTGTTATATTTAACTGGATATGTACGTTTAAATGCATATGTATGTTTAAATGGATGGTATATTTAAATGGATGGAATATTTAAATGGATGATATGTTTAAATGGATGGTATATTTAAATGGTTTGAATATTTAAATGGATATGTATGTTTAAATGGATGGAATATTTAAATGGATGGTATGTTTAAATGGATGGAATATTTAAATGAATATGTATGTTTAAATGGATGGAATATTTAAATAGATATGTATGTTTAAATGATTGCTTACAGGACGCATATAGCAAGCGTTTATCTCATTTCCTGAGAGTGCCAATTAGCAGTTTGTATGGAAGACGTGTAAAGCAGCTATCGTTACTCAGTTAGTTAATTAGCTAATCATGTTAGAAGAGAAATATAGGGATTATATTGTTATATATACTACTATTTTTGCTTTTCGTACAGCATAATCTTAGTCGTAAAGGAAAATATATTTGTTTTACATCACAAATCATTTTTGATACACAGATTTATTTATATATTTACATGTTATCATATAATATTTTATTTAATCAATATATAAATATCTAGTAGAAGTATTTTTAAAATGATGTAGCTGTTTAAATGGATGGAATATTTAAATGGATGGTATGTTTAAATGGATATGCATGCTTAAATGGGTGTTATATTTAACTGGATATGTACGTTTAAATGCATATGTATGTTTAAATGGATGGTATATTTAAATGGATGGAATATTTAAATGGATGGTATGTTTAAATGGATGGTATATTTAAATGGATTGAATATTTAAATGGATATGTATGTTTAAATGGATGGAATATTTAAATGGATGGTATGTTTAAATGATTGCTTTCAGGACGCATATAGCAAGCGTTTATCTCATTTCCTGAGAGTGCCAATTAGCAATTTGTATGGAAGACGCGTAAAGCAGCTATCGTTGCTCAGTTAGTTAATTAGCTAATCATGTTAGAAGAGAAATATAGGGATTATACGGTTATATATACCATTATTTATGTTATTCCTACAGAATAGTTTAGGAAAATATATTAGTTTTACACAACTCAATATATTAGTTTTAACTCATTTTTATACAAAGATTTATTTATAATTTTATGCGTTTTTTAATTATATTTTAAATAATCAATATATTGAATTTGGTAAACGTACTTTTAAAATGATGTAGTTGTTTAAATGAATGGAATATTTAAATGGATGGTATATTTAAAGGAAATGTATGTTTCAATGGATAGTATATTTAAAGGAAATGCCTCTTTTAATAGATAATATATTTTAATGGATATGCATAAATAGATATGTATGTTTAAATGGATATGTATGCTTAAATGGATATGTTTGTTTAAATGGATTGTATGTTTAAATGGATTATATATTTAAATGGAAGATACTGATAGTGTCAATTATTAGTAGTTTGTATGGAAGACGTGCAAAGCGACTATCGTTTCTCAGTTAGTTAATTAGCTAATCAGGTTAGAAGAGAAATAGAGGATTATACGGTTATATATGCTATTATTAAAGTTTATCGTACAGAACAGCATTAGTTGCAACGGTAAATATATTAGTTTTAATAGACAACTTATTTTTGATATAAAGATTTATTTATATTTTATGTGGGTATGTAATAACATTTTAATTAATCAATCTATAAATATCTGGTAAACGTACTTTTTAAATGATGTAGCTGTTTCAATGGGTGGCCTACTAATGGTATATTTGATTTTCTAAAAATTATTTTTCACAGAAGATTTCAACGAAAAAATGCTTGCGAATCATATTATTTAAATTATAAATATTCACACTTATTTAAAGATGATTTATATTTTTATACATTACTTAATAATATTTGTTTTTTAATTAAAAATCTTTATTTCGAAAACATGTTGAATCAGTATAAAAATATTACAAATGGTATATAAATTAAGTCAGTGTCACAATTTTATCATACTGCAACGGAATTGTTCCTGTTTTTCTTGAGTTTCAAACCCAAATTCAAGTTAATTATTCTTAAATCCTCAATGGAAAATCTACTCCGTCTTTATCTATTAAATTTAGCATGGTAGCTTCATATAGTGTATCCTGAAAAGCGCCGAATCTACTACTATCTTCTTGCAAAAGTTTTCTTGAGCAAAACATTTTTTTTTACAATTATAATTAGTAAATTTTGGTTTTAATTAAAAATATTTATTTAAAAAACAAGTTGAACCATTGTAAAATGTTACAAACATCATGCGAATTAAGTCAGTGTCACTATTTTACCAGGTTGCCTTAACGGAATTTTTCTTGTTTTTCTAGAATATGAAACTCAAGTTCACTTTGGTTATTCTTAAAGACTCTATAGAAAGTCTAGTTTACTCCGTCTTTTCCTATTAAATATAGTATGGTAGTTTCATATAGTTTATTCTGAGAAATGCTGTATCTATTACGGTTATGTTACAAAAATAATCAGGGATCTGATATTCAATTGTCATTAAACTTGAAATAAAAAAGCATTATTAGAACTATCAATTTTGAAAGCTCACTTTTGGAGTTGTGCGATATTTATCAGGAAAATTACTCGCGAATTTAGAATGGATTTAAATACTTTTCAAGAGCAAGGAAACGTATTTAAATTAATTAGTTATTGGTTATTTTCGCGTCATTCAAAGTAAAAATGCTAAACTGAAATAATTCAGGATGGAATTTTGAAAACTAAGGAAATTACTTAATTAATAATCTTTTACAAAAGTTTTAAGAGAAACAGAAATGCAGAAAATTTACTTGTAATTAGTTGAAGAAACAATTGAAAAGAGTAAATTTAAAATGTTTGAAAGGATTTACTTTCATTTGTTTTCCACTTATGAAAGGATATAAAAATGAAAAAATTATAGGATATGTATTCTAGATATATTGAAACTACAAAACTAATCATAGAATCTAGGTTGAATGACAATGAAACATGTACAAAATATGAGTTGCGGTAATTTATTGGACGAAATTATATGAATAAAACAAACGTTTGTAATCTTTGGAAATAATGAGTTTTATAATCTCTGAATAGAAATTCAATTCAAATACGAAAGCATAAGAATAATTAAAAAATATAATAATATATCGTGAAAATATATATTTCCACGATAAAATGTATCCTTTTAATCATTTTGTTCACTGAACTGAAATGTTATTGATTAGTGTAAATAAGGAGATAATTTCAGAAAGCATTTTTGCTTTTATGATAAGTATTTGAATTTAAAAAGGTTTTACACATAATTTGGAATACTATTGTCTTTAACTTTTGTTGAAATTGTTTGAAATGATACATTGTTTCAGTGTATCAGTGTTGTAGTGAAATTGTTTGCAGTGATAACGAACTGTTGTAGTGAAAATATTTGCAGTGATGATGAACTGCATTTCCTTTTCTAATAGAACACTGCTGTTAAATAATAAAAACTACTTTTTTAATTCTTATTTTATAGGAAAAGTAATATTTGAGTTGTTTTAAAGTTTAATGAAACTTATATTTTGCAAAAAAATAAAGAAAGAAAATAAAATAAATAAATAAACAAAAGTTACGAAATAATTTAACTAATTTCGCTTTTCTTATTTTGAATAAACAAACAGTTCTGTCAAGACAAAAAAATGAATATAAATTTAAGTTAAATGGAAATAAAAAAAAGCATTATTACAAATGATAATGTTGAAAGTTCATAAGTTACATTGAAATAAAAAAAAAGCATTATTACAAATGATAATGTTGAAAGTTCATAAGTTAAATTGAAATAAAAAAAAAGCATTATTACAAATGATAATGTTGAAAGTTCATATTTAAAATAACTATAAGATATGTTTGTAAATTATTCAAGAAAAGTTAGAAGTTCTGAAAACTTGTTTAAAAGGAATGAAACATAAAAATTCCTTAGATATTATTTATTTTCGTGTAATTTCGTGATGATTACAGGAATATTAAACTAACATAATTCAGGAGCAGATTTCGAATGCTAAGGTAATTATTTACTTTAGAATAATTAATTAGTTAATAAATGCTTTGAAAATTTTGATTATTTAAATAACTTTATCTAAATATAATTTTTAAATGTTTAATAATATAATATCTTTCCCAAACATAAAAATATCGTTTAAAAATTATGAAGCCTTTTTAAAATTAAAATATATTATTTAAATAATTTTATTATAAATATGATGTTATTTACAAAGACAAACGTTTTTAACTAAAAAATAAAATAATTCAGGTTCAGATTTTGAAAACTAAGGTAATTACTTACTTTATGATAATTCGTAAGTTAATTAAGGCTTTGAAAATTTTAACTTTTGAATAACATTATATATATATTTAAAAATTTAATAATATAATATCTTTTCCAAAGACACAATTATTATTTAAAAACTATAAAGCATTTTTTAAATTAAAAAAGATAATTTTTATAATTTTAATGATAAATATGAGGTTATTTACAAAGACAAATGTTTTAAACAAAAATAAAATAGTATTAAACTAAAATAATTCAGGATCAGATTATTTAGATGTCTTTAATTATTTACTTTATAATTAATAAGTTAATTAATACTTTGAAAAAATTAATTTTTTTAAATAACTCTACATACATATATTTTTTAAACCTTTAATAATATAATATCTTTTCCAAAGACAAAATTATTATTTAAAAATTATAAAGCATTTTTTAAATTAAAAAATATTATTGAAATAATTTTAATTATAAATTTGATGTTATTTACAGAGACAAATGTGCTTAAGTCTGATAATTTTATCGTTTTTATAATTGCGCAAAAATTACCTTTAAAATGAACTTCCATTCGTTAAATTAACTTCAATACGGCAGTTAATTATTAAATTTGAAATTAAACTTTCATTGTTGGCTTATAAAGTATTTTAACAAATTTTTAATTAAAACCTTTACGGCTAATATAGAAAAAAGAAGAGCTGATGTTTTTAAAATCAAGATGACTGTTTCATAAATAATTTTCATATAAAATAATTTTCTTTCAAAAATACAATACAAATTTATAGACTGTTAATACGACATAGTTACAAACAAATTGAATGTTATCCTCCGTCTATTAAATATAATCCATATATTAGGGAGAAAATAATAGCAAACCATATCAGAGATAAAAATAACTTCCACATATTAGTGTAAAAAACAATTGCAAAATGACAACTAGAGAACTTGATTGTAGATCTAAGACTTTCCAGCACAATTTCTACTAAGTCTATATGTTTTTCAAAGTAGCTGCAACGTATTCACTACAGAAATTTCTTGCTTGTAAACTAGGGTCTGATTTCACTGATCTTTGAGCGAAGACCATATGAACATAATGCAAAAATTAAAAGGGATCATAGGCAAGTTAACAAATCTAAAAATTTCTATTGCAGTAAAAGGGGTAATCGTAATAGGAAAAAAGAACATAATAATACGTCTAGACATTCTACAAGAATTTAAGCTCTATGTCTAGACATAAGTAAATAACTTGGCAATAACGTTAATGAGGTTCAGCTTACCTATTATGAATATATCTTAAAAATTGAAGTAGCAATTACTGATATGCCCTTTGAATTAAATGTGTAATAAGAGCGTCATTTGGACATCATATATTTAAGACCTTTCATATCATTGAAATGCTGTGAATCCTAAAGGTAATTTAAAATCAAACAGGGAGATTGGTTTGGCGTGTCGCTCTACGATAATTTTTTGCACACTTTAGGTTAATTTGACCAGGACTTACAGTTTAATGTAGGTTACGAACACACTAACAAACATCCTTGCCACCGCTAGGAGGCGAACCTGAAGCTTGTTGTACCAAAAGCCGGAGCACTTGCCAATTGGCCACTAGGCCGCCAAATAGAAAACTAACAGATATTAAATTCTATTACTAATTCTATTCTTGGTTTGTCGCTC
This sequence comes from Caerostris darwini, assembly GCA_021605075.1. NCBI lineage: Eukaryota > Metazoa > Arthropoda > Arachnida > Araneae > Araneidae > Caerostris > Caerostris darwini. The sequence continues at coordinate 92,998 of BPLQ01015456.1, forward strand.
TACAATCATTTTGTGTACACATTTTACTAATTAGACCGGGACATACATATTATGGCAAACATCCATGCCACAGCCAGGATTCGAACCTGAAATCTTTGGTACTAATGGCTAAAACGCTAAACAATTGGCCATCAGATAGCCTATTTTATTCTATTGATTCCTTCAACCATGCTGTGAAGAAATTTGTTTTAACAATCTATGAGCAATTTTTTTTCTCCTTAATCGATTTGGGATATAATTTTAAATTAAATCTATTTAAAATAATCTTTCATTGGTTTGTTAAAAGCCCAATGTGAAAATCTTAGAATATCACAGATGTTTTATTATTCAAACGGCAGGTATTTATAAGAATCAGCATTCTGGAATGAGCCACAGTGGGCTTCAATTTATTCAATTTTATTTATTCAATCTCTAACGACATATGTTGTTTACAAACTTCTTCCCTTCTCCGTAAACCCAACAGAAGAGCTGTCGAAACAAAACTATCTATTTTACATATGAGATTTGAACCAAGCAATTTCAGTCCAGAAACCTATTTATTAAATCCTGTTTATTTTGTCAACTTATTTTTGAAAACCTATTTATTATATTACAGATATACCTAAATTATTTTTAACCAAACTAGTACAAGACTTTAGTCAGGAATAGTTTAGATCAATAAGGCTGACACCAACAGGTCTAGCAGACTTTGCTGATAAATGAGAAGAAATTTAATTTGACTGTGGAACATGAAATCAGATAAAAATCTTATCAAGTCTCTGAGTTTTGATTATGCTTCAAAATAATACTTTAGATTACGATAGATCATCTTTTTCCTTCATTTAAAAGTGGAAAGTAATTAGATGTTCCTTTCGCAAATTAATTAAAATTCTAAAAATACTTTTACAGGTACATCGAAATTAAAAAAGAAAATGAAATATAATAAATTTATGAGTTTATGCGATTTTCATACTATATTGCAATTTTTTGTATTACGAAAAAAAATAGTTGCAAAAACTATGCAAAAGTAAAGAGTAGTAGCCTTGAAAAAATAAGCAATACAATAAGATTTATGAATAAAATTAGATTCTTATAAACTTCTTTTAATAATAAATTTGATTTTCACTACTAAATTTGATGATATTTATAAAATTCTAAGAAGTCTTTTACAGTAAGATTTTAAAGGTTGATCGAAATTAAAAGAAAAGAAAATATAATAAATTTATGAGATTATGAGAAAATTGCAATATGAAAAAAAATTAATTTCAAAAATTATGCAAAAGTAAAGAGAAATTGAATCAAAAAAAAATCATAAGAACTATGAATAAAATTAAATTCTTTAAATTTTTTTTTCATGATAAATAACTCTTGTGTGGCAACAGTAATAAATTTGATGATATTTATAAAAATTTCCAATACATTTTATACGAAAGAATACGAAATTCCAATATGAAAGAATTTTTATTCTAAAGCTTGATGAATAATAAGAGAAAAATTTATAAGATTGAAAATTATTTTAAATAATAGATAAAATAATATTTGAAATTATTTTTTAACTTGCTAATAAAAAGATCAACTTTTTAAGCCTGGGCAACTTTTTGAGGAGAAGAACTGATTTTAAAATTTCTTCAAAACAATTTAACCCTCGAAGGTGCAAAACAATCATACATAATTCATTTTGACAAAAGAAAAATAAATATTTTGATAAAACTTATGAAAGGAAATGAATCCCTTACTTTATTTATAATATATTTCTTATCATACTTCCAAAATATTTATGATTAAATACAAAGTATACAGTGCTTATTTATTCTTATTTTTTCATTTTTTATCAGCTCTGTTTGAAATATTTTTTTCCCTTTAAATAAAGATCTTGTTACTTTGATGGCTTTAAAAATTCAATTTATTTTCTAAATCCTTTTTTATTTCATTCAGCTTAAAGAGAACTATTCATATGAAACTTTGCAATACTGCTTTTGACATCTGAGCTCTCAAACCACACTGACAGGTTTTTTTTTCTTCTTCTGGTTAAGATAAATTCACCTTAGATTATTCTTTGCAAGGCACCCAGAGTTATGTGTGCTCCATGTCAATTGCACCTGACTCTCCTACTCGTTTCATAGTTTGAGTTTCAGTTCATATCAAAGACAAGGCACTGTCACATCCTTTGACATGTTTTTCTTTCTTGTTTCAAAAGTATTCAAGCAGTTCCTGTATAAATCCACTGCGCGATAAAAAATCGATGGTCAATAAATCACAAACACTTCTTTAGATACTATTTCTGAATCCAAATATAGTTACTTCTTTTTTTCATGACTTCAGGTTTTTCTACCAAATTAGTTTTAAATTTATATATCAAAAAGATTAACGTTTCGTTGAAATATCAATAAGGAAAATAAATAAATAGAAACAAAATAAAGTGTTTTATGATAAGAAATTTAAAATGTGACTGCTAATGAAATTGTATGTTACTTTAAATAATAGTTTTTCCTATGATTCCGTAATTTGGCAAATGGATCTATTAACAACTTTTTTATGGGCTTAGCAATTTAAAACATGCACATGATGGTTGCAAATAAGATAAATTATATTCAATAGATATATTGATGTATTGACGTGACTTGCGCGAAATGCACTGGTATATGTTAGATATGTTCATATATATATATATATATAAATATCCAACACTGAAGTGGTTGGAGTGCATAACATGTTATAATCAATTTATTCAACAGCGTATTATAGTTCAAAAAGTTAAGTCTAAAGTATATTGCATGAACCACAACAAATAAAGCCGAGCAGAAAGATTCTGTGTATATATATTGAGGATGGACGCTATGACTATAGATTATTTTTTTTGTCATAACTTCAGATTTCTTTACTAAATTTGTTTTAAATTTATATCCTAAAAGGTATACGTCGCGTTGAAATAAGGGAAAGAAATAAATAAAAGCAAAATAAAATGTTTTATGACAAGAAATGTAAAATTTTGAAATTAATGAAATTGTATGTTACTCCTCCAAAAGAAATAGTTTTTCCTATACTTCTGCAATTTGGCAAAGCGAAACAAAAAGTTTCAATGGATATATTTATATAGTTTAATGGATAAAGCAATTTAATACACGCTATGATGGATATAACTGGGATAAATTATAATCAACTGATATGTTGATGTGATTTGAGTGAAATATCATGGAATATGGTAGATATGCTCGTTTATATGGAAGTAGCTAACCCCGAAATGTTTGGAATAGTTTGTGCATGGCAAGTTAGAATTCTTAGTCAAGAGAATATTCTTACAACTAAGACAAATTATGCCAAACAGAAATATTCTGCGTATATATATATATATATATTGAGGATGAACACATTGAATCTGTAAGACAGAATGTCCTATATTATGTTCTAGGACGAAGGTAGAAAGATGCGAATATTCCAGATGCAACTCGTGAGGCTGTTCTTTCAAATCCGTGGAGGAGCAACTTCATCAATTTAACCCCAAAATTGGAAATGGGACGTCGTTAAAACATGCACATGATGGGCATAAATAAGAAATTATATTCAATTGACATGAAGTGAATTGTGCGATATGCCCTGAAATTTGTTAGATACTAAAGATAATTAATTATAGATAATAAATGATTTGCAAATTTATTTCGCAATTATTTATTTACGAAGTTAGTGATGAATAATAGCTGATGTTCATATATATGGGATAAGCCAACTCTAAAGTGGTAGGAGTGGTCTATGTATAGCGAGTTAGATTTCTTATTCAAAAGCGTATTGTATGAACCACGACAAATAATTCTGTACAGAAAGATTTTGTATCTATATTGAGGATGGACATAATGAATCTGTAAGACAAAATGTCGAATATTATGTGTCCAGGACGAAGGTTAAAAGAAGCGAATTCTCCAGATGCTACTTTTGAGACTGTTGATTCCAAACCGTTGAGGAGCAACTTCAACAATTTAACTTGTTGTTATCGTGTCCATGGATTTAAAATATTTTTATTAAAGTTAGACCAAGTCAAAAGTCTTCACGAAAGCGGCCGCTAGCAATGGCGCCGCTTCACTAATACAGGACTTCTCTTAAGTTGGCCTCGATTGGCACCATACCCAATTGCAAAACATGTTGAGTGATGGTACATTACACATTACACCAAACATACCACACATTACACCACATTAAATTTATGTGTAATGTGTAATGTAATACGTAGAAAAGTATATGAATTTGTATAAACATAAAATTTGTCATAAATTTAGAATGTTGATTAATATTTAAATTTTATCTTATATTTTTTTCTTACTATTTTTACTTCCCTACTTCACAGTTTAGATAATAAAGTTATTTGTAAATTTATTTATTTATTTGAAAAGTGAGTGATGAATAGTAGCTGTGGTATATTTGTTATGGTGATTTTGATTAATCGTAGATTATAAATAATTACAGGTAATTATGCTTGGCTGATCAGATTAATCCACAAGTGATTATACTTAATCACCGTTATAAGTTCCAGTTGATTATGCATCAGCACAGGTAATCATGAATATTCCCCGGATTTATCACATTTACCGTAAAATATTATTGTAAAACGATACATAAAATAAGGAAGTAGACAAATATGGATTTTTCAATAGTTCATCATAAATTCGCCTCTCCAATACGTAAATTATTCATTCAGGAGTTCAATATTTTAAGTTTCAAGAGGTTTTTATAAATGGCCCTTGACATTTGGTACCTGATCGAAATTTAAGGTTCCTTTTACTTTGACTGGTATCAAAAGCAAGAACCGTTCGGATTCCCATTTGCGCCATATTTGGACACACATTTTGGGCTTAAGTTTTTAAACTTATTTTTATTAAAAAATGCCTTAAGGTGTTCCAATAATATTTTAAAGAACATCAGTATTCAAACTTTATATACATAACTAATAACAGGCTTAGATGTGTTAATTAACGTACGAAATGTTTCTTTCTGCCATTTTTAATTTTTAATTTGAACATAAATGTATTATTTCTAGCAATAAAATTATTTTTAGTGATAAAAAAAAAAATATTTGGATTTATGTAAAAGTAGTAAATAATAAAAATGTAATAGGATTAAAGTTATTATTTAAGTAACAACTCATTATGCTTTAAAAAAACAATAAACAAATTATCGTATAAGATTGCATTTAATGCTAGAAAAGAATTTACTTTTATCATTTCAATTTTATCTTTGCCCCGTTTCATATATTTCATTCCAGTTTCAATTATTCTAAATAAATTGCCCTAAACCTATTTATTTAAAAATGAAAATTACACGCATAATTAATATATTATGCGCAAATATTTTTCATTCTTTCATAAATGCAGAAAATGAGATCCAGGCTGTAAAAATGTAAAGAATGGATCTGATTGATTTTATGTATGGATATGACGGTTTTGCTACAATTTATATTTTTTTAGAAATCATAACTTGTAAGATACAAATAATTATAACTGAAATCCATATATTTTTTATTTGATAAGTTATCAATAATTTTTAACAATGTTAAATATTGTATTAATTTTTTTATAACTTATTAATATTCATCGGATATAAAAAGTGAACCTGCATAATCTACAGAATATGCAATTGTATGCAATTTTAGAAAGTATATTATATTTAAGATTGTTAATGCTGGACTTCTGGCTTGGTGTCAACGAAGAATAATTGACTGTCATGACATGTGTTTCAAGGAATACATAGACATTGATTTATGAATTTGTATATATTCTATTAAAATTTTCATCATAAACAGAGAATCTTTTTTAAAACTTTTAATAGCTGGGCTTCTTTTATATTTAAAAGCTTTAAAATTTGTAAATCTATGTTTTTAATTTACTTGCTAATTATATACATTTCATGGAATTAAGTTCAGAACTTACGTAATTTTAACTGACATTTGAAATGATAAAAGTAAATTCTTTTCTAGCATTAAATGTAATCTTATACGGTAATTTGTTTATTGTTTTTTTAAAGCATAATGAGTTGTTACTTAAATAATAATAAAATAACTTTATCCTATTACATTTTTATTATTTACTACTTTTACATAAATCCAAATATTTTTTTTATCACTAAAAATAATTTTGTTGCTAGAAATAATACATTTATGTTCAAATTAAAAATTAAAAAGGGCAGAAAGAAACATTTCGTACGTTAATTAGCACATCAAAGCCTGTTATTGGCTATGTATATAAAGTTTGAATATTGTTTTTTTTTTATTGTTTAATTATAAACAGTAAAAACAGCCTGACTCATAGCTGGGTGAGCATTAGGACTCAGGTTCCCTCCGTTGGCGGCTATATTGGACATTCTTTCAAAAAACGAAGCGACTCGATGGTATTTGTGATATTCAGCATGTCACCTCATTAGTCGGACTTCCAGGTGGTAGTTTTCATGGTTTTCACTCATGTTGTACAGAAATGAAGCGTAGTTATCCCTAAAAGTCCTCCTGGAAGACACCTCCCTCCTTCTTCAGCGACAAGGAGTCAAAGAAACTGCCACTTTCCCTCTATTGATGAGTAGATTATTCATGGGATGCCTGTCTCGCACTACAGGTAACTGAGAATTATATACTACCACATTTTCGACAACCACATTTTCAACAACCACATTTTCTTTCATTTCGGCAATGCGAAGTCACATCTATACTAATTATTATAATATTTTTCCAAACATCTTATGAAATTTCAAAATCCTGTCATTTTTAAATTAACAATAAAAACTTAATAATCACAGCATTTAAATAACTCACTTCGAAGTGCATGTACCAGAATTAATTGTCAATCTATTCTTAGAAACTTCAAAGAGAAGCAAAAGAAGCCGTTGCCACAATTCTTACAAATGATGCAATTTTTCTTTACAAGTTTTTTTTTTCTCTTGCCGTTCAAACTTTTATTTTTTATCCTGACACGATTTAGACCTCGCAGCTACCAACTAATGAACGAATCCATCTTTGAAAGAATATTTATCGCAACCGTATTGAAATGCCAAAGAGAAATTCGTCATTAGACCGAAGGAATGCTGACTAAATTCATCGCATGATAAGAGGGTTTCTCATTTGTGAAAATGGTGCCAAGCAGAATTTTAATATGTTTTTTTTATGATTGTGGAAAAACGAATTTATTGATGACGATGTTTCGTATCGTAAATGATTTGAATAGTGAGGCGTAAAATGTTTCAGGGAAATAATTAAAGAATCATTTGCGCTGCTGTACTTTATTTCTCATTTTCACGTTGTTTTCTATGCAACAGTGCCTTGATTAAAATAAAAATAAAAATTACAGTCAATGTTGACTTGTTGAACAATTTTATTGTGATATATATAAAAATTAACTTATTAACAGATTAAAATTCCTGTAATTTGATTTATCTTAAAATCATTATACAACACGATTAAAATGTAAACATTAAATGTGTATTTAAATTATATTATCATGAATTATATGTATATGTAAATATATCATCATCAATGGCGCAATAGCCCTACTAGCTGATTCCTATACAGGATATATTTCCGTTTTATGGTGTAGAGTTGTCAGTCCTACGCCCAACGCTCTACAGCCATACTAGATCTAGGGCTTAAAGTTAATTCCTAACCTCTGAAAACATCCATGGCAACGCCGGGACGAACCCGAAATATTTGGTTTAGAGAGCCAGAACGCTAAATACTCTGCCATCAGTTAGTTGTAGAACTGCCAGAACGCTAGACACTTCATCATCAGTCATCAGTTGTTAGTTGGACTAGCTGGTGTGAGTTTTCCCGGTTTTCTCCCATACGATACACACATGTTGGGTAGTCCCCTCCTAAAGGTCCTCCTGGAAAACACTGTCTTCCTTCTTCAGGGACACAAAGCTAAGTCCGACTTATATCTACGGATGCTTCATCACAATTAAATCAGCCCCTTTCCCTCCATCCATGATTAGATTGCTCATGGGATGCCTGTCCCGCACTGAAGGACACAAAGGATTAAGCACAACAACAATAACAACATTTTCGAAGGAGCTATTCAATGCCAAGTCACATTTATAGCTATTATTATAATTTTTTCCAAACCTTTTACTACTCTGATGGTTTCTCAAAATACAGATTGCAACGATATAATCACTTTAAAAGAAACAGTAAAAACTTAATAATCCCAAAATTTAAATAACTCTCTTCGAAGTGCATATACCAGAATTAATTGTCAATCTATTCTTAGAAACTTCAAAGAGAAGCAAAAGAAGCCATTGCCACAATTCTTACAAATGATGCAATTTTTCTTTACAAAACTTTTTTTTTTTTTTACCCTTTCAAACTTTTTCTTATCCTGACACTATTTAAACCTCGCAGCTATCAACTAATGAACGAATCCATCTTTGAAAGAATATTTATGGCAACCGTATTGAAATGCCAAAGAGAAATTCGTCATTAGACGGAAGGAATGCTGACTAAATTCATCGCATAAGAGGGTTTCTCATTTGTGAAAATGGTGCGAAACAGAATTTTAATATGGTTTTTTTCATGATTGAGGAAAAACACATTTATTGATGACGATGTTTCGTATCGTAAAAGATTTGAATATTGAGGCGTAAAATGTGTGAGCGAAATAATTAAAGAATCATTTGCGGTGCTGTACTTTATTTCTCATTTGGAAGTTGTTTGCTATGCAACAGTGACCTTTACTAAAATACAAAAAAAATATATTCAATCAGAATTGACTTGTTGAACAGTTTTATTTTGATATAAGTAAAAATCATTTCTTTAAAAGACTAAAAATTATATTTTAATTCATCTTAAATTAATAAATAATCAGTATAAGTAGATGAGAAGAGCAAAAACCCAAGAAGCTTTTAATCTGTGTTGAACTATTATGAAAAATTTTTAAAAACATTTTTTAAATCATAATCATATATATATATAATTGAAACATACATTTAATGTTCACAATTTTCACATGTTGATTAAAGTGTTTTACATAAAGTTCAATCGGCAAATGAATACATATATATAATATTATAAATTATTTTTCCTTAAATTTAATTCATTGTAACCTTTTGAAAATATTACTTATTTATTTATTTTTGCTAGTTCATCAAAATTTTTTTTGTTTTTTGTTTTAAAGCAATAAAATTAAAAAATTAAATTTGAGACAAAGGAAATACACTCATGTCCATAAATTAAGGATAATTCAGAATCACACAGAAATTGAAATCTAAAATAAAAATTTCACCTGTAGAATTATCACACACATCTTGATGAAGAATATGCAAATTACAGGAAACCACCAGATGGCGCGGATAGTACGTCACAATGACGAGAGTGTAAGAGGGGGGTATATAAGGAATGGTGGCAAAGAAGTAAAATTGTTCACAAGCGCTTTAAAAGCCCATCAGATGGCCAAGCCCACGAGCCCATATGGACTCACATGATTGAAGGGGAAGGAAGCAGAGTGTGATGGAAGAAGCCTGACTTTTGCTCCGTCACGCTCTTACAGTCATAGAAGACCGGGACCAATGCTTAAAGTGGATTCCGAACCACTACAAACATCCATGGCACCGCCGGGATTCGAACCCGAAACCTGTGGCACCGAGCGCCAGAGCGCTAGACCACTCGGCCATTCAGGTCCCAAATTTGCCAACAGCACGCAGTGTTCCCAGGTGGTCACCCACCCAAGTACTGACCGCACCCAATGATGCTTAACTTCGGTGATCTAACGAGAACCAGTATATTCAGCATGGTACGGCCGTTGGAGCTTAAAGCCTTTCAGTGCAATAACGGCATAGTTATGGCACAAAGGAAGCATTTCGATGATTTTTTACATGGTAGAATTATCGGACGACTGGAATGTGGACGTACCCAGCTGGAAGTATCCGAGGAAGTTGGAATCGCCCAGAGTGTCATCTCCAGGCTTTGGCAACGATTCCAAGATGATGGTAATGTGAGTAGATGTTACATCACAGGTCACCCCCGAGTTACAACGCCGAATGAGGACAGGTATTTAGCAGTTACTGCCAAAAGAAACAGACGGAGCACAGCATCACACCTGTCTCGTCAGCTCTCTTCAGCTACCGGTACGACAGTTTCAAGCCAGACCGTGTACAGAAGCTTAGGGCACATTGGTCTATATGCTCGTAGGCCTGTCAGATGTGTTCCACTTACCGCAACTCACTGTTGCCTGCGATTAACCTGGAGTAGAGAACATGCATTGCGGACACCGCAACAGTGGTCTGGTGTGTTGTTTTCCGACGAGTCCAGGTTTAATTTTCAGTCTGATTCTCGCCGGACTTTCATATGGAGAGCGCCAGGTACGCGTTACCACCAAGAGAACACCATTGAACGACACCGTTACGGTGATGCAGGATGGCTCGTTTGGGGAGGAATTATTCTTAGTTTCAGAACTAACCTGCATGTTCAGAGTGTAACGATGACTGGCCACATCTATCGGGATGTTATTCTAGAACAACATGTACGTTTGTTTCGGGGCGCCATGGGTGCTGAATTTCTGTTTATGGATGACAACGCCCGTCCTCACCGTGCAAACAATGTTGACGAATACCTTCAATTGGAGGATATCACCCGTATGTATTGGCCAGCATACTCACCGGACTTGAATCCAATAGAGCATGTGTGGGATATGCTTGGCCGACGAATTGTGGCCCGTCAACCCCCTCCCATCTGTCAACCGGAACTTCGGAGGGGATTGCTTGATGAGTGGTGTAATATTCCCCAAGATCAGATTGATAATTTGATACTCAGCATGCCTAGGCGTTGTAAGGCCTGCATTGCATCGTCCGGGAAACATGCTCCATATTAACCATCGTACTAACCATGTTATACTGCTTTTTGTAAATAGGTTCTTTTTTGAAATTTGCTCCAGGGAGTAAAAATCGCAAGTGTTATTAATTATGTCAAACATATAGCATCTTTTTTGCTCTTTACCGTTTGTTTAACAAATAGACTTTACAAATAAGTCAAATTTGTTTTGTTTCTGTCTCTTTCTTTGCCTGAATCTCATTATCCTTAATTTATGGACATGAGTGTATTTCGTTATAATTGAATTCATATTTTCACTTTAAAATATTTAATATCATAAAAGTCACCATATTAACCCATATTTTCATAATAGATTCAAAATAGATTAAAAGCTACTTGACTTATTTATACTTTTTATTTTTACTGATTATTTTATCTATATATAGGAAAACGAGAGATTTTGAATTAAAAAAATATTTTGTTAAAGTTTTCATAATCGATTAAACATAGATTATGTGCTTTTTGCTTTATAATACTTTTCATATTTACTGATTATTTTATCGTTATATAGGAGAACGAGTGATTTTGAATTGGAAATATTTTTTAAAAGTTTTCATAATAGTTCTTTGTATCCTATTAATAATATTTTATTCAGGGAAATGATTTAAAATGTAATTGGAATATTTTTCAAATATTTATTTAAAATATGCATTCACTTTGGAAATAAATAACATTTTAACATTCGTATTATTTTTTATTACTTCAGAAATAATTCAAAACATTTTAAAGGAAAATAAATTGATAAAAAATATAATTAGTGTAGATATTTTATTATTATATACTCATTTAAATATTTAAATAAACGATTTATTGAATGTAGGTCAAAATCATTAATTTATATTTATGATTTCTTGTGTTTATACTGATTTTCAAAGTATAAATTTAGCAATTTTATTTTTGAAATTTACCATATAATATAGGAAAAATAACATTGTATTATTTTTTACAAACATTACTATATAAGTTTCTAAAATTTATTTTTATTTAAAAAAAAAAAAAAAAAAAAAAAAAAAAAAAATTCTATAATAAGTTGCTTTCAAAATCATCCAACATTTATAAAAGCAGCTGATTCAGCTGGTATATTCAGCAGTATCAGCTGATTTTTATCCTACGCACACTCGCAAAAAAGATTTTAAGGCATTTATCATAATACCACCGGCGTTATTTCAGTAAATATCATAAAAAATTTTATTATGCTGATAAGTTTTGTTGACAAAAATATTATTCAAGAATGCAAAATGCGATTTCGAATTTTCAGAACAAAATTTTTGATTCTGAATAAATTCGGATTTAATTACTTAGAAATAATTAATTATAATTTTTTGGTGATCTTCCGTCTGGCAGCAAGTATATGAAGGATACATAAAGAAAAATATTATTACTTTTAAATGCAATAATAAGTTATAAAGATAAAAATTTTTCTTTAATTTTTGTTTAAATTATTATATAATTTTTAGATGTAAAAATACAGAGACAAAATCGTAATTATATAAATTGTATCCACACTCACATCCATATAGACAAGTAGTTCCATATACAACTTTATGTTTAAATAAAGTGGCTTTAAGTAGATACTATTAATAATTAAATAATAATTATTCAAATGATCATTATTATTATGTAATTATTAATGGCTTTACTTTAAATATGTACTTATTTGCTTCAATTAAAACAAATCTTTTATAAATAAAATAAAAGATTTGTAAAATCGTGTTGTTCCGTAGTTCAAAAAATAAAATATATTTTCAGATAATTGAATGCAATAATTTTGAATTAGATCAGAATTTTTATTTAATTTCTGCAAAGTCAACTAAACATCAAAACATTTAATTTTTAATTTTTTTAATTTTTCTTTTAGTTATAATACAATTTTTTAATTATAAAAATACGGTGACAAAATCATAATCATAACAATTACCTCCACATGATTCATATAATTCCACATACAACTTTATGTTCAAATAAAATGATTAATGTTCAAATAAGCAAACCTTTAATTAATAAACTAAATTATGATATTATAAAATCTATAATTCATTGTTCAAGAAATGAAATTTTCAAATAAATTAATGCAATAATTTTTAATTTGATCAGAATAAATAATTTAATTTTTGAAAAGTCAATTAAGCATCAAAACAAAATACACAAAATATCAGTTCTCTATTAAATAGCTAAAATCTCAACATCAGCTGGTTGTTTTAGCATAAAATATATTATTCTAGAAATGGACGATGTCTGTAGTGTCCTGATATATATTATTAAAAATAAAACATGAAATTTTCTTTCCTCTTTTTCAAACCAGCAAATTTCTTTCCGCTCTTTCATTAAGTAAGGCATAAAAAAAGTTGATTAATTGTTTTTCAGCATGATCATTAATATAACCTTTCACGTTCTTCGCATAACTCGAGGAAATTATCCTCCGCTAACCTCATCGTGATGTCCTTTCTTTGCAGCGGTTTGACATTTATGGCTTTTTAAACCTCCGTTGGATGGAAGATTATCATTAATAATTTCAAACTCATTATTCATCTTTTTCTACCGATTTTGCATTCATGTGCCTTTTTAAGTAGGCCTAAAATATTCTCGAGATAGTTTTGCTGTATATTGATGAAATATATAATTAAATATTTTGTTTAGGACTCATTTTAAAATAGTTAATAAAATGTATTAAATTATTTGAAATTATTTTTTTATAACTAGAAAATATTTTCAGGGAGATCAGAAAATTTAAAAACAATCTTCCAAATCATATGTCACTGAACAATTGTTGGTTTGGTTTGTCGTTCTATGACCATTTTGTGCGCAATTTGGACTAATCAGACCGGGACCTATACTTTAACTTGGATTCCGTACCATTAATAAACACTCATGTCATTTCCAGGAATCGAACGTGAGGCCTGTGGTTCCAAAGAGCTAGCCAATTGGCCCTCAGACCGCAAAAACCATCGCTGGAGAAATTTATTCCTGATGATGATTGAGAGATGATTATTGTCTGGCAATTATGCATAGATTTTGAGAGTAGTTAAAAATGAATTATTGAAATGATTTATCCTTTTTAGTGACTTTAGCCTATTACCAAATATGTGTATAATACATAAAGAAAAAACTATATTACTTTTCAATGCAATAAGCTACAAAGATAAACAATTTCCTTTAATTTTTGTTTATGTTATATTTATAATTTTTAACTGTAAAAATATAGATGCAAAATCATAATTATAGCAATTACATCCACACTAATATCCCCATAACACAAATAGTTTCATATACAACTTTATGCTCAAATAAAGTGGCTTTAAATAAATAAAATAATAATATTGATATTAATTATAATTATTATCATTATTTAATTATTATTGGCTTTAATTTAAATTTTATGTATTTATTTGTTTCAATTAAAACAAATATTTAATAAAATTAAAAATTTCTAAAATCGTGCTGTTCTATTGTTCAAAAAATAAAATATACTTTCAAAAAAAATGAATAAATTTAAATTTGTTCAGAATTATTTTTTGTAAATTTTTGCAGTCAATTAAGCATAAAAAAGTTCACAAAGCATCAGTTCTCTATTAAATAGCTAAAATCTCAACAGCAGCTAGTTGTTTTAGCATTTAATATATTATTCTAGAAATGGACGATGCCGGTAGTGTTCTGATATATATTCTTAAAAATAAAGCATGAAATTTTCTCTCCTCTTTTTTAAACCAGCAAATTTCTTTCCGCTCTTTCATTAAGTAAGGCATAAAAAAGTTGATTAATTGTTTTTCAGCATGATCATTAATATAACCTTTCACGTTCTTCGCATAACTTAAGGAAATTATCCTCCGCTAACCTCATCGTGATGTCCTTTCTCTACAGCGGTTTGACATTTATGGTTTTTTAAAGCTTCGTTGGACGGAAGATTATCATTAATAATTTCAAACTCGTCATACATCTTTTTCTACTGATTTTACATTTATGAGTCTTTTTAGTAGGCATAAAATATCCTCGAGATAGTTTTGCTGTATATTGATGATATATATATATATATAATATTTTGTTTAGGACTCATTTTAAAATAGTTAATAAAATGTATTAAATTATTTTATTTTTTTTTTCAACTAGAAAATATTTTCAGGAATATCAGCAATTTTAAAAACAATCGTCCAAATCATATGACTCTGAACAATTGTTGGTTGGATTGTTGTTCTACGATCATTTTGTGCACAGATTTTGCGTTTATGTGTCTTTTTGGTAGGCATAAAATATTCTCGAGATAGTTTTCGGGTATATTGCTAAAATATATAATTAAATATTTTGTTTAGGACTCATTTTAAAATAGTTAATAAAATGTATTAAATTATTTGATTTTTTTTTTCAACTAGAAAATATTTTCAGGAATATCAGCAATTTTAAAAACAATCGTCCAAATCATATGACTCTGAACAATTGTTGGTTGGATTGTTGTTCTACGATCATTTTGTGCACAGACTTTGCGTTTATGTGTCTTTTTGGTAGGCATAAAATATTCTCGAGATAGTTTTCGGGTATATTGCTAAAATATATAATTAAATATTTTGTTTAGGACTCATTTTAAAATAGTTAATAAAATGTATTAAATTATTTGAAATTATTTTTTTAATAACGAGAAAATATTTTCAGGAAAATCAGAAAATCTTCCAAGTCAAATGTTATTGAGCAATTGTTGGAGCAATTTATTTCATATGTTGATTGAGAGGTTAATCGTGTTGCACTTATGAGTATATTTTGTGATTAGTAAATCCGTTTACTTTTTAATAATCGATTCGATATTATTTATTAATTTTAAAGTTGAAGATTATCTGACAAATAATTTTAATAAAACTATTTTTAAAAAAAATTGCGATAAAATTGTAACCGTGCTTCCTCCTACACACTGGCCCGTCGATACCCCAAGCTTCCTGCTCAAATCCCGGTAGTGGCATGGATGTTTGTTAGTGTCATGCATGATTCGGAATTCACAAACTGTATCCAAAAATTGTTAAAGTGTAGGTCCGGTCTAATTAGCCTAAAGTGTGCAAAAGTTTATAGTAGGGCGATAATCCAAACCAAACCTACACACTGGCAATATCACTCCTATGGTGTTCAGGAGAAATGGTCAGTAGGCCTCGAGACTCTCACACAAGAGGAAGCACAGAACAACTTTTCACGTTCTTCGCATAACTTAAGGAAATTATCCTCCGCTAACCTCATCGTGATGTCCTTTCTCTACAGTGGTTTGACATTTATGGCTTTTTAAAGCTCCGTTGGACGGAAGATTATCATTAATAATTTCAAACTCGTCATACATCTTTTTCTACTGATTTTGCATTTATGAGTCTTTTTAGTAGGCATAAAATATCCTCAAGATAGTTTTACAATATATTGATGAAATATATAATTAAATATTTTGTTTAGGACTCATTTTAAAATAGTTAATAAAATGTATTAAATTATTTGAAATTATTTTTTTATAACTAGAAATTATTTTCAGGGAAATCAGAAAATTTAAAAACACTCTTCCAAATCAAATGTTACCGAGCAATTGTTGAAGCAATTCATTTCATATGACGAAGGATAGACGGCCTGATGGCCGAACGACTAGCGCTCTGGCGTACGGTAGCATAGGTATCGGGTTCAAATCCCGGCTTTGCCATGGGTGTTTGTAGTGGTTCGGAATCCACTTTAAGCCGTAGATCCCGGTCCTAATAGGATCGTAGAGCACTGCAGGGGCACTGTTACTCCGCGTCCGTGGCTTACCATCAAGTTACACGCGCCCCCTGGGTAATGCGAAGTGAGTAACATCGGTGCAGCCCTTACGGCGAAGATCATGGTTATTTGCCAGCTGCATTAGAAGAAAAAAAGGATGGACGAATATTGTCTTAAAACTTTGGTTTGGTTTGTCGCTCTATGGTCACCTTGTGCACACTTTAAGCTAAACAGAGCAGGAACTACAGTTTATCGTGGATTCCGAATCACTAACAAGCATTCATGCAAACTTCTGGAATCCTTTGGTAGACACGGCAAGAGCGCTAGCCAGTTAGACATTAGGCCACTTGCACCTATGAGTATAATTGTGATTAATTAAACCGTTTACTAGTTATCTAATTTACTTTTTATCTTATTAACTTATTTGTTAAGTTTAACATTAAAGACTATCTGACAATTAGTTTCAATAAAAATTGTCAGAAAAAAATTACGATATTAAATTTATTAAAATTTCATCAAAGGAAAAATTAATGATTTTATTTTTTATGAGATTTATTCTGTATTCAAAAATTAAAAAAATAAATAACTATATACCTAAAATTTTAAGGTAAGGTAATTATAATGTATGTAATGTTAATAATTGTCATCTTTGTTAACATAGTTACAAATGCATATAGTTCGTTACCATAACTTAATCTTATTTCGTTGGATTAATTATTAGATAAAATACCATTATTAAAAGTTCTCTTAACAATATAATATGTAAATAAATTATTATTTTTTGTTTTGATATTATTATAATTACTTATAAGAAGTGCACACAGTATTTAATTTTTAATAGCAGTATTTAAATTTTAATAATACAAGAAAATTTAAACATATTACCTGTATAAAAAAACAAAATTTAATAATGGAAATGTTGGTTATTTTATCTTTCCTATTATATTTTATTAGTATTCTCTCGCTACTAAACTTTTAAATAAGAATTTAATGAAACTCCTAGACATTTTCTTCAGATAAAAATAAATAAATACCATAAAGATAATTATTTTTTTTTATATTTTTGGACCAAAAACACATTTGAAAGATAAGTTCCAATATAAATTTTCCAAACTATATTTGCTTTTTTATGCGCTGTTTAAATATACTCCAAAAACCGTTTTAATATAAAATTGATTGAATTTAATACTAAGTAAAAAACGGCTGACAGAAATTTAAATGAAAAATCATATCATTTAAACTTCTAAATATTTTGAAATCTTTATTCTAGCGTTTTCTCTTTTCTGAAGGACAGCATTCTAAGCCAATGACGTTGAAAGAAGGTGATAAAAAAACACATTTTTGACATCTAATATTAGATTGCACTGAAAATAGGAATTTGTGTCCTTTATTTCCCTTCTTTTATCTATAAAGAAAGTTTCTTAATGCCAGTGAGAAAATTATTTAAGCAGTTCTTCGTCTCATTTCAAAAATTTCATTAAACTTTCTGCTGAAGAAATTGACTCTTCTCTGCAATATTTATTATTCATGAATGATCGTTTGGCACCAAACGATAGAAGGGGTGATAGTGAGGAAACAAAATATACATAAAGTACCTGACACCTGACAGAAGATCTAGGATATTTATCTCTAGTTTATAATTAGAAATCTTCAGCTCTTCCTGAAATAGAATATGATTTATTTCAGGCAATAGATGGAAATGAAAAGAATGTAGAAGATGCCAGAGATAACAGGAATCTATGGTATTTGTTTACTTTTCGTGATTATAATTAATTAATTCATACCTGAACGTATTCATATCTTTATTTGTTGTAGCTAAACTAATAATCATGATGAGATCTTCTGTAAACAAAAAATTAGAAAAGATTTTGAAAGGATACATTTTCAGACCATCGCTGAGACTTGACAGAGAATCTATGATTAGACTTTATTACACATAATATGTTTTATTTGAAATTTAAAAACTGTTTATTGAGATCGTTTGGTAAGTTGAGAGACTAATTAAGACTTGACATAGAATATATGATTAGAGTTAGTACACATAATATGTGTAATTTAAAATAGAAAAACTGTTTATTGTGATAATTTAGAAACTTGAGAGACTAATTGAGACTTGACAGAGAATATATGACTAGAGTTAGTACACATAATATGTGTAATTTAAAATAGAAAAACTGTTTATTGTGATAATTTAGAAACTTGAGAGACTAATTGAGACTTGACAGAGAATATATGAATAGAGTTAGTACACATAATATGTGTAATTTAAAATAGAAAAACTGTTTATTGAGATAATTTAGAAACTTGAGAGACTAATTGAGACTTGACATAGAATATATGATTAGAGTTAGTACACATAATATGTGTAATTTAAAATAGAAAAACTGTTTATTGTGATAATTTAGAAACTTGAGAGACTAATTGTGACTTGACAGAGAATATATGATTAGAGTTAGTACACATAATATGTGTAATTTAAAATAGAAAAACTGTTTGTTGTGATAATTTAGAAACTTGAGAGACTAATTGAGACTTGACAGAGAATATATGATTAGAGTTAGTACACATAATAAGTGTAATTTAAAATAGAAAAACTGTTTATTGTGATAATTTAGAAACTTGAGAGACTAATTGAGATTTGACAGAGAATATATGATTAGAGTAAGTGCACATAATATGTGTAATTTAAAATAGAAAAACTGTTTACACACAATATAAACTACAGTTCATTATTATAATTCATTAATTCACGCCTATATAGAATATATTTTATTTGCTTTAGCTGAACGAATACTTATGAAGAGATCTTTTGTCAACCAAGAATTAAAACGATTTTGAAGGAATTAGAGTTAATACACGTAATACGTTTTATTGAAATTGAAATACTGTTTTTGAGATAGTTTGCAAACAAATAAAAGAAAGATTTATTATACTTATTTCTAGTTCATTTTTAAAATGCAATCCAGTTACAATTTATTCAAATAATTTCTTTAAAAAAATTTTGCATACAACAAATTAAAAAGGACTTTGGAGATATAAATTTCCAGACGATACTAAGGACTTAATAAAGAATCTATATTGATTAGAGTTCGTACACATAATATGCTTTATGTAAAATAGAGAGAATTTTTAGAAAAAGAATTAAATTAGGAAACAAAAATATAAAATTTAGTTTGATATTTGAATAAAAATTAATATGAAAATTATAAAATTATTTTACTTAATGTATCAATAGAACAAAAAATTTTGTTCCATTAGTTTCGATTAATCATTACTGCTTAGAGTGGCATCATAGAAAAGTTCGAACTGTAGCACCAGGACAGATAATGTCCATCACAGGGTTCGACATAAAGGGTGAAAATCTATCAGATACTGCTGAGGGTATTCATTCCAAATTTCAGTGGAACAATTTTGTGCAACTTTAACTTCCGAATGATTAACCTTGGATAAAGTATAACCAGTTACATATCTATCATTTTAATTGCAAACTGCATCATGTCCAGTACATTTGTTTACGATTTCATGCATTTGGAAACAAAATTATTCATTATTGCAATTTTTTTTCAATTTTTTAAACTGATATAAACATTTTTTTTTTCATTCTTTTAAAGGTATTTTGTCATATAATTGTGCATAATTAACTTCAGTGTTTTAATACAAACATGTTTAAAATTTCCCATTTTGTTAGATAGTTACCCAATTTCTGTATAATACCACTTTAAGTTTAAGTAAAAATTTAGTTAATCATGTAGAAATGCACAAACAAAAAAATATGTTTTAGTTCCTAAATAAAAGAGTCAACAACACTATGGCTAATTAATTTTACTAATATTGATTTTGGATTAGTGAATATTCTTCAGACATATTAAGAGTTTTAGCAAACTCAAATCGAGGATTAAATCTGGAGTATGAAAATAAATTTCTAATAAAATGCACACATTTTGACGATGACGCAAGAGAAAATCAAGAAAAGATGTACAGACTGCAATGCATAGTTAAATATTTTAATAATGAAATTCTCTGAGTCTTAAAGCAAAATCCCTTATGCCATGCATGTATATTATTATTAAGTTTCTCCACAAATCTCTACGTGCATTACTGTATTATTTTATTACAAAGACTATATAAACTTTTGTAGCTCGACGTGTTTTATTCGTATTTTTATTACATAATTTAGCATATGGAGTTATTCAGCTGCTTTAAATATAATATGTAGATCTTAATTACTATGAAGCAATTTACTCAAAATTAGCAATTTATTTCTATTTTTCTAAATTTTTATTATAACTTAGAAGATGAGTTATGCTAAAATATTAAATAATCAAAACTTATATATACAATTAGGGAAGTGAAATTATTTAAATACATGTATGTATATATTTTTTGATGAACTGCGCCACAGGCTATGACTATATAGCCTTGAACGTAAGATTGACAAACCAACTTCTTAAAAAGAAAAACATCTCCTATCTCGAAATCTGCAACATATTAATAAAGTAATATTATCGTAAAAGTATTATTAAATATTGGGCCGTAATTTTCATAAATAAGACATTTATAAATATGACAGTAATATTCATAAATAAGACATTTATAAATATGACAGTAATATTCATAAATAAGACATTTATAAATATGACAGTAATATTCCTAAATATGTAACATATTAAAAAAGTAATATTACCGTAAAAGTATTATTAAATTTTAGACAGTAATATTAATAAATATGACAGTAATATGAATAAATGTGACCTATATGACAATATTCATAAATATGACAGTAATATTTATAAATATGATTTTCAAGGAGTTCCTTAACACTTTAATAGATTTTATAGCCAACGGCCGTACCATGCTGAATATACCGGTTCTCGTTAGATCACCGAAGTTAAGCATCATTGGGCGCGGTCAGTACTTGGGTGGGTGACCACCTGGGAACACTGCGTGCCGTTGGCAAATTTGGGACCTGAATGGCCGAGTGTCTAGCGCTCTGGCGCTCGGTGCCACAGGCTTCGGGTTCGAATCCCGGCGGTGCCATGGATGTTTGTAGTGGTTCGGAATCCACTTTAAGCCGTAGGTCCCGGTCTTCTATGACTGTAAGAGCGTCACGGAGCAAAAGTCAGGCTTCTACCTACGGGTGCTCCATCACAACAGAAGCTGCTTCCTTCCCCTTCAATCATGAGTCCATATGGGCTTGGCCAGCCAAGTGGGATAAGAAACAACAACAACAACAAACAACAAATAGATTTTATTGAAATATAATAAAATTATTTCAATTTTATAGAACTCCTGCTGCTTTTCAAGCCTTTAATAAACATTTCATGCATTCTGTATTGTATTGAACACGAACTCGTAATAAAAGTTTAACGCCTGATTCATTCACTCATTATTTTTCAATCTTCTTTTTTTTTCATATTTAACGCAAAATTAAACATAATTCACAGTAAAATGTAACCAATATTAATTTATTGTAATGTTAACAAAACCCAGATATCCTTTAACATAAATAAAAGATACAATATAATTTTTTTTTTAGTTTCTTGCTACTTAAATCGACCCTGTCTTTGTCGTTAGTAACCATTTCGATTTTTGACAGCTTATCAGTTCATTTATCTGGAAGCTGTTTTGCTTATCTTTTTAAAAAGGAATCCAATATACTAAATAATATATTAATCTTTCTCTAATGATACAGATATAACCATTTTAACCACCTGTTATTTTCTAACTTCATAAATGTATAATGGGAAGTAAAAATGTACATTATAAATGTATATTACACAGTTAAAATATGTTTATTTTTAGCCTGTAATACCCTGAAATGAATTTAAAATGAGTTGTATTAACATTGATAATTATAATATGACATGCAGGATATTGAAAAAGAAACATATATATTGCAGGAGCAAATTGTAGAGTGGAAAGCACACGACATATATTATTTATATATTTTTCTGGAAAATATAACGTAAACATTTGTTTGTTTTTTAAAAAAAAAAAGAAAATTATGAAATAAATTTGATAAAAGAACAATAGAAAGTATAATTTTTATGATTAAGGTTGTTTTCTTTATTTTTATTAAATTTTTTGAGGTGCTTTTGTTTTCTATCTGGTATAAATATGATTTTTACGTATATACAAATAATATTCATAAATATCATTTTTATAAATATACAAATAATATTCATAAATATCATTTTTATAAATATACAAATATTCATAAATATCATTTTTATAAATATGACAATAATAATCCTAAATATAAAAGAAATATTCATAAATATCTCAAAAATAAAAACCACAATTCCTAAATATGACTTTTAAGGAGATTCTTAATAGTTTTAACAGATTTTAGTGAAATGTAATTAAATTATTAAAATTTTTTTCATTTTATTAAAACTCCTGTTACTTTTTAATCCTCCAATAAACCTCTTTCATGCATTTTGTATTACATTGAACACAAAACTCGTAATAAAATTTTAACACAGGATTTATTCGTTCATTATTTTTGGTTCCTTTTTGTTCATATTTAACGGAAAAATAAACGTAACTCACAATAAAATGTAATTAACTTTAATTTATTGTAATGTAAACAAAAAACAGATATCCTTTAACATAAATAAAAGATGTAATCTAATTTTTTTGTTTAGTTTCTTGCAACTTAAATCGACCCTGTCTTTGTCGTTAGTAACCATTTCGATTTTTAACCGCTTATCAGTTCATTTATCTCGAAGCTGTTTTGCTTATCATTTTAGAAGGGAATCCAATATTTTAAATAATATATTCCCCTTTCTCTAATGATACGCAGATAACCATTTTAACCACCTGTTATTTTCTAACTGCATAAATATATAATGGGAAGTGAAAATGTACATCATAAATGTATATTACACAGTTAAAAATTTGTTTTATTTTCAGGTTGTTATAACATAAAAGGAATTTAAAAAGGAGTTGTATTAACATTAATAACTAGAATATAACATGCAGGATATTGAAAAAGAAACATATTCCAGGAGAAAATTGTAAAGTGGAAAGCACACAACATACATTATTGATGTTTTTTCTTTGAAAATATTACGGAAGCATTAGTTTATTTTTAAAAAAGTATGATAAACTATTATGAAATAAATTTGATAAAAATTAATGGAAATTGTAATTTTTATGCTTGTTAATGGATTTTTTTACAGAAAAACTTTGTTTACATGTGGTATAAATATGACAGTAATATTCATAACTATGACTTTTGCAAATAGGACAGTAATATTCATAAATATGACTTTTGTAAATATGACAGTATTATTCATAAATATGAGTTTTATAAATATGACAGTAATATTCAAAACTATGGCTTATAATTATGACAGAAATATTCATAAATATGACTTTTATAAATATGACAATAATAATCATAGATATGATATAAATATTCATAAATATGATTTTTAAGGAGATTCTTAACACTTTTAAAAATTATATTGAAATATAATGAAATTATTGCAAATTTTTTTTTTCGTATTATGGAAATTCTTCAACTTTTTAAGCCTTCAATAAACCTCTTTAAGTCATTTTGTATTATATTGAACACAAAATTTGTAATAAAATTTAACACTTGATTCATTCGCTCTTTATTTTACATTCATTTTTGTCATATTTAAAGCAAAATTAAGGCGTAATTCACATTAAAATGTAATTAATTTTAATTTATTGTAATGTAAACAAAACCTAGATATCCTTTAACATAAATAAATGATATAATCTAATATTTTTTGCTTAGTTTCTTGCTACTTAAATCGACCCGGTCTTTGTCGTTAGTAACCATTTCGATTTTTGACAGCTTATCAGTTCATTTATCTGGAAGCTGTTTTGCTTATATTTTTAAAAAAGGAATTCAATATACTATATAATATATTCCCATTTCTCTAATGATACGGAGATAACCATTTTAACCACCTGTTATTTCCTAACTGCATAAATATATAATGCGAAGTGAAAATGTACATCATAAATGTATATTACAAAGTTATAAACTTGTTTTATTTTCAGCTTGTCATAACGCAAAATGAATTTAAAAAGGAGTTGTATTAACATTGATAATTATAATATAACGCGTAGGTTATTGAAAAAGAAACATATATATTGCAGGAACAAATTGTAAAATGGAAAGCACACTATATGCATTATTTGTATTTTTTCTTGGAAAATATAATGGAAACAATCGTTAAATTTTAAAATAGTTTGATAAACGCTTATGAAATAAAATTGGTAAAAATCAATAGAAATTGTAATTTTTATAGTTAAGGGTTTTTTATTATTATTATTATTTCTTTTTTCTTTACAGCGAAACTTTGTTTTCCATGTGGTATAAATATGAAAGTAATATTCATGGATATGGTAAATATGACAGTATACAGCAATAACCTTATTTTATAAAATCTAGGATTTTTTAAATATTTTATTGATATTAATTTGTACAGGATTTAACTATTTTAGTAATACTTCCTTGATATAAAATTATTCCAAACTAAATTTAGAATCCACTTTTGTTTAAACATAAAAAAAATATTGATTAAACAAAATATTAAAAAATTGGCCAGTATAGCTTACAAACATTAGCAAATTTAATATTTTACGCAATGTAGCTGAACTTAAAATTACGAGCTAATAAGTTAACAATGAGTTAACATTGAGTTAGTCAGTGAGTTAAAAATGAGTTGCGAGTCAGTGAATTAGCACAGAGAGACTCAATAGATAGAGAGAGTGAGCATAGAATGAGTCAAGAGTTAACAATGAAATACGAGCAAATAGTTAATGAGTTAACAATGAAATACGAGCAAATGAGTTAACAATGAGTTACGAGTCAATGAGTTAACAATGAGTTACGAGTCAATGAGTTAACAATGAGTTACGAGTCAATGAGTTAACATAGAATGACTTAATGAATTAATAATGAATGAACATTGTTAAAAAATTGTTAATATAAAGTATTTAAATCAATGTAATTAATATTAATTATAGTTAAATTTATTGTACGTGATATTTCAAATTTAAATACGCCTTTTTAAGTTTTTTTAAAAATAATTTGATTAGAAATAGTAAAAGTTATATTATAATTTTTTTTAATTTTAGTATTAATATACATATTATGAATAAAAAATTTTGCATTAGAAAAATTATAATTATTTATTATTATTATTAAAATTTTAACTATTTTTTATTATTATTATTATTAAAAATTATATTTATTATTTATTATTAATATTAAAAATTATAATTATTTATTATTTTTAATAATAAAAATTATAATTATTTATTATATCATTATTATTATTAAAATTAAAATTATTTATTATTCTATGAGCTTAAGATTAATTCAAATTAATTTTAATAAATTTTGAGGGAATATTTAAGATGATACAAGCATCCAAAGTAAAAAGTTTCGATAAGAAAAATATTGTTGAAATATATTTAGGAAAGTATACATATACTTTACACATAATTAGATAATAACTGAATTTTAATTCGCTTCCTTATTATATTTATATTTAAACCATTGTTTTATCTACATATAAATAGATTTGCGTGTTTGTTTTTCCCCAAAGTTAAAAACTATAACACTTAGAATTTATTTTTTTTTATCTGAGGCATAGCTTAAATAACTGTAAAAATTTATAAATGATACAGTTTAGTTAAATAAAAGCTCTATTTTTTAATGTTAAATTGCACATTCTAAATATTTAATTATAAAAAGTATTTACAGGAAAACTACGTATGGGCAATGACGTCATAGTTCTTTCTTCTCATTCAAATTCGTAATTCAGAATTAGTATTTATTTTATTTTTTCCTTGAGTTTTTTCTATTAAGAAACAATTTGTAAACACTTGAATGAATGAGATTAAAAATTCTTTTGAAATAAAAATGTCAAGTTTTTATGAATGGCTTTTTTTTTAAATGTACTTTTTCATTTCAGATGTTTTGTTATATACGCTTAAAATATATCTTTTCTTTGAAAATTGCTTTTTAATTATCCAAACTTCTTGTTTTTCCATACAAAAACAATAAAAATAATTAAATATATTTCCGCTGTCAGTGTTTTGATATATATATTATCAATAAGAAATGGATACAAGGAATGTTTATTTTTAAAATGCAAGAAATTGCTTTTAAAGTAAAAAAAAAAAATGTCTTGTTAGGTTATAAGGATATTTTACTTTAAAATAAAATTTAATTATCTTTATTGTTGCGAATTAATATTTATTTTCGTGGGTTATAGATTAATTTATAGATAATATCTCGAAATTTGTACTTTTTGATTTTCTGCAATGAACGAATAAAAATAACTATTCGTGTTTCTATTGTCAGTCTTTTGATACGTCTCTTATCAGTAAAAAAGGGATACAAGAAATGTTTAGTTTTAGATTGCAAGGCACTCTTGTTATTAAAGTAAAAAAAAAAAACGATTTGCCAGTTTATAAGGATATTTTATTTTAGAGTAAAATTTAAATGTCTTTATTGTTGCGAAATAATATCGATTTTTGTAGGTTATAGATTAGCTTATCGATAATATCTAGTTATTTGTACTTTTTGTTTTTCAGCAATGAATCAATAAAAATAATTCAATGTTTCCACTGTTAGTCATTTGATACATCTCTTATCAGCAAAAAACAGATACAAATAATGCTTATTTTTAAATGCAGGGAATTCTGGTTTTTAAGTAAAAAAAAAAAAATATGACTTGCTAGTTTATAAGGATATTTAATTTCACAGTAAACTTTAAATGTCTTTATTGTTGCGAAATAAAATGGATTTTTGTACGTTATAGATTGGTTTATCGATAATATCTATCTGACAACCCAACACCGTAAAAAGAAAACATCTCCTGTCCTGGAATCTGCCAACAGGCAGACGGCCTTGGCTGTTGCGCCACTGATGATGATGATGATGATACTTTGCTAGGGGTCTGATGGCTGAGTGATTGGCACTCGTTACTACAGGTTTCGGATTCGAGTCTCGGAAATGTCATGCGTGTTTGTTGTGATTAGGAATCCTCTTTAAACCGTAGATACCAGTCAGAACCGTAGAACTCTAGGATTGAGGCTGACAATCATACTCCATAAAATGAAGCCTGCTGGATGAATGACTAGTGCTCAGTGCCAGAGATTCTGGGTTCGAGTCTCTGTGGTGTCTTAGATACTTTTAGTAGGTCGAAATCCACTTTAAACCATAGGTCCCGATTTAAGATTGTAGAACGTGGGGTTGACAACCCTGCCTCGTGAAAAGAGAACATCTCCTGTCTAGAAATCTGCCAGCAAGCAAACTGCCTTGGCCAACCATGGGTAGTTGCACCGATGATGCTGATGATTTATTTTGCTCTATTCACATTATCTATTAGAAAATCACCAAGCCGAAATTTGATCTTTAATAGATTATATTAGGCTTTCTATCGTCTCGAATGATGGATTTTTTTATTATTTTGAATGTATTTTGTCTGGATTCTTTTCAACTTTTTGCTGATATTTCATACTTAAATTTACCTAAAGAAAACATATCATTTGACTTAAACTGGCCAGCTACTGTTTTTACCAGCTGCATTAAAGTAAAATACGATTCTTTTTACTTCTTATTGTTTTGTAAATGTGCTTGAAGCAGTTAATGGATTGAACAACAGTATAGTTCATATTGAAAATCCATGAATGAAATTGAAAACATTTCGAAAGGAATATATAATGAATAATTTTTGTTTTTGTTCAATTTCACTTTTCTTCTTAAAAAAATATTAATATTTTATTAATTTGTTTTATTTAAGGCATTTATTCACGTCAAGTAATTTCAACTCTACTATACCCATCCAAGAGAAATGTTCTCAACGTTATTTATAATAATAGTTTAATAATTGATAATTTATATAATAATAATTTATAATGATAACTAATAAAGACTCTCCAATAGTTCGTTATATTGATGCCATTAAAATAAATAACATAGGTGTTTTGATCTGCGCCATCTGTACAAAGGATCATGAACTAAAATACCATCCATATAAAATTAAAAACGAATGTATTTTGTTATCGACCGTTATGCATTAAACTTGCATTAGACTGGATAAAAGACTAATTTCTATGCAAGAATGTGTAATTTGCATTGGTTCGCTGACTTCTTTAAACAATTTACAACAATATAATAGTAAACATTAAAAAAATTCTTGATATATTTGTTGGAACAAAATATACTCGTATCTTTTGCCTTTGTTCTGCATTTGCTATATAGAAATTTTCTGCAATAAAAAAGCTGATAGGCTCACGAAGAAACCACCAAGCATAAAAAAGGAATTAATGAAAGTATACCAAAATCTTATTATTAAAAGGATTTCCAAGACAAAACTAATAAAATTTGGAATATAGAGAGTTATCCAATGCTTTTATAGAGAATTATAAAATGCCTTTTTACATTTTCTCTTTGCCCTTATCTTTTTAGTGGTTTCAGAATTACTTAGTTTACGACTGGACATGGAAATTTTAACTCAATTTAAACAGATTTAATCTATGTTCAACTGATTTTTGCAACTGTGACGTCAGTGGCGTGCAGAATATTTATCTACATATTATGTAGATTCTACGGGTAAAACACCCTAGGACACTTTAAAGAAATAATAACCACACCAAAATGTCAATTTACCGCCAATCTTTTGTCAACTTGTTAATAAGAAAAATTTGAAAATTCTTAATTTAACTTTTCTTTAATTCATTTTCTTTCCCTTCTCTTTATTTTTATGTGTGATTTTAAATTTACCATTTATTTCATGCTTTTAATATTTTGTTATGGATTTATTAGTTTCTTATTTCTGTAAGCCTCGAATGATAATTTGTGGTACACGGAATTTCCTGTAAATTTCAACAAATAAATTAATTCTACATAAAAAAATGAAATAAAATCTTTTAAACTAGCATTTAGACAGTTTTAGTTAAAATTATGTTATCATTTACTTATTTTATTGTATTATTAAAACAAAGAATTTGGTTCAATTAATTAACGTCACCAGCATAAAACACTACAGCAAAAAAATCTACATTTAAATTTTAAGAAATCTAATGACATTTTAAATTAAAAGTTGTACTTTGTTATCTTCATTTCATTTTAATCATAAGAGATGTTATTTTATTCCAAATACAAACCTCAAGGATGGTAATCATCAAAGATAATTAGTAGGATATTAAACTGTTAAATTCACATATCGTTTTTAATCAAATAATACTGGCTACGTGGGGATAACGCGTTGGTTCCCCAGACTTGGAGAACTTGTTTCGAAACCAAACCAGCGGAAAGCGGAGCTGAATAAAAAGATCTTGTTTCTATCAAAAGTTTTCGTTTCAGAATAAGCCCGTAGGCTGAAGAGTGCAATTATTTTTCCTTGTAGAGGTGAACACGAACTTTCCAAATACCACTCGGATGGATGTTCATGCAAAATTGTGGAGGCAAAATATAGGTGCAAAGTGGCAGTGTAACGTCCTATAATTAGACCTCTAACGGCTTCAAGAAGAGGGCCTTCAAGCACTTTCAGGTTCATGGGAACACTTTAATTTTTATTTACAAGCATTATATATATATATATATATATATACAGCTATAGATATCTGGGTTATTATACAAAAAAAAATGGAAATTTAAATTATAACTTTCATCACAAGTGCACTATTAATCACAAATACAGTTCACTCTGAGTTCGAAGATATTTCAATGTTATCGAGTCTACTTCAAATCTAATTGCCTGTTATGCGGCAGAACTTAATTATCAAACGGCGTGATAAACGAAATCACAAGGGGTTAATTTTAAAAAACAGAGACGGAAAATCTGGGCTATTCAGTCACTTCAGAGAAAGAAAGAAAAATAACACTTTGTCGCATAACTCTCTCCCTTCTTCACCAAAACCTCTTTTTAAGACAATCCGTCAAGAAAGGGGAGGGGGTCAACTTCGTTAATTCTAATTCGAGTAGATATTTCTCCGCACATAGTATATCACCAATCACGATGGAACAACTCATTGTATAGTCCGTCAATCTGTGATTATTTTGACCTATGAAGGTCGCGCAGACATTTGCTAATTTTATGAGTCTCCTTATACATGATACCAAATATATGCTATCAGATTTGAGTAACGGGTTATTCTCATTAGTACAAAACACTAATTGCGTGCAATATAACTAACTACCCACAATGTCTGCTGTCAAATTTGAGTGTCGGATTATTATGTGTTTGTCAAATATCATACATTCCTCTCTCGTAGGAATGAAATACCAAAACTCTTCCTGTGAGAAAAATGCTACAGCAGGTTCTGAGTGACACTGAATCTGCTACATATAGCATTCTAAGTGCGAATGGTTTAATCAAAGTGGACACCATTCAAAAACAGTATATATTCTTTCTATTCTAATCTAAAAATTCTTTCAATCAGTAAGTGACATAATTAATAAAATATATTCACTTTGATTTTTTAGCATGATTATAAGATACAATAGTATTGCAGTGTGAACTTTTAAAAATTAGGCAATATGTCTTTACTCATGGTACAAACTTTTATAAAAGATAAATCACTATAAAAGAAAAATAACTTATATACTATTATGCAATTACAAATAACGTTTTAAGACCTAAACGTAAGGATATTATACAGGAAACAATACTAATGCTGGTTTTTTTTTCTATAATCTGCCATTTAAAATATGTTTTACAACAAATGTTCAAACGAAAAATCATTGATTGTTTTCGATTTAAACAATATCTGCTACCAGCTCGGTTTGATAGTATGTCGTATTTGTATTTCTATTCTGAAACATGTTATTTCCAAAACTGCTTCAAGATGTCACTATTGCTTTTTCTTATCTTCAGTTCCAGCATGGTACGTAAATGGGAGGATGGCGTAAATGGGAGCTCAGCCTATTTACGCGATAGTGGACGAAAATATCCTGATATTTTCTGCGGTGAGATGGATAGTCTTGTAGAGGACCATCAGTTTACCATCCCTAGGATACTATTTATCAGATTTTTTTAGTGAAGACGTGTAAAGACCATTGATTCTAGTGAGCTGAGATCATTGTTTATAGTGAACTGAACCAATTGAGTTAACTGAGAAATTTATCCTAAGGGTTACGTTCACTA
Organism: Caerostris darwini; assembly: GCA_021605075.1. Taxonomy (NCBI): domain Eukaryota; kingdom Metazoa; phylum Arthropoda; class Arachnida; order Araneae; family Araneidae; genus Caerostris; species Caerostris darwini. Next base: position 124,660 of record BPLQ01015456.1, read on the forward strand.
CTGTAACTGTTCAGGAAATATTTGTTGATTTCAAAAACCTGTGACTATTACATGAGTGATTGCCATAAAAGTGGTGAATTTCTGTTATTAATTAACAAACGTCATTGAAAATATTTAAAAAAATTTGTATACAGCTTATTTAAATGTACATAATTTTGCAATGAAAGTTGGTGTATTAATATTTTTATAAAACAGTAATTTAAAAAAATATATTCCTTTCTCATATACTGTGAAAAATATCAAAAAATAATAAATTCCTTTGTAAATTTTTCGAAATTAACTACTCACCTAAATATTTAGTTTTTGCGCGCAATTATGAGATACATTAAAAGAAATAATTACAAAGCATTAAATATCTATAGCCATTGTGGGCGAAAATATCCTGATAGCTTCTGTGCTTAGATGGAGAATCTTGCAGAGGACAAGTAGGTTTGCCATCACTAGGATCCAATTTATCAGATTCTTTTTTAGGGAAAATATATGAAGGCGGTTGCTTATAGTTAGCTGAGTGCATTGTTCATGGTGAACTGGACCAATTGAGTTAACTGGGGATTTATCGTAAAGGTTATATTCACTACTGTAACTGTTAAGAAATACTTGTTAATTGTAAAAGTCTGCGTCTATTACAGGAATGATTGCCATAAAAGAGGTAAATTTCAGTTATTTGTTAACAAATGTCGTTGAAAATATGCAATATACATTCTTCATTTACTTCCATGTGAGGGAACATGTAATTTGCAAGTATATTTTTAATTGCAATATTTTAAACAATTTGAATGTATCTTATTTAAATGTACAGAAATTTACTTTTTTTGCTCATTTTGCAATGAAGGGTGGTGTATTATTATTTTATAAAACGATAGTTATTTAAAAAAATATTCATTTCTCATTTACTGTAAAAAAATATCCAAAAGGTAATAAATTCTTTTGTAAATTTTTCAACATTAACTACTTATCAAAATCTTTATTTTTTTGTACATAATTATCAGTCACATTATAATAAATAATTCAAAACATTCAAAATCTATAGCCATCCCACAAAAAAAATCTTAAAACGCTTAAGGAGTTTAAAATAAAAGTCTAAAAAAGTGCAAAATGCAGTTTCAAAATGTTGATAACATAAATTAACAAAATAATAATAAAATCTTGTACATATTATTACATATATAATTACCGAGATTATAAAAAAATAAATTTGAAAATGAAAATTTAGTAATTTTTTTTGGATACTGTCTACCCTTAAAATACTTTGTATATTCTCCAATTATGGATTTATATTTTATTTGCTTCTTTTGTAAATGTTTAATATAAAATATGTAGTTTTTGTGTTCATAATGAACAAAAATATATAGTTTAGGTCATTATAGCATTCCTAAAAAATTTTAACATGAATTGTACTGTATCAAAATAATTTTATTAATATGCATACACTTCATTTCATTTCTGCTACATCTATTAACTCATTACTTCATAATAAAAGTCTTTTATAAAATATTCATTAACAAAGTATCGTATACATAAACATTTCTTCCCATGTGGGACCGGGTAAGAATAATTCCACTTAGCACACGTATGTCGTAAAAGGCGACTAAAATGGGTACCCAATGCCCTGGGGTATAGCCTGGTGGATAAAATCAGACTTCTCTCTCAGGGTGCCCTTGTCTATGTGGTGCAAGGTCAAGGACAAAAAGAAGTTGCATTTTTTAACCTTTTATTATGACCACACGGTTCATGAACTTGGTCTAGATGTTGCTATCGGCCAAGTGGAATAAGAAACAACAACAAACATTTCTCAAAATAAATTAAATAAATAAAAAAATATTCTATTTTGAAATCTTGATATTTTTACTGAGTTATAAAATAATTATCATTGATTTTTCATACTTTATAAATAATTAATTTAAATTTTTTTAAATTCTTATTAAATAAATATTCGAAGGCTGTAAATCAGTATGTTTATTTTTCTGTTACAAGTGTTTTAATGGTTTGTTGCATCAATTAATGCCCATTGAACCTTACTCGTATGTTAGCTGCAACGTGTGGCGCTGGTGAGTATTAGGGCGGAGGTTCAATCGGCTGGTTGCATTGTTGTAGATACTGTTTCAAAAAACGAGGAAACTCGATGGCATCTGTGATGTTCAACATCTTGCCTCATTTGTCGGATTACTTGGTGGGAGTTTTCCATGTTTTCTCTCATACGATACTCAAATGCGGGGTAGTACCTCCCATACGATGTAGGGTAATTATTCTTTAAAAAGTCCTTCCGGAAAGCATCGTCCTCCTTCAACGACATTGAGCGAAGTCAGACTTCTATCTACCTTTAGCTCCATCACAACAGAAACTGCCCCTTTCCCTCTGCCATGAGTAGATTACTCATGGGAAGTACCTTCTGCACTGCAGGACACTGAGGATTAGACACAACAACAAAGCCATTCTTAAAGTGTTAATATCTAGGATTATAACTTGTTTAATATTCAATTGTGTTTAGCTTAGTTTGAAAATCTTAATAAATTTTAGCTTTTTGGCGTTTATTATGCTTTTGGGTTTTTGTAAATATACTTTTTTCAAAAACATTCTTTCTAACATCCATTAAAATTCCAAAATGTACTTCCAAAATCATTCAAGTTCAGAGAAGAAAAAAAAATTTTTATTTTCAGGAACTTTTAACTTTCATATTAGTTTTTATCGTTGACTTTTTTTTTTTTTATAAAATTAACTTTTCGTTTTAAAAGAAATCTGTGGTGAATAAATTACTTGTATATTTTTAATGCGTTATCCAAATTAAATTTCTAAACATTATTTTTTCCAGTAGCAAGAAAAAAAAATTTTCAGAGACTATAAAACTAATCCAAAGAGAGATCAGAGAATTTTACTTCCTTTCAATTTTTCTGATCGCGCACATAAGCGTATAATTGCTTCGAAAACCAAGATAAAATCTATTTTTTTTTATATTTAAATATCTCTTGGTTATACACAAAATAAAAAATAAATTATTATAGAGGAAATCTTTTTTTCTCTGATATTCAATCGACTTTGTAAAATTTTCATATAGGAGTAGCATTTTAAACTTAAAAAATAATAATAAGTAGATTTTCAAGTCCTTTAAAAAAAATTGAATAGAAAGAGAATTGAAAAAATATCCGGTTAACGTTTAAAAGGTTTCAAAATAAGAATAAGGGTTCAAAGTAAACATTTTTATTGAAGGAAATATGTGTTTGTGTGTACTAGAATGTAATGTTTAACCCGTTTAGGATTAGAAAGATTTATGACGTAATAAAAAGTTTTAAAGTATTAAAATGATTTTACAGTCTATTTAACGTCAAATAATACATTCTACTGGAAATATAACAAATTTTATTAAATAAAAGTAGTAATAGCCAAACAAAATGTTTTATTAATTAAAAGCAATAGTAGTCAAACAAAAAGTTTTATTAAAATAGGAATTAAGTTTATGCGATTAATATATAACTAATAATATTCTACGCAAAAAAGTAATGTCCTAAATAAAACAATAGATTCGATTCAAATAATTTTGAAGTTCGTAAACAATCAAGATTTTATGCGGATTTACATGCGTTTTATGATTGTAAATTGGATTTAGCACTAAAATGAAATAATTCTATAAAGCATTTATAATGGTATTTCTATGTAGTTCTATTATTTCATATGATATTCAAAGGGCATTTAACAACAATTAAAATCAATTGGGCAAAAACTCCCACTGGAAACTGAAACATTTCTTTAATCATTAGTCAAAATATTGAGCAACAAAGCAATGAATAAAATTTGTTCTTCTTCAATTCACTTCATCTTTTGATGAAAACTATTCCGAGTTATTCACTTCTTCATTTCGAGTATCTCCGTCTACTTCCGATTCCGTGTTGTTCACTATAGCTTTCATGATCTGAAATATAATCTTCTAAAATATCATCAGGCCCATTGTCTTCAATTGCCAATGTTTGAATCTTCATCAATTTCACTTTTAATAAGACGTTTAATTTAAGCGTTCCATTTCTTTTCCGTATGGAGTCAACATTGTGAGCAACAGGAAAATCCAATACAAAAGAAAGCAACGAACTGACCTTAGCAGACACGTGAAATAACTGGTATGTGGAAAAAACGAAAAGATGATCGGTGCCATTGCATAACCCTAGTGACTGACCAGATGTGTATTAGGGAACGAAAAATTCCGGAAATAATTTCTAAATATTCAGAAACAGTAGGGAAGGGGTGATAAACTCAGCAACAGATAAAGAACGAATAAAAAGGAATGAGCGGGTCTACTTTTCTAGGAATCGAAGCTTGCCTAGGGTTTGGGATCATAAAATGAGCTCCACGTTTCCTGTCGTCTTAAAACGGTCTGCTATCCTGATTTCTTTATAAATAGAACTAATTTTGTCCAATAGTTCATTTCTAGTATGAGTGCTCTGCATAGCTTACCATAATAAAGTCACATTGAAAAAAACCAGACTTTTGATGTGAGACTGTCATAATCCAGATCACAATTCGCATTCCATGCTACCAGCAGAACGAAACCTTCAACCATTTGCAATCAGTTGACCTGTACATCACGTGGTTAATAAATTAAATCTGTTTTTACAGTCGATTTAACCTCAAATCTCCAGCACAGGGGATTAAAGAATGTACTGTTCGATACTCAACTACTGAAATTTATGTGAGGCAATTAACTTTGGCAATTACAAAAAGCAATTTTTTTTTTCATACATAAAAACACATTTTCACGCTCTAATTTACATGAAGTGTTACTTGAATTATATTACTTTCTTCATTTTTTTCTTTAAAACTTTTTTCCAGTGGATCATTAGAAAAAAGAATCCGCAAAAAAAGTTTTTAGTTCGAATCTGAAACAAAACAAATCTTTTGTGATTAAGGAGTTTTAACTCTAAAAGTTTCACAATCAAATCAACCATATATATATGTAAAATGAACAAAAAAATATTATCAAAAATAGAATTCAGTGTGATGAAGCAATTTCATTAATTCTTCTGACGGCACTTAGGGACAATAAAATGTTTCATTTATGTTCCTTTGTACGGAGTCGATTAAATAATTCGACACGAATTCGTGACTCTACTGTCAAATGAGTCCATCGACGACTTACTCCATTACTATTACTGACTTGGAATGAATTTAACTTTATCAATTTAATCAGTAGCCTAATTACTTAAGGAAGGTAAGTACCATTTTTGCTTAGATAAATAGAGAAAATTTGAGAAGTACGATACGTATAGATATATAATACTGTTATATTTATACCAGCCAACGGCCGTACCATGCTGAATATACCGGTTCTCGTTAGATCACCGAAGTTAAGCATCATTGGGCGCGGTCAGTACTTGGGTGGGTGACCACCTGGGAACACTGCGTGCCGTTGGCAAATTTGGGACCTGAATGGCCGAGTGTCTAGCGCTCTGACGCTCGGTGCCACAGGTTTCGGGTTCGAATCCCGGCGGTGCCATGGATGTTTGTAGTGGTTCGGAATCCACTTTAAGCCGTAGGTCCCGGTCTTCTATGACTGTAAGAGCGTCACGGAGCAAAAGTCAGGCTTCTACCTACGGGTGCTCCATCACAACAGAAGCTGCTTCCTTCCCCTTCAATCATGAGTCCATATGGGCTTGTGGGCTTGGCCTGCCAAGTGGGATAAGAAACAACAAACAACAACATATTTATACCAGTAGTTTGGGAAAACTTCATACACAGTAAATTAAAATATCTCTGTTTATTGGTTTATAAAATGCAATGAAGAATTTAGATTAATTTTAAAATTTGATCTAAAGTTATATAATTTAAATAATTATATTGATTTTTCTACTATTAATTGCCTTTAGTATTAAGTGAATACTAGGTATTTTTTTATTCACACCTATGGATAGTCATTCAACCAGGAAAACTATTTAAGAAAATATACTGTGAAAAAACATACTTCTCTTAAGAATTACAGTGCAATAAAATTTTACTACTTCAACGAATACCTTGTGAAACTTTTTATAAAACTAAAAAAAAAAAAATATGATAAGATGTAATTATTGAATGAATAAAAATTATAAATTATATACATATAAGTTGCAAAATATCAGTTATGTACAAAACTATATTTAAAAATTTAAAGTTATATCTACAGGATTTTTGAATTAAAATTTAAACAAATTTAGATTACTATTGCTTACTTGATATATAAGTATGTCAAAGTAGTCTTTTAAATTTTATGAGTGTAATGTACATTGGGTGATATTATTTTATTGTTATTGTAATTATATACGGTATTTCATTCTATTAATTATAATATTTATTCATATTTATTATAATTGTATCATATTTTTGAACAATTTTAAGACACAATTCTAAAATTTGGAAAAAAGAATTAAAACAAACTAGGAAAATATAATTTACTAAAGTCATACTAGGAAAATAAAAGCAAATCGATTCTCAAAGAAAAAAGATATGTTTGCTCAATTTTTGTCAAACTTAAATGTTTATCAAACTATTCAAAATAAAATACAATATTTTGACAATTAATAAAGCTGTTTACAGCTGTTACAAATTGTTATATATGTTGCATTATAAACAAAGTACATAGAAATTAGGATTTTAAAGAGTTTTTAAAATAATTCAAATTAAAGTAATCAGCTTCTTCAATCATAATCTTCAAAATAGGCAATACACTTCGCATATATTTTTTAATTTTGAATTTTAAATAACTTAAAAACTTGAAAAGATCTTAAAATCTTGATACTTTTATAAATAGAAAATTACCATTTTTATGTTATGATAAAAGCAAAATAAAAAAAAAGGAAGTTTCGAAAAATGCATTAAAATTAATTCGTATTAAATAATTTACAATAATTTTAAAATTACTCGGAAGTATTAGTTCAAGCAATTTTCGATCATCTCTTAATAAATAGTGTCAGTGCATTTTTCTTTATTTAGATATAAATTAGTAACTTTGTTTTCAGTCACTATCGTATCACGCTAACTTGCGAGTCGATCGTATATCGATAAATAATTTTTCGACTAACTCGTCTGAGCGTTTACCAATATCCTTTTACGTATGCAATCGCTCAATACCACGAGACAGAAAGACAAATGCACCGCAATAAATTACAAAATAAATTAAAAACCAGCTTCATTTTAGTAATAATTTATTTCATACATATTGTATTTATGTTGATCTTAATAGCACGGAATCTACTCATTGTGGCACTATTCGCCCTCAATTCTGAGTTTTTGTTTAATTTCCATTTGATTGTCAATCATTTTGTTTGATATATTCGTGAGACTTATTTGGATAGACATTCTTAGAAATGGAAATCTATAAAAAAAGAATTTTCCGATAAAAATGTTAAGTCAAGTCAAAACCTTTGCGTGTCAAGTTAACGTATCATAACAGATTAGAAAAAAATCCCGTTTTCTAGTACTTTAGAAAATTTCTTTTATTATATATATTACTTTTATGCTTAATACTGTCATTTAAATGCAGGGACTGTGCGTTTTCAGATCTTTTTTTTCTTTCTAAGACCCTGCGGGCTACATTGGTACCTCCTTCGATGATGAAGTAGTGGCCATATGTATAGCTCTAAAGCAATTATCAGCTATCCATTATAAGTTTGACAGAGCAGTCCTTCTTTCAGATTCTCAAGCAGCCATCCAATCAATTAGCTCTTCTCTGGCTCTCGGTACCACAGGTTTCGGGTTCGAATCCCACTGGAACCATAGATGTTTTACAGTGGTTCGGAATCCACTTTAAGCCGTAGGTCCCGGTCTCATATGACCGTACATCGTCACCTAACCCAATCAGACTTCTTCTCACCCACATCATTCCCAAACTGTAAAGGGCAACTCGGCTATAGGTACAGTATAAGTAGTGGTAACAATCAATTAGCTCTGTTGAACACCCATTGATACCTCAGCTTTTGCAACAGAATTGTTGAGAACTCAAGAATGATTGAAAACTCCCATTTTAAAGGCGAAACAAATTTTTCTTCAGTGGATGTCTGGCCATTGTGTTCTTTGGGGCAATCATCTAGCGGACTTCCTAGCAAAAAGGGGTGCCAGTTTTTACTACAGCATCCTAATACAGCCCATTCCTTATTGGAGTATTAAACTGTTTCGAAAACTTTTATTTACATTTAATTTCTTGCAGGATCTTCAGACTTTTACAGTCCTAAAATACTGGAGGACGATAAACCCTTTTGTTATTCACGATAAACTAAGACGCAAAGCAATGTTGTCCTTTCGCCTGTCTACGGGACACGATTGCCTTGGCACCCATCTGCACCACATATACATTACAACCAATCCTACTTGTCCATTTTGTAACTCTGGAGAAGTAATGGGCAGGGACCATCTGTTCCTATGTGAGGCTCTTCGTGGACCTACAGAGGAGTCAAGATATTGGAAAACAAGACCAGTGTCATTAGGCAATGACTCCGTTCTTCTTTTTGTTCTTATTTCTTTATATTCCTGCTGTTCTTAGTGCTATATATCTGTGTAACTGTTTGCGCAAAATGGCTTTATTTCTGAATTCACTCATTATTAATCCTCATGTGTTGTGTTCATGTGTGCAAGGTCTTGTTTCTAATTCACTTCTTGTTAGTCTTCATGTGTTGTGTTCCTTATATAGATAAATATTTACTTATCTGTGTAATATAATGAATAAATGAAATTTAAGTTAAATGAATTATAAATATTGTTCAGATTATTTTTAAAGCATTTACTTAGACACAATATATTATATTTACTTTCGCATAACTTGTTTCAAGTAGTTATTTCCCCTGTATTTGGTAGACCAGAAATATAATACTGTAAGTCATATAATTTTAATTCGTTTTGTAACAATTAAAATAATGAATAGTAAATAAATATGCATTTTTATTCCCATTATTTAATATGGTTTATTTATTTAATTAAAATTTCGTATTTAATCTAAATGAATTAACCGTTTACGTTCATGAATTCCACAAATGGAATGCATAACAGTAATATAAACTCACTTCGTAGTTAAATCTTTGCTAAGCTAATGTAATAATTGCTATTTACCTCCATTGTAATTTAGATTACCATGAAATTAATGAACCCTTCATTTAGAGGTTGGTTGCTTTACCTCAGTAAATATGTTGTTTTGAATTAATTATACTCTTATCTCACTATATGTAAGACGTATTTTTATGTATTAAAGCTATACATTATTTGTATAATATTTATGCATAAAACTATGTTTCAATAATTTTATCTATTTTATTGCTATAAAGAAATTAAACAAAAAAAAAAGTTTATATTCAAAAGCACTAATATCAAGTTAAATTATTGTAATCATAACATGTAGTTGACATTTCTTAAAGACAAAAGTTTTTAGAAAAAAAAAAGTTAAAAAGTTTTAGAAAGTTTTTTTTAAACGATTATTGAATTTGAATATTGACTAAGTCAAAATTTTATTATTATTCTAAATGTAGATAATTTTGTAGCTTCAAAAAGATAATACAAATAAAAGTTTTTATAAAAACTATTTTCGAGATTGAAATTATGTGTATTCTTATATGAACGTAAAATTCCTCTCTATAAGTGAAATTATACTCTTACGTCACGTAAGACGTATTTTTATATATTAAAGCTATACGTAATTTCTATAATATTTATGCATAAAACTATGTTTCAATAATTTTATCTATTTTATTGCTATAAAGAAATTAAGGAAGAAAACATTTTATATGCACTCAATTTTATCGTGTTACGCATGCTTTTATTGAAAATCGAACATTCATGAACATTAATATCCAAGTTAAATTATTGTAATCATAATCACGTAGTTAATATTTCTTAAAGACAAAAACTTTTAAAAAGTAAAAATATTAGAAAGATTTTTAAACGATAATTGAATTTGAATTTCCTCTAAATCAAAATTTTAACATTATTCTAAGTGTAGATAATTATTGATTTAATAAGATAATACAAAGAATTTTTTTTAATATTTTGGAGATAAAAATGATGTGTGTTCTTATATTAAAGCGAAATTTCTAAAAATAATCTATTTTTGTTTGGCTAACTTATTACTATAACAGCACATTAGACTTGTAGAGAGCCTGAAATAAATCCGAAAGAAAAACACGAAGCAGTGCTAAGACAAATATCTAAACTTTTTTTTTAGATTCAACAACCATTATCAAGTTATTGAAGCAGCTACTCAAATTTAGTTGAAGTGGTGCTTCAACTTTCCTCCTAAAGAAATTTGAAACTTTTAAGATCATCAAAAACATTCGATTCATATAAAGGATAATAATCTTTATCATTTGGTACTTTGGATACTTATATTCGTAGTAGTGTACTTCAGTTTGAGACACCCAATCATATTATATTACATATAGAAAAAAAAAACCATAATAGTTTTGAAGTCAATAAAGGTTTTTTTATCAGTAAAAGATATCCTATATTATATTTCCAATATTTTTAGGGATTTTATTTATTACTTTTATTTACAAATAATATATATATATACTTATCTATACACTTTAATTAATGCTTTATATTAATAATAATCTTTATCCTAAGACACTTTGGATAGTTATAGCAGTTTACTTCAATTTAGGACACACAATCATTTTGTATTATATTATATACACTAGATAAAAAATATCGTAGATTTGAATTTAATAAATATGTTATCAGTAAAAAATACAAGTAGATTTCTAATATTCTTGGGGATTTTTTTTTATAATATTTATTTATTTTAATGTATTGCATAGATAATAATTTTTATTTAATGGCACTTTGGATGTTTATAGCAGTTTACTTTAATTTTGGACATCCAATCGTATTGTATTATATATACTAGATAAAAAACATAGTGGCTTTGAATTTAATAAATATTCATCAGTAAAAAATACTAGTACATTTCCAATATTCGTGGGGATTTTTTATTATACAAATAATTACAAAAAAGATATATATATATTTATTTTAATGCATTGTATTTTATTTAGTCGACAAACTATACATAAAATGTTTTTCTTCATTTTATATTACAATTTGGAATTTAAAAAAATTTCATATTGATTATAAGCGATAAAATAATGCTTTTTAAATAAATTATATGAATTTAAAATTTATGTATTTAATAATTCAAAACAAAGAAATAAAATCAAGTAATTATTTTTTCAAACTCAGAGATATAATATAAGAAACAGCTAAATTTAGTTAGTTTATTTATGTATTAAAATTTGATTATCAAGGGTTGTATATTATTTTTTACTTACATGTACATCCAGTAATTATGTAACATTTTTTTAAATAGATACTCGAAATAGTAATATAAACAACAAGTCATAGTCATCAAATCGTGATAGAGGTCATATTTTTTTATTGATTATTCGTCATCAGTAACCTTATCTTCTTTCTAATTAATCACAATTTATAATCAAAATTTACAGATAATCAAAATAATTAATCAAAATTTAGACATTTTCTTAATTAGACATTCAAAATTTAGACAATTTAGACAATTTTAGACAAAATTTAGATAATTTTCTAATCTTTATAATTAATCAAAATTTAAACATCATTTTCTAATCTTTATAATTAATCAAAATTCAGAAATAATTTGCTAATCTTTATAATTAATCAAAATTCAGAAATAATTTTCTAATCTTTATAATTAATCAAAATTTAAAGATATATAGTACTACCAAGATTTTCTTCTTAGAGACTAATATATATCTGCATATTTTCTGATTTTCTAGACTGTATAATGGGTGCATACAAATGCGAAGAACTTTCAAAGAAAAATCCCCAGGAAAGAATGATTTCCAATAAATTGTTATTATTTTTTATTCTTGATCTTTTTCAGGGTATTCTGAGAAACCACTCCAAAGATACAAAGAAAGAAAATCTTTGTCAAAGTTGAAAGGAAAATGATGTTATCCATCACAATAATTTTGTATTAACATATATGAAGTCTGAAAAAGTTGCTGGTTCATGAAAAATAGAAAATACCACCCTCTGCAATCGAAGCTCGATTATTGGTGTATCAGTATGACGTCAAATAATGATTATCTATTACATTTCACCTCACACATAAAAGGGAGTTTTTGTATTTGGATGTCATATCAACCTTTATATTTTTAGACAGCTGCATCGTGATCTATTTATAAATATTTTATACATCGCAATAAAATATTGAAAATTCAATATTATAGATATATTTCTTTTGCTTTTCTAATAATAGAACATGAATTATTGATTAAATCAATAAAAAATATCAAATTATTTTGTTCAACCATGAAAATCTTTCATTAAAAATAAAGCCTAGTACAACCATATAATTAATTTAATTTAAAATTTCGGATTGATCCTAAAAACTAAAAGGAAATTTGAATGATTGAATTATATTGATTAAACCAAGTTCTTTTCATTACAAATAGTACAAATTTTAATCTAGATATAGTTTTTATTGACAGAAATCATCAGTTTTTACTGATTAATCCTCATTAGTAACATCATTCTCTTTATAATTCGTAATTTCCTCATTTAGTGCCTTTTGAAAAAAATCAGATAATAATAGAATACTATTTAAAAATATTCATCTGATTGAACTATCACTGGAAGATATTATTCATATCCACTAAAACAATATAAATTTGTACATACCATATAATAATTTATAGGTATAATGTAATAGTAATGTTATTATAAACTATTATTGTAACTAACAAGGAATCATTGTAATTATTGTACCAAGGGAAAAATCCTCACAAAAACTTTTCTTATAAGGGATGTTGTTCTTATATTAACATTGAATAAAACATGTACCAGTTTTACTTAATTTCATGTTTATTTCATGTTTGTGTACATTTATTTAAAAAAAGCATATTTTAAAATTTAGGAAGGAACCTATCAACCATGCCTTAAATAATGCATTAATTAAAAATGCTGCCCTTCTAGGATATATATTATCTTGATATCAAAACAATGATACTTTTAAAAATCGTTTAACTTAATTACAGTATGTAATACAACTGTACTTTTAAAAAAATGAACAATAAGTTGTCTGTTATCTTAAAAACAAACAGCTATAATTTTAAAGATTGTTCACCTTAATTATAGTATGCAGCATACGTTGTTTTAACAAAAGCCACAAAATAACGGAACTTATCCTGTTTAATAATAAAAAAAAAAAAAAAATAATAAAAAAAAAATAATAAAAAAATAAAAAAAAAAATAATAAAAAATTACAAAAAAAAATTAATTACTTTTTTAGTGGATGATTTTCTTCAGATTCTTGATTTAGTTGATACTTTTTTGGTTGATGATGATTATGAAGTGAAATTAATTTAATTTATTAAGTTATTGTTTTGATAAACATATATCTATCATTTACAAAAGCAAATGTAACTACTCTTCTTTAAATTTGGAAATCTGTCCCTGTTGTCTTTGTTTTGTGTAACACAAAAATTTGAAGAAATCCTAGCTATTGTATAAAACGGTATAACTTTGTACTAACAATGTATATGCATACTTGCATAAACAAGTGTAAACAATACCTGGTATGATTGACATAAGTTTAAATTGCCAATAGGTAAGGTTTAAATAGTTACGCGCATGTAAATGACAATGATGTTCCTGAAGTAATTCTTTCAAAAGTATCCCTTTCTCGAATGCGTGTCCCTTTGTCCAACAATTGGATTGTGTATATCCAACACGTGTACCTCCTTCCCGAGAACACGCATTCGTTAAGTAAACAAGGCGAAAAAACAGCGCCACCAGGCTAATGGGATCTTGAGGAGGGAGAATTTTCTGGAAAATGATAAATGAAAACATTCCAGAACTTTCGAAAAACCAATTCCAGTGTTAATGTTCCTCCAGGTTCTTCTTTTCTCGTTTGTTTTCCACCCCCGCAAGAAGCTGTTTTAAAAGCTTCCCGGGGTAAATTACACGTAAAGGGGGCAGAAGTCTTGATGACGTCATTGATGTCGTCGATCGAAACTGTGTCATTTTGTTGGGGTGTAGCAAAAAAATCTTTTTGTCAAAACGACCCGGTAAATGGAAGGAGCAATAATTGGAAGCTCGTTACCAATAGAGGGATGCTAAAAAAAATGGTGCATCGTCCCATGCGATTTGGTCTTTTACGCGTTGCCGCCCTGTAGCGTAGCATGCACCATGCGAATTTTACGTGTGTCGGTTTCATGAGGTTCGGTTCAGGTACTATCCAATCTAATTATTTGTTTCAGGCAGGAGTTTCCTTTTGTACACTTTTTTCCCCCTAGTATTTTTGGTAAAAAAACCTTTCCGTTATCGTAAAAGGTGCCATAAGTGATGGAAATAAATTGCTGAGGATATATAACTCTGCTTTGTAACGGATAGGGCTTGCACTGATAAGTGTGTTTAAACCTGATGATAAATTTTCCGACAGAGGATAAAAGGCAGTGAATGAAGTAATTTTTGCCTTATTGGAGAAGTATGATTATGTAAAGATTAAGTTTTTTAATGTAAACAAGTAAATAATAATGTGTTATTTCAAATAAAAAAATTCTTTCATCTCTTATGGTCACATGATATTAACAATGACAACAAGAAATGCTATTAAGGATAATAAGGATGATAATAATATGATGATATTAATCATGATAATGATGACGACGATATGATGATATTAATGATGATAATGATATGATGATATTAATAATGATATGATAAAACAGGTATCACTTGGTAACTAAAAATGTATATGTTATGTTCATAAACAAGTGTAACCAATCTTATTATAATTGACGTAAGTTTAAATTACCAATGGGTAAGGTTTAAATAGTTGCTCATATGTAAATGACAAAGATATACCTGACTTTTTTTTTTTTTTTTAAAGTATCCCTTTCTCGAATGCATGTCCCTTTGTCCAACAATTGGATTTGTAGCCACGTGTACCTCTTCGCAGAGAACACGCATTCGTTAAGTAAACAAGCGAAAAAACCGCGACACCAGGCTAATGGGATCTTGCGGAGGGGGAATTTTCTGGAGTATGATAAATGAAAAGATGCCAGAACTTTCGAAAAACCAATTCCAGTGTTAATGTTCCTCCTGGTTCTTCTTTTCTGCTTGTTTCCCACCCCCGCAAGAAGCTGTTTTAAAAGCTTCCCGGGGCAAATTACACGTAAAGGGGACAGAAGTCTTGATGACGTCATTGATGTCGTCGATCGAAACTGTGTCATTTTGTTGAGGTGTAGCAAAAACTCTTTTTGCCAAAACGACCCGGTAAATGGAAGGAGCCATAATTGGAAGCTCGTTACCCGATAGAGGGAAGGTAAAAAAAAAAAAAATGGTGCATCGTCCCATGCGATTTGGCCTTTTACGCGTTGTCGTCCAGTACCGTAACGTGCACCATGCGAATTTTACGTGTGTCGGTTTCATGAGGTTCGGTTCAGGTACTATCCAATCTAATTATTTGTTTCAGGCAGGAGTTTCCTTTTGTACACCTTTTTTCCACCTGGTATTTTTGGTAAAAAACTTTCCGTTATCGTAAAAGGTGTCATAAGTGATGGAAATAAATTGCTGAGGATATATAACTCTTCTTTGTAACGGATGGGGGCCTGGACTGATTAGTGTGTTGAAACCTGATGATAAATTTTCCGACAGAGGATAAATGGCAGTGAATGAAGTAATTTTTACCTTATTGGTGAAATATGATTATGTAAAGAATTAGGTTTTTTGATGTAACAGTGAATAATAATGTGTGATTTTAAATAAAAATTATAATATAAAAGATTCATTTATCTTGTAAGATCACTGATATACATAATATTAAAAGATTACTTTTTTCCTCCAATCCAATTGTAATCACTGTTTTCATACTCGATGGCGATTATTTATTTCTTTACACTCTTCATTTAACCCGTTGGGTAATTTATGAGAAACATTAGTGGAACACAAGGTGTTAGAAAATATATCGTGAGCTGCATTTTGTTTTTTGCCTTTTAAAGTCATTGATTCTTAAAGTCATTTTAATTATTGACTCAAAATTATAAAGAGTAAATCACATCATAGCGGAAGGATGTGGGCTCATGGTATTTACGTTGTAGCAGTCCAATTTGCATTAATAACTCTTAAAGCTCAAGATTTTACGTCTTACGATCAATGCCAATAAGTTTACTGCTTGCGAGTTTCTCATGCACATTTTTAGCATAAACACGAAAGGTTTTCAGACTAATCTTGATGTGTGTTCTTATATGAAAGACTGACAGCCGAGTGGCTACCACTCTGACCTTCTGTACCATAGGTTTCAGGTTCGTGTCACGACCGTGTCATGGATGCTTGTAGCGCTACGGAATCCACCTCCCAGTCGAATATGAGTGTTGTGGGGGAATTGTTACTCGCATCTGTAGCATATCTTCAAAGCTACACGTGTCCCCTGTGTAATGCTAAATGAATAACAGCGGTGCAGCCCTTGCTTATGACAGAACGATTAAATGTCTTTGTATTGCCAGCTGCATTAGTACAACACTTTTTTTTATTATCATATTTTATACTTTAACATCATTTGTTAAATATTGTAATGTTAGTTCGTATTGGTACGTAAATTAAAATATCCGAAATTCCGGCAAGAAAAAATTTCCATTTGTAAAAAAAAATGTGAACAACCTTTTTGTTTAAAATATAAGAAAAAATTTGTTTCAGGATTTTTAATAAACGCCCAACAGTCACATAAATGAAATTCATTTTTTTTTTTTTTTTTTCTGTATTTTTATAAAAAAGTTCTGGCTCATGGAATTTTCATCGATTTAAGAAAAATAAAATAAAGATTATAAGTATAATAAATCAAAAACTTCTGCTGTTAAAAACTCTCAATATAAGTGATATAGGAAAGTAATTGATCATAATAAATTTTCTTGGTCCATTTAAGGGTTTTAGATATTCGTAGTTTATGTTGTCTACGTTTCTGCATTTTTCCTCCTTCATTTGATGGGCCAATAAATAATTTTCATTTATAATTTATTCCATTGAAAATAATTATTTTTAAATTACTAAAAATTTATGATTTTTAAAGGACTTTTATAACAACTAAATAAGACAAAAACGCCCTCTTTTTTAAATAATTCAAATTCGAAACCTAATGCATCCGCTTGTATAGAATCTTTCTAAAAAGTCACATTCATAGTAAAATAGATTGGGCCTAATTATAGACAAAATATTCATTACATCTAAACAGTTTTAGGGCAAAATTTAAAAAAAGCAAAGTTTTGTTAATTGCTGAAATATATCACAATAATATATTTTTATAGTTCATAAATGTGAAGCACAAAAATCTTCCAAAATATCATGACAAACTTAATAAATAACTTACTTATTAATTAATATTATAACTTAATTAAATACTATGATCTCACTTTCTTTTTGAAAAGAAATTGAAGCAATGCTAATATGAAATATTGTAATTTATAATGATAAAATATTGTTATATATATATAGAGAGAGATTTGAACAATTTCTGTCTCTTTAATCTATTGCATCAAAATACCAAATATATATATATATATATAATTTATTTTACATTTTAAAAAAATCCCATCTTAAAGAGTTCAAAATGTTTTGTATTTTCTGATTTATGATTTATAAAAGTGTACTTGAAAATTTCTCTGTCACTGTATCTAATCTGAAGTGTTTATAGAAGTTTGTACAGATTTTTCCTGTTGTAAATCTATTTTTATCCATATGTTCACACGTAAGACTTTTTTCATCCATATGTTCATAAGTAAGACTTTTCATCACGTTCATAAGAAAGACCATTTTCATCTATATATTCATAAGTAAGACTATTTTCATCTATATGTTCATAAGTAAGACCATTTTCATCCACATGTTCATAAGTAAGACTATTTTCTTCCACATATTCATAAGTAAAATCATTTTCACCCACATGTTCATAAGTAAAACTATTTTCATCCATGTGTAAGACTATTTTCATCCATAGGGTTTTTTCCTCTCTTAGAATATAATATCTCTTAGAATAATTAAAAGCGATGCTTTTAATAATGCCCCAATATTTGTTTTGTTTTTACAGTTCAACTGAAATAATCCACCTGAACATTAGAATTTTAAAATAAATAAAGTCACGTTTTATTTTATACAAAAACTTCTCTAAAATTAATTTTTGATAACAAGTTCTTTATATTTTTAGTTCAGTGTATTTCATTATGTTGTCAAAAATGCTCCTTGTTCACCACGATGATTTACGCTAGCAATTTAAAATCAAAATTGCTCAACTAATGCGAATAGTCATATAAATTAATCTTCAGTGTATATATTTCCTTTAATCCTTAAATGGATAGGAATTACTTTTAAAGTTAATGATACTCTTTGGAGAAATTTTTCAAACAACAAACCTGTAATTTCGTATAGCATTTTCCAAGTGAAAAATAAGTTCTGAAAAATAATCGGTCTCGACTGATGATTTGCGAACGTTTCTGAAATAAATTATTTTCTATTTCCTTTCACGTCTTACCTTTATCACGCTACGTCAATCAATTGAGTCTAATTTCATTTTCACTTTTCGCTAAAATTTGACATCTTTAAGCTCTTACGCGGCAATACTCGATATAAAATCTCGATTAAAAGTGCAGTTCAAAAAATTTCAATACGCGAGTTTGAGTAAAGAGAAATGTAAGACGATATATTCTGAATAGTATTAGGTAACCTTAACAAGCATTATGCATAAATTATAATTATGTATAAAATAAAATATTGTAGGAAATATTCGCCAGTTAGTTTAAGGTAAAATATTAAAAAAATCATTTAAAAAATATTTTAAAGATGAAATTTTTACACAATAATTATGTATAAAATATTTTTTTTTAATATTATTTCTATACTTTTATTTTTTACAATAGCAAAGAGCAGAGAACATGGTATTATTTCAAAATGGAATAAGTGTAAATCCATTGTTACAACTCAATAATTAAAATTTTATTAAAATTGATAATGTGTCTATGATTATTTTAGCAAATACCACATCTATAATTGTCCAGTTAATTAGATCTGCGAAAGAATCTGTGTATCTAGTGATCTGAGAAAGTGTCTTTTCCAAAGAGAAGTAATGGAAGCGGACACCCTCACGCTTGATGGATTTTCTTAAAAAGAGGTTTTTGGAGAAGAAGAAGGATAGTTATGCGACGAATCGACAAGAGGTGTTTTTCTTTTTCTCTGAAAGTGTGTGATCAGGCCGGAGTTTCCACCTGTTTTCAAAGTGAGACCCTTGTAATTTCGTGTATCACGTCGTGTGATAATTAAGGACCGCTTGGAATAGATTCGTCGTTGACTAGAGAACTCTGAAAATCTCCGCCCTTGGAGTGAACTGCCCTTGTGTATGCAATTTATATCTTTAATTTTTCTTTAATTGTAAATAGAGTTCTGTATATATAAATAATGATTGTAATTAAAATTTAAAGTGTTCCCATGAACATGAAAGTGACCATTTTCTTGAAGCCATGATAGATTTAGCATAGGCAGAGACGTTACATTATTAAAAGTATAAGTTTTTTTTTTTTTAAACTATTAACTGACACATTTATAATTTTTATATGCTTAATTTATCATGCAATTAAAATTAAATTATCCAGGTTGAATTAAATAAATTACTAATTTTATAATCTACTTTATTAAAAAAAAATAACTAGTTTACTAACATTTATCATTCTAAAACCCATTTAAACTATAATTCATGAATTATTTCGCTTGGTTTTTATATGGTACTATTTGTCGATGATATATCACAATTGAAAAATTGATATTGATCATTGAAATAGTTTGATATTTTATGAGAAAAAAGATAATGGAAATTCAAATTATCCTCTAGGACTAAACGTATGATTGATTGATACAATAAGTAATCATTGGTTAAGATTATTTACACGGTTATGCATCCCATAAATAAATGATTTAAAATATGATAGAGTTTATTTTTGTGGTTATGGGTTGATTAATATGATAAACACATATTGTATTGCATACATATTTTCGAACAGTAAGCAAAATTGCGAAAAGAAAATATCTCCTCCTATCATCACTTTTAAAGAAAATCGATTCATTTTGTAACAAGTTGCATTACTTGAATAGTTATTATTGAATAACTATTATTCATTTTTACCAAAATAACAGGTATCCGATCAAAACAAACGCTGATGATAAATGTAAATCAATATTACATCTACATAGATAATAGAGATGGAACTTGCGGTACATTTTTGTAAATAAATTAAGTGATATGCTGAAGTATAAACACATTTAAATTTGACACATTATTATGCAAGTAGTGAAACCAATTTTTCCTTTACATTGGAAATTTGAAATAAAAAAAATGGCATTGGATTTGTGATATAAATTCAACTAGTATATATTTACAATTTATCTTTTATTGAATTTATTTCAGAAATCTTATTATATACAAAGTAATGATATGCATTGATACTTTGAATCATTTTTAAATTATTAAACTACAAAATTGAATGAATAATTTTTTAAACATAATTTACATAAATATTACAATTCGTTGTTCATAAATTGAATGTGATTATCGATATTTATTATTAATGAGAAGATTCGGTAGGCAAAAATATAACATTTTAGTTAAAGTAATATTAAATCTTTCCATACCTAAAAGTCCTTTCCTAATTAATCAATACATATAAAAAGAGGAATGTACATTCTTATATAATTTAAATTATTTAATGTAATTATTTTTATTTTAATTCAATATATAAATCTTTTTTCTTGTCCTGTTTTAATTACATATTAATAACTTAGAAAGGAACTATAAAAATCCATGGCATTCTAAAACGCCTTTGATGGTCCAAAAAGTTTAATAAATAATGGTAATAAGGAAGATATACACAAAAACTTATCTCTTAGAAATCAAGCCAATACAACAATATATACTGTAATATGTATGGAGTTTGGCGACCCCATGTCTAATACAAAATCACTTTCTTCCTAAGGGTTAAAATACTATTAAATCTTTTCATACCTATAATTCGTTTCCTAGTAAATCAATGCGTAGTTATAAACAGAATTTTTTTTTTTGTACTTTAAATTATTTAATGTAATTTTAATTTTAATTCTATATAAAAATATTTTTTTTCTTGTCCGGTTACAATTACTAATAATATCTTAGAAAGGGTTTAAAAAAATTAAAGCGTTCTGAAATGTATTTGATGGCCCGAAAAGTTTAGTAAACAGGGGTGATAAAGAAGCCATATCTTTGAAATCAAGCAATATAACAATATACACTGTATTATTCATAAGGCAAACATTGCAAAATAAGCAATTTAAAATGTCATGCTAACATCTCGTTTGCTTGTTTTGTTATTATTTATGCAATAATAAAGTATAAGAGGTCAATAAACAGCCAAGATATGCTTGAAAGGGCCAATGGTGAAAGAAGTTTGGCGACCCCATGTCTAATGCAAAATCACTTTCTTTCTAAGGGTTAAAATACTATTAAATTTTTTCATACCTAGAAATCCTTTCCTAATGAAGACATACGTGAATATAAGAAATAATGCATATTTTTTATATATTTTTAATTATTTTGATTTTAATTCTCTATATATAAATAGATATATTTATTTGTTGCTTGTCCTGTTATAATAACATATTATAATTAACTTAGAAAGAGCCTATAAAAATTCAGGGCATTCTAAAACGGATTTGATGGTCCAGAAAGTTTAATAAATAATGATGATAAGGAAGCCATATCTTTGAAATCAAACCAATGTAACAATATACACTGTATTATGCATGAGGCAAACATTGTAAAATAAGCAATTTAAAATGTCATGCAAACATGTCGTTTGCTTTCAATCTTATTATTTATGTAATAAGAAAGTATAAGAGGTCAATAAACAGCCAAGATGTGCTTGAAAGGGCCAATGGTGAAAGAAGTTTGGCGACCCCATGTCTAATACAAAAAATACTTCCTTTCTATGGATTAAAGGATTATTAAATCTTTTCATACCTAGAAATCATTTCCTAATGAAGCGATACGTGATTATAAAAAGACGAAGTGTATATTTTGAATCATTTTATTTAATTATTAATTATATATATATATTGCTTGTCCTGTTACATGATAACAACTTAGAAAGGATGTATAAAAATTCAAAGGGTTCTAAAACGGATATGATAGTCCGAAAAGTTCAATAAATAATGGTGATAAAGTAGCCACATACAAAAACGTATCTCTTTGAAATCAAGCCAATATAACAATATACACTGTATTATGCATGAGGCAAACATTGTAAAATAAGCAATTTAAAATGTCATGCACACATCTCGTTTACTTGCTTTGTTATTATTTATGTAATAATAAAGTATAAGAGGTCAATAAACAGCCAAGATGTGCTTGAAAGGGCCAATGGTGAAAGAAGTTTGGCGACCCCGTGTCTAATACAAAATCACTTTCTTCCTAAGGGTTAAAATACTATTAAATCTTTTCATACCTAGAAATCATTTTCTAATGAAACGATACGTGGTTATAAAAAGAAAGAAAATATATTTTCTTCTTTTCGAAGCTTTTAAGCGTGGAGTCAGGGTATTATTACTATCATTTATTTATTATTTCTCGCAGATAAAAGAGGTAGATTGTGCTAGCGTTTTATACCAATTACTTTACTTTCTTTGTACGGTGAATGAATAAGTTATTAAACGGTATGAATAACTTATACGAAAATATTATTCTTCATTTTTCCAAAAATGATATAACACAATTGACTGTGACTATTTCTGTCCAAAGAATTACAGGATTAGAACATTGAAAGAAATGAAAGTTATAAAAATCTTAATCTTTTATTCGCATTTTTTTTCAGATATCGTAATGATACTTTTCTTACTATACTTATTATACTTACTATACTTATTTTTACAATGAAATAGTTAGGTCTGATTTTCATTAATAAAAATATCATTTTAGTACATGATTAAAAGGACTATTTAATCGATAGAAATCAAAAGTGCTTGGCAATTATTTTTTTGTTTTGATAAAAATAAAGTAACATAATATTCACTTCTAATTTAAAAATTAAAAAAATATTTTCTAAAAATGTCATTTAAACACAATAATAAAAGGTATACCTATAATTATAGTATTAGGTCTTAAATGTTATTAAGAAGTTATTAATTTTTGAAAGTCTAAAAAATGCTATTAAGACTTAAATACTCTTCAAAACAGAAGTTGAAATATATATTTATTCTTTTATTGTTTAGTTGAAAAAAAAATATTTGCATTTTATTTCGATTGTATTTAGAATTTAATTTTTAAAAAATAAATTGTATATACGTATATTAGTGTCTATAATACTTTTATTAAGGTAATAAATGGACATGTAAAATAAAAATTATCATGTAACCATATATTATATAAAAGAAGAAATCATCTGTTGTTATTTTTAAATACTTGACATTTTGATCTCAGTTGTAGACGGCACGATACCCAATTGTGCATCGTCGGAGTCTCAGACCTACCGCACTGCTACTTATCCCTTCAATTTTGAAAATACACTTCAATTGGTTAAATTGGGTGTGGGTGTGTTATATAACTCCCATGGTGAAATGTATTATGGTATTATATAGCTTTCCATGCGAAGTTCTTAATATTTTTAAAGGAAAACACCCCTATCTGGGTAGAGCAACCGCAATCTTTTCCACTTTTCCTTGAACCGAACAGTATTGTATTCTAGATTTCCTTTTGGATGTCTGGGGATATAATATGCCCTTTCCTATTGTTGTTACTAATCACCCTGGTGCAGGACAGCTTACACCATGTCCAAAAGAGCTGTCGCAGCCGATGTCTGAGGCTAAGAATAATATGCAGCTTCACTTTTAGCGAAGAATCACGAGGGCTGAAGACTGACTAAACCTCAAGACAACGCTCTACAATCATATTAGACTAGGACCTACGGTTTAAAGTGGATTCCGAACTACTACAAACATTTACGGCACCGCCGGAACTGGAACCCGAAACCTGTGGCACCGAGCAGCAGAGCACTGGACACTCGGCCATTATGCCCATTCCTAGAAAAGCAATGACATTTTTGGTTCATTTTATCTTTTCGACTTTCGAACTAGGTTCCCTAGTTAGGTAATCTTTGTCTACACAAATCTTTCAAATTATGACGTTAAAACATACATATTTGCGTTTAAAGTTGCTAAAATACATAAGGGAACCTTAATTGCTTGAAATATTATTAACGACAATTAAACCAAAGTATCGAATATACAGGAACAAATTACGTACGAAAAATATTTAAAAAAAAAAAAATCGAAGTCTTATTCTAACGACAACTTTTCATAAAAAAAAAAAAAAAAAAACTTTAATGGACAAGAAAATCTTAAAAAATTTAAAATATTCAATGGAAAGGCAATGCATTTATTTTAAACTCGGAGCATATGAATATTTTAACTGTGGATCATTCTTACAAAAACGACAGACACAAAAATTCCTTATTTCATACATTATGCAAATTTATATTATTCCACCACAGAAATCAGTCACTCGCCACAAAGTATCTTATCCGAACATAGCAGTGAGAGTGCTTTTATAAAAATACGCATATTTCCTCCTCACTATGACAGAAAGCCCCTTAATAGCGTCGAACAAAATAGGCTTAGATCTATGCGCATCTGGCTGAGGGGAGAGCGTTGTTTAGGGCTGAGCACGAGCCTCTGGGTTCTCTGTTAGCGTGACATATTCTACCCCATTAAATTACTTCCGTATTTCACGACATCGAAGCACTACATATAAAAGCCACACATTTCTTCTTTGGGTAAAGTTCGTCTTAATGTTTCTTATGTGGGGAAAAAGCCATTCGACCAAAATTCACGAGATTTCCGGTGCTGGAAAAAGTAAGTAATAGATCTTTGACGATATTTTTCCGAGAATCATATAAATTTAACAGCGAGGAGTAAGAAATATTATTTTTTTCACTACTCCATTATTCTCTATAAACTCATAAAATAGGATTTTCATGAACTTGGTTTAGGAAAAGTAAAAGAAACTTTAAAGACGACATGCAAAAATAAACCACAATTATAATTATTGTTTTGTGAACATTAAATGTTTGAAATTACAATAAGTTTTGTAACATTTCGTTAATTAAATTAAATATTCATTAAACTTAGTTTTTAATTTAATATAGGTTTGCTTAAGGAAACGTTGACATGATCTACCAGGTTTTATACATTGTCCAATTAGAAATGATTAATGATAAAATTGTAATTAATATTATTGTGAAAAGAAAAAATTATTTTAAAAATATACACTATTAAATATAATAGTAAAAAAAAAATGCTAGATAATAATATGAATTTTATTAAATAATAATATAAATGAATATAGTATGTAATGGATTTTACAATCCTAAAAAATATCAGCTCGAAATTGATTAACAAATATCAGTTACAAATTGATTTAAAACTTCTCAGATCTTCAAATCTAGTTTTAAAATTTATTTTCAGCACTTCAATCTTTTTTTGATATTCATTAATTTTATTCTTCTCGATATTAAAGGAACTTGTTACTAGCATGTTTGATGACTTGTTTATTGTTTTTGACTACAGTCAATTACGTGGCAATTTTTAAAAAAAAATACCTGTTCTTCGAAGCCTAATTTCAATACAAAAAGAGCAGCGTGCGGGGCAACAATTGCAAATGCCTTTTCTCTATTTTTTTTAATTATTTGTGATTCATTTGTTTTAACAATCCCATTGTATAATGCAGTAAAACAAGTAATATAAAAATAGTTTTTAAAGCAATTCCTACTTTTTTTTTCACTATATCGCAGAAAGTCTTTAATAAATAATTTTCATTCATTTTTTAAGTTTATCTGGCGCCATCTATTGGTAGATATATGCAACTTAAATGTAAAAAAAACTCAAATTAATTAATTAAATTTAATGAATGAATTAATATTTGAAAAAACTATATTAACATCAAGTGTCATCCACTACAAGTTCAAAGAAAATGCATTTGAACTTGAGTGGATGACTAAAAAGTATTTTATGAACGATTGAAAATTTGAACAAGATATGTATAGGGAGAGTGTGAGCTAATAGAAGGAACTGAAAAAATACTTAAAATTAAATATAATAATAAAATAGAAGCCTAATTGAAATTTTCTGAATATTAGCTGTCACCTATATAGCAAAGTTAATGTAAATATCACTTACCATTTAAAATTTATTTAGTGCGAAGAAAAAACCTAGTATATTATTCATTACTTTAGAGAAATTACAAAAAAAAAAAAAATATTTAATTCGAAATAGTTTGACAAAAGGGATCGATTACTTAATTTTATCCCCAACGGTTAAAGAGTTTCACATTAAAAATAAATAAATAAGCTAATAATGAAATTTAGAGATGTGGCAATACGTTCTATATTTCCGTAAAAATCTTCTTTAGAATACATAAAAAATACAAAGATTTATTAAAAATTAGGAATATTAAACCTTTATTCACATTAAATGACCATATAAAGCGATATTTGACAGTACAACAAATAGTCTTAACAAATAGTTATATTTTATTAAACGAAATACTTATGGGATATGAAAAATACAAGAAAATTGGATTTATTTGCAGTTAAAAATATTTATTTAGAAAATGCAGAATAAAAGCTTATTATGCGTTCAAATAAATGAAGTGTAAAAATGCGGATAAAAATTTATTATTAGTATTAAAATAAATAAATACATTAAACTTAAAATATTTTAGTAAACATGTTTTTTATTATTTACTTCAAAATAAAATTTGTTGAAAAATAAATATTAATGTTTTGTTTCATGGGTATTTAATTATTAAAATGAAATTATAATATTTGTGAATTACAAGATGTTACTATAGCATTCAATGAAATAAAATTCTTTGTCGTCACCCGTTAAATATGTCCTGCCTGCTGGCAGATTTTGAGACAGAAGATGTTTTTTTTTACAGGGTAGGGATGTCAGCCCTACTCCTAACAGTCATATTAGATACAGACCTACGGTTCTAAGTGATTATCGAACCACTACAAACATCCATGCTAATACCACGACTCGAACCCGAAACCTGTGGCCCCGAGCGTCAGAGACGTCACTAGGTCATTAGACATTATTAATATTCTATTTTTAGATAATTTTTCTGGCATACAAAATTTCTGTCCCGCTAAAATAACTAAATGGTAATCAATTAATTTTTTTTTTTTTTATTTCCAATGGCAAGGCAAGTGCAAGTAGAATAAAAATAATGGCAATAACAATAATAACAATTAAAAACATTCAAAAGAATAAACGTCCAAAAAATGCAAAGATGACCGAAGTCATCGCCTTAAGAGTTCTCTTGCACGCCAGTAAAGTGTTGTATGCGAGTCGTCGTCAAGTTCCGCACATCGTTGGAGGTTGTCTCTGTTCATTGGGTCTGTTGAACAACATCGGGGACAGCCAGGGTTCGAAAAGATTTTAATGTAATGGATATGTTCTGCTAGACAGTCATGGACAGTCAGAAGTCGGAACTGGGCGAAGAATGCCGTCGCAGATTGCTGGGTATTGCTAAAAGATCTTCAGCTCTCCAACGCTTTGACTTAATCCCATCTTGAATTTATATTTTAGTCATTATATTTTTGATATATAGTTTTTTATAGAATGTAGTGACAGTGACGAAGATCTCATTTGAAGTAGTTTTGAGCCTCTTTTTGCTAGGCAATCGGCCTGCTCGTTCCCAAAAATGCCACAGTGGCCAGGTATCCCTGAACTATCACCCGTTTCAATTAGAAATATAGAAAATATAATACCCGTTCAATAGAAAATATAAATCATTACTTTAAGAAATACGTCCACGAAGAGGCTAACTCTACATATCTGTACCTTTCAATATTTATGAAAATATTTAATATATTTATAATAAAAATATAAATCATCATTTATTTACTTTATGAGATACATCCACGAAGAAGTCAAGTCTACATTCTTATACCTCTCAATATTTATGAGCATATTTAATGCCTTTGCCATCACCCTGTAAGATGAGTTGATATTGAAAGTTGTACTAATTTAATTTCCTTCCGCTCCAAATGAAACAAGATTTCACCCTAATTCATAAGTTTCTTCCCTCCAGAGGTTAACTTAATGTAAACCCTCATCACAGGAACGGATTAAGATTGATTCGACGAATTTGAACGGCAGGACGAACGAGTTATTATTCAAGACGTATTAAACGAGAATATTTGTAAGAACAAATTGGAAAAAAATTTGGTGAGTTGTTTGGTTGCACATAAAACTACTGATGAAACTATTTGGTTACTTGGAGTTGTTTTTTATAAAAAGGATACGATGAGAAATATTTTTATGGTTGAATTCTGCACAGAAGTGTATTGCATTATTGTGTTTTATGGCTGTTTAAGCCGTTTCATTAGAATTGTTATTACAGCTATGTTTAAAGATGTTTCTTGTGAGATATAGCATGATTTTGAATAAAAATATCGTTATAAATTTTGTTTATTGTTTGAATTTTAAAGATATTTTGTAAAGTAATGATATGATACGTAATTGTGATCATGATACGTAATTGTAATCATGATACGTAATCATAAAGATGATATGAAATAATAATTTTTGAATTACATATTTTATGATATTTTAAAATAAAATTAAGTTAGTTGTTGCCCATGAGATGTTATCAATTTTATATTTCACACCTAATGTTCAAGTATTTTTATGAATGAATCTGCACAGAAGTGTATTGCATTATTGTGTTTGATGACTCTTAAAATCGTTAATAATAAATATGATTCTTGTGAGATACAACACGTTTCTGAATCTAAATATCGATATATATTTTGGTTATTGTTCTGAGTTTAAAATTACTTTGTAAAGATTTGTGTCTACTAAGTAATTATAATTTTATTTCTGTATTTTAATAAATTGTTGAATTACATACTTATTGATTTTTACAATAAAATTAAGTTAATTGTTGCCAATGAGATGCTTTAAATTATATATTTCTCACCTAATATTGAAATATTTTTATGAATGGAACCGGCACAGAAGTGTATTGCATTATTCTGTTTTATTTCTCTTTCAAACAGTTCAATCAGAATTGTTAAAAATAGTTTTGTTTAAAGATGATTCTTGTGAAATATAGCACGCTTTTGAATACACAAATTCATAGAGTTAAAAATAATTAAAGGAAAATAAATTTTCATAAAGTATGCCATAAAAATAGGGGGTTGTGACTTTAATTTTAACAATTTCAATCAAAGCTAAATTTGCATGTGAGTTAAGATTACGCAGATATATATAGTTAATCTGCTGAGTTTTTTGCCGGACATTGAAAAGTGACTTTCAATCAACTTTAATTAAAATTTTTATATAATAACTTTTTTTTTTTATAAATCTTAAATTTTCCTTGAGTTAAAATATTTTCTAGAATATTGCAATTCCATATCGCCATTCATCAAAGCATTCATCGTTATAATGATAGAAAAACGATTAAATCAAAATTAAGGACTGGCAAAGCAAGTCCTCTTCTTTTAGGAAAAATTGAATAAATAGTACACTTAACAACATGCAAAATAATTTAAATTAATTAATCAAAAAATTTCTGATGGATTAATTTGCTATTCATTTAAAACATACTATCTATTATAAAATGAATATTTTTGAAAAAAATAATATAAAATGCAGTTATTTATTGTACAAATTATTTATGATGTTTCTCCTATTCATAGAGTACAACATTGCCGGAAAAATATAAATGGGGTATATTCAGATGGAATATTCTATAGAACAACACAAAGTTGATTAATTACTTGAGTATTCTTAAGTTTTAAAATAATAAATAGGAAATTTTTACATAGTAGTCTCAGTCTCTCTCATAGTCTGTAACTTATTAGTCTCAGTACTTGACTATAAATCCACTATGTCCATGAAGTCAGACATCACATCATTGTTTTAATGACACTCCCTACAGTAATGAGTGATTAATAGTCCCTTTCGGGAGAGTTTTCAAAGGACGTTGTCTGACAGTTTTAGTCTCACTGGAGAAATCTCGGAAATATTATACAGGACAATCTGACTATTAATGCCAAAGTTAGATGTCCCAATTCCCACCAAAGTTAGTTGTCTTTAAAGAAGCATAGAAGAGACTGTCTGCGCCCATGATAATTTAATATTTATTTTGTTAAACACTGGGAATTTGTCGTGTTACACTTATAAAAGCCAAACTCGCAGCTCACTGGAAAATGTGTGTCCTTAGTGAGAATTATGGAGGAAATTCAATCCGCTGGCGGCTTGTTGTAGACACTGTTCCAAGAAACGATGATATTTGTGATGTTCAGAATCTTGCCTCATTAGTCGAATTACCGGGCAGCAGTTTGACGGATTTTCTCCCATACGATATGCAAATACGGGATAGTTCAACCTAAAAATAATCCAGAAAGGACTACCCTCTCTCTTCAGTGACACGGAGCCATGTCAGACTTATAATTGCGGGTGTTCCATCACAACAACTTTTCCCTCCCTACGTGAGTAGCCTATTCATGGGATGCCCATCTAGCACTGCAGGACATTGAGGATTAGACACACAATAATACTAATGAACAGTCAAATGGAGGTCTGCTTTGGTTTGTAGTTCTACATTCATTTTGTGCACACTTTAAAATAATTAGGTCGGGACAGTTTAACGTGAATAAAATCTATCCGAAGTTCCGAACCACTAATAAACATCCATTCATCTCCAGAATTCGAACGTGAAGCCTTTGGTATCAAAGGCCTGAGCGCTAGCCAATTGGCCATCAAGCTTTTTTTGTTTCATACATTCGGCAGACTTTTGGGATTAATTGCCTCATTTTGGTTGTCGCATAGAAAAACAACTGGCAATTCCCATTAGGTAGCTTGATTAACTGTCAGAAAAGCTTTAGAAATGTTCTAAGAACAGAATTACAAGCTTTCTGAAATTTGAAATCAAGGATTGATTGATAAATTCACTGATAAAAATTATGCCTTCTCAGAGGATTTTCAGAGGGGAGGGAACTGTCACACATTTGCATATCGTCGTCCCTAAAAATCCATTAAGAAGCCTAAATGTCAATGAGAGACCATCATGTACATTGTAAAAATTGACATCGAGTCTCTTTTTTTACTGCAATGACTGCATTTCACGGCCAAGCAGTCAATATACCATAAAGCTTTGGTTTTGAAAGATTTTTTTTCCCAGCACATATTTGTCATTTAATATTATAATGTCGTTTAAGATGTGTGAAAAACTCCAAGAAAATATTTTAAATTTAATATTTTATATTTTAAAATCATTATTACACAAATATAAATAATAACATAAAATTTTATAAATGACTTCATTTACGGCTAATTATTCATTTAGTTTCATTAATAAATAATTATCGTTCTTAAGCCTCTTAACTAATTCACTACTTGTAAAACTAGTTTTAAATTGTTTCTTTTATAATGGTTAAAAATGTTTTCAACCTTGAAATTTAACCATCATTAAAAGAGCCATAAATTATCTCATAATAATTAATAATTACTTGATGACTGTTATACAAAAAAGATTTAGAAAAGAATGTGTTAAATTTATGTTTCGTTTTCGAATTTTTGATAAATTAACAGGCTGTTGTAATATATTCATCACTGGATGCAAGTAAAACAAAAAAAATTAATATTCATTAATAATGATAACAGCTTTTACATGTTTAGACAAAAATATGAGCATATGGCGTGTAATCAATTGATTTTATAATAGTCGATATATTTAATATCTTACAATTTAATCGTGCAAAATTTTTTTGTAGAAATAATTTATCATCCTATGACAAAAACCTTCTTTTAGCTTTTTTAAAGAAAAAAGTCCAAAGTTAGAGGAAAATTGCGGTTTAATCTAAGACGCTGATGTTTTACAGCCTCGTTATTTTACTACAACACCTAAAGATTATTTCACGCGTTGTGAAGGTGAGCAATTTTGAATTATTTCTGAAACATTGTAATAAAAGAAGAAAAATAATGATTATCAAACAGTTACGCAATGTAACAATTTTATTTATAACATACAATAATATTTTATCTGTTGAAAAATAATTAGATGAGGAAAACCTGCTTCTTTTTCTAATTCTATCCAGTAAAAACATTCATTGTAAATATAAAATTATACTCTTCAAAAAAAGGATCGCAACGTAGATATAGAGGTTAAACGAAACAATACTTGTACATATTAACATAATTTTTTATAGTTAAACATTTAAAAGAGATATATCTTTCTATCAATTGTCTTCATGTAATATTAAAAAGGCATAAATTAAGCACTAAACGCAACCGAAGAAAGAAAAATAAATCAGTTTACGAAATATATACGTATGATTTCATGTTATTTTGTGCAAAGTGTCATGCACACTGTAATGAATATTCATAGCGAAGGAGAGCCAACAAGTTTTCTGAAGAGTTTGCATGCGATAAGGATCTTCTTATTCGGGGTATCTGATGCCGAAGAGCCCTCTGGCTCTTTATTGCTGAGCGTCCTTTGTGAGATCCAATGTTATGAATGCTCTTTCGGGTCTGAGCTTATAATGAAGACGCTACAAACTGTCTGCCCAATTTCAGGAAAGGACCTGCCTGTGTATGAGAGAGTCACTTTGTCTGCTGGCAATTTTCAGACGAAGCTAAAGTATGTAAACGAGTATTTGTAGAATGTTATGATTTTTTGTTTTTATTTCTATATGATACTAAAATATTAAAACATTAAAGCCATTTTATGTACATATATATAAATAATGACTTTATTGATTTAATATATTACATAGAAATAAAAACAAAAATTTTAACATTCTACAAATACTCATTTACATATTTTAACTTCATCTGAAAATTGTCATATATATATACTTTAAATATAATTCTTTGGAATGGATAATGGACAAGAAAAAAATTCAGTTTGTATAGCTTCTTTGACAAGCCCTAAAACCAGAAAAACTCCAAAAAATAATACAAGATTTAAATATATACTTTCTTTTATTAACCTTAACCTTAATTTAACAATAACTATAAGCAACTAAAGACTGAATATGAACTATACCATGAGTTTATCTAACAAGATTGTTGACAGACTACGACCTGAGACACGTCTACTCAAATGAGAAGTAAAGGAAGCTGACACCCTCCTCCCCCTTTTACGGATTGTCTAGAAATAAAGGGTTTTTTTTTTTTTTTTTGGTAAGAAGGGAGAGAGTTCTACGACGAGTCGAACAAAAGTGTTTATTATTTTCTTCTCTAAAGTGACTGAATAGGCCGTAATTTCAAAAGTGCGCCCTTTGTGGTTTCGTACATTACGACATGTGATAATTAAGGTCTGCAGCAGAACAGGCAATTATAATCAATGTACACTCTAGAATCTTTATAAAATCACCGGCCTTCGAGTGAACTGCAATTGTGATCAAATATTATTTTAATTTTTAATTTATTTTTTTAATATCACAGATTGTATTGTTTGTATAAATATATATACAGTGGATAAGAAAAGTATTGGCAATTGCCTATAAATGATCATATTTGCTAACAAAGTATGTTTACAAATTTTATTTTAACATAGCGATTACAGAAGGAGAATAGACAAACAAATATAACGAAATTTTCATTTAAATATTTTTTTAGTCAAAATCTACGAGAAAATCCAAAATTTACATGATAAAAAAAGTATTGGCAAAATTATGAAATTGACAAAATTATGAGCGAAAACAAAATCAGTTTATGTTTAGTACTTTGTATGCATACCTTCTGCATCTATAACAGCTTGTAATCTATTTCTCATAGAGGAAACTAAGGTCTTTGTTGTACTGTTGGGAATTTTGTGCCACTCTTGCAAGAGTAAACGTTTGAGGTCGTCTTTACTTGAAATTTTATGTTTCTTGATTTCTAGATCCAGCAGGTGCCATAAATTTTCAATTGGATTGATGTCAGGTGATTGAGGTGCGGTTTTTAATTGGCGAGGAGCATTGTAGAGTAGCCATTCATGGGTGAGATTCGCTGTATGATTGGGGTCATTGTCTTGTTGAAAAACGAATGATGTTCACAAGCCAAGATTTTGGGCACTGATTTTTAAGTTATGGCGCAAAATGTCAATGTATGTACGTGCTGTCATAATACCATCAATAAAATGCAGGCTGCCAATTCCATTAGCTGCCATACAGCTCCAAACTAAGACACTGCCTCCACCATGTCTTACAGTAGCAGTTAAATGTTGCTTTTCCAATTCAGTATTTGGCCTCCTCCACACATATCGTCGTCCATCATTGCCGAAAATGTTATACTTTGATTCGTCGGAAAAAAATTATTCCAAAACTCTTCAGATAAATCAACGTAAGATTTTGCGAAATCTAACCTCTTTCTCCTATTTATTTCCGAGATGAATGGTTTCTTTCTAGCTGCCCTTCTATAATAACTTCTCTCGTGTAAAACATTCCGTACAGTCTGTACGCTGAAAGTCTTTTGCGAAGTGAAAGCAACATCTCTAGCTGTCTGGGGTGCACTCATTTTAGGGGTTTTTCTTAACCTTGTTAATAAGGACACGTTCTTCTCTTGTAAAAATATTCGAGGTCGTCCACTTCTAGTCTTATTTTCCGTTGATCCTGTTTCCTTGAACTTTATTTACTGTCAGAAATGTTGCAAAAAACTTATATTGAACTGCACTCCTAT
Source organism: Caerostris darwini (assembly GCA_021605075.1). Classification (NCBI taxonomy): domain Eukaryota; kingdom Metazoa; phylum Arthropoda; class Arachnida; order Araneae; family Araneidae; genus Caerostris; species Caerostris darwini. Next base: position 159,376 of record BPLQ01015456.1, read on the forward strand.
AACACTATAAGTTAAACTTTCATTTCTGAGCCTAATAATCGTGTTTTTAACACTAACGTCCAACTCCTTCGATTTCGAAGTCATTTTACTGCAGTAATCGCAAAATAATGCATAGACTCTTTTGGAGTAGTTTTGCAGACTTTATACCGGTAGAGTTTCTTATCAGTCGAAACGCGTGACTTCAATGAAACAAAATTTGCATAGCAGTTAAAACTTTGCCAATACAATTTTCTTTTTTGAAAGAAAAAATCGTAGAAAATGCAAATTAAAATAAAATTTTTACTATTTTTATATATATATAAGATGTCTTGTATTTAAATACGACAGCTAAAATTGCATAACATTTTATTTATTTGTCAATATGAATAAATTAAGGCAATTGCCAATACTTTTTTTTACCCATTGTATATACACTGAAGTGACAAAAGTCATGGGATACCTCTTAATATCGTGTCGGCCCTCCTTTCGCCCGGCGAAGTGCAGCAACTCGACGTGGCATGGACTCAGCAAGTCGTTGGAAGTCTTCTGCAGGAATATTGAGCCATGCTGTCTCGATAGACGTCCATAATTGTGAAAGCGTTGATGGTGCAGGATTTTGGGCACGAACAGACCTCTAGATGATGTCCCATAAATGCTCGATGGGATTCATGTCGGGCGATCTAGGTGGCCAGATCATTCGTTGGAATTGTCCACAATGTTCTTGAAACCAATCGCGAACAGTTGTGGCCCGGTGACATGGCGCATTGTCATCCATAAAAATCCCATCGTTGTTTGGCTACATGAAGTCCATGAATGGCTGCAAGTGATCTCCAAGTAGCTGAACATAAGCATTTCCAGTCAATGTTCAGTCCAGTCGCACCAGAGGACCGAGTCCATGCCATGAAAAAACAGCCCACACCATTACGGAGCCACCACCAGCTTGAACAGTGCCTTGCTGACAGTTTGGGTCCATGGTTTCGTGAGGTCTGCGCCACACTCGAACCCTACCATCAGCTCATACCAACTGAAATTTTGACTCATCGGACCAAGCCACGGTTTTCCATTCATCTAGGCACCAACCGATATGCTCACGTGCCCACGAGAGTCGCTGCAAGCGATGTCGTTCTGTCAGTAAAGGCACTCGAGTCGGTCTTCTGCTGGAATAGCCCAAGAAAGCAAATTTTCTCCGCACAGTTCTAACAGACAAGTCCCTTGTACGTCCCACATTGATTTCTGCGGTTATTTGACGCAGTGTTGCTTGTCTGTTAGAATTTACGACTCTTTGCAGACGTCGCCGGTCTCGGTCGTTAAGTGCAGGCGGTCGACCACTGTGGGATCACTGCTGTCCATGGAGTTATGTTATGCCTGAAATTTCACACTCTCGGCACACTCTTGACACAGTGGATCTGGGAATGTTGAATTCCCTAACGATTTCCGAAATGGCATGACCCATGCGTCTAGCTCCAACTAACATTCCGCGTTCAAAGTCTGTTAATTCCCGTCGTGCGGTCATCATCACATCAAAACCTCTTCACATGAATAACTTGAACAGAAATGAAAGCTCTGCGAAAGCACTGCGCATTTATACCTGTTCTACGCGATGCTACTGCCATCTGAAAATTTGCATATTGCTATCCCATGACTTTTGTCTCTTCAGTGTATATGTAGTGCTTGTTCATAAAAGTCAAAATTTTCCCATGCACCTGAAAGTGCCCCTCTTCTTGAAACCATTATAGGTCTAAAATATGTCGAGACGTTACAGAACAAACAAGTTTTTAATTTTTTTAATATAATCTTACAATTTTTTTTATAATTTATTCATGAGATATCAATAAATAAATTATAAACTAAACTATCACACATATACTGCCAACTAGTTATATTTTATTTCACTTGAACCAACTTATAAATAATAATTTTATTTACTTTCTAGCAATTTAAATAATTTTAAAACCCAATTGGCTTACAGATATGAATGAAAATATTAACGACTTATCTGCTCTTCCGCGGGCAGAGCGGAATATCATTACCATCTGTCGTTTTCACCGAATTGAAATGTTAGCCTGGCACTTGTCAAGGCGTTTGTTTGATGCTAAAAGTTTAAAGCTTTATCTCAAGCAATTTCCTTTCACCGCTGCAATTACTTAAGGCGGTAAAAGCGTCACCTGATTGTGAATTTCGCTTCCTACTTGCCAGTGTATCCTTTTGGAGGAATGCCAATCACTCATTCTGACAATCAACCAATTAGAATGCAGCAATCTATTAGTCTAAGTAACAGTTTCATTAGACTGCCTGATAAAATTACATGCAGTGATAAAATATTAATTTTGCTGAAATGATTCTATAGGCATTTTACTCATCTGAAATGTTAATTATAAAGCTTAAATATTTAAATTATGGGTTATTTTTCAATAAAAAAATTAGTTATTTACTATAACAACATATATTTTTATAATTTGGCCAGTAAAATATGGATTAATGACGTGAACATATCTTTAGTTATTTATGAATTAGTATATTACGGAGCCAAATATAATGTGACATACTTTTAAAAATTGGTCACCTCAGAAAGTCTCAACCCAATTGGGTTGTTTCCAATTTGTGCTAATCACTGCTTTGTTTCCCATTACTGAAAATTATATATTGTTACATGCATTGTCGTAAACTTTAAAAAAATTTCCTTCTAAATAAATGCTTATAAGAAGTAGCAAAATATATTTGTAACCATTTAACTGAATTAATTATTTTTTTAAATATACGTTTTATTGTTATTATTATCATGATTATTATTATTACGTTATGAATATTACGGTTTTATAAGTAAATGTATTTTTACTGAACATTTTGGGAAGTAAAGACATATTTGCTATGAGTAGATCTAAAAAGAAAGACAAATATACTTTATAATATAGCATGGGGAGCATCCATATTTATATCCATTATTTTTATCCATATGGGAAGCATACATAATATAGCATCCATATTTTCAAATGGGAAGAGATATACAATTTCAGCACCCAGGGGAAAGCAATGTATATTCTTTAATAAGTTCATAATAACAACTTATCACTCAAATCAATATCGACAGCACTGACAGCAGATAAGCAGAATCGTGGATATTTATATTGCATGCAATTAGTATTTTATACTAATCTGAACAACCTGTCACTCATATATGACAGCAGATAATAAGTGTCATGGATAATGAGACATCATGAAATTAGCAATTATAGGTTCGACCTGCTCAGGTCCAAATAATTACAGAAGGGATTTTGGTAATGTCATGAATTGCTGCATCGTGATTAGTGGTAGGAAAAATACTGAGGAAGTGTCCAATCCATTGAGAAGGGAGGGAAGCTGACTTCCTTCCTCCCCTTGACGGGGTGAAGAAGTGTTGATTTACTCTTTTTCACTGAAATGGCCGGAGTGGCCTGTGTACCAAATGAGCCCCTTGTAGTTTCGTGGTATATGAAACGATGAATGCACGCAATACGAAACGCCATATATTAAAAGACGTGTGAAAATTAAGGTCTGTCGCAGGTAATATATATATATATATATATATAAACATTAATGTCACCGCCAGGATTCGGCCCTGAAGCATGTTGTACCAAATGACATCAGACCACTACTATGAAGTTAAGATTGTCAATGACTACACGATCTGAGCAATTTTAGGAGAAGTATCATTATAGTTTTAATCAATGATTGCTATACATTGCTTGTTTAACTTAGAATACAATGTTGGTTTTAGCTGTATTAGTCATCTGGTTATATTTTATTTTCTGACTTCGTGATAAAAGTACATTTTTATATAAGTTCGTATATTTTTATAAGATTTTTTAAAATTTTTATACAATAGTTTAATATCATACATTTTTTAAAAATATATTTTATAATAACTAAACTTATATTAATAATAATACAAAAACTATTAAAGTTATTTCTTAATTAAAATTTTTCTCATATCTTGTTATAATGCAGTAAAAAGGAAGTCGAAATTTAAAATAACTAACTAAATATATTAACTTAGATTAAAATTAAAAAAAATCTTCTTTGAGAAATTTTTTTTTATTAAAGTATTAAATTGTGAGTTAGAACTAGAACCATTTTCTTTTCCGAAACACAATATTTTGAAGACCTTTAAAATAAATAAATATAGTTTCAAAATGGCAGCAATATTTTATGAGTAATACATAATACATGAAGATGACAACGAATATTTAACGAGAGATTTTGCTGCACGTCCGCGATTCTTTGAATGTGAAATTCACCTTCAGAATCATCCTATTCAGATATTTCAGGAGATCGCGCTTTAGAAGAAGTTTTGATTCTTCTTCGCACAAACCTTTAAATCCTACTAACAATATCTCGCAAGCTGTTTTTAAAAATTCACACCTTAAACTTGGAATAAAATTCTTTCTACTTCCATCAGAAGGTAGCTTTTCCTACAAAAATAAAAATAAAAAAAAATTACGAGAAATAGCTTTCGAACTGAAGAAATATTCCAACTCATTCGCCTATCCGAAACTTGTAAAGTAATGTGATTACTTTTGCATAAAAGAATTCCCAACTTAGTGGATGTCATTTAAGACTTCTTCTCAACATGTAGTTCTACCCAAAGCAACATCAACTCCTGCGAGGCTTATTGAACCTGATAGTCGCCGAAGAAAGGCACTATCATGAGTTTTTTTTTTTTTTCTTAAATGGTTCAGTTCTTTGTTGAAAATCTCTTGAGGTGGGCTTTCCTCGAATTCTTTGAGGTCTTTGAGAGTTAAATATTTCTTTCGGCATTACTTTCTGCAGAAACAAACCGCATGAAAAAGGAGAAAAAAATATATTTTTGACACTCGCATTCAGTACCCGGAAATCTTTTATGTTCAATAAAAATGCCCACACTGTTGCCATCTACAGGAATAGAAGCAGTAGGAGAAAACTGAATTGAGTCTTTTTGTAAAAACCCAACCTAAGTAATCCCGCGAAGTACTTTTGGTGTGCTTGAGAGTCTGTAGTTTATAGCTATTTTACGTATGAGACAGTTGTTTTGGTGTTGGTGAAGGCAGATTTAAGTCGAGCATAAAACATAGATACCTCAATTTTATATTGTACACTTGATTAGAATACGCAATTTATACAATGTTGTCCTTCTAAATCATAAATCGATATTTGTATTAAAGCATAAAAAAAGGGAAAGCAAACTGAAAATTTTAGATGTAACTTAAATTCGTAACAATGCAAACTAATTCACAACAGAAATGTTTAAATTTTGCTATTTATATTGTTTTATAGATCAAGAATTCGGCGTATGAAAAATATCGTTAAAATTTAATTTTATAGAATATACAATTTTTTGGCAGTTATTTACCTTTTATAAATAATTTTAATATATTTCTTATTAGTCGTTACGTATGGTATTCACTATAGTAATTTGCAAATATTAAAATACATTCTACTATTATATATTTTCCAGCGAAACAAAAATTATATTATATATTACGATAAACTATACATTTATGTAAGACAAATAAAATATTATAAATGTACTATATAATTCATACGGCAAACTTTTTTCTCACTAGAAGAGTTTTGGCCTTTCATTCCTAGGAGAGAGGAATGTATGTTATTTGACAAATATATAACAATCCATCACTCAAATTTGACAGCATACAAGCAGTATTGCGGGTAGTTATATTACATGTACTTAGTATTTTGTATTAATTAGAGAAACTTGTCACTCTAATATGATAGCAGATATTCGGTATCGTGTATAATGAGGCACAGGAAATTAGCGAATATCTGTGTGATCTTCACAGGTTGAAACAATTACAGATTGAATACGAACAATACCTTGAGTTCCTCCATCATTGTTACCGGTGATAGACCACGAGTGAGAAGTGTCTATTCCAACAAGAAGTGTGCGATGTTGTTCCCACCCTCTCTTGATGGATTGTCTTAACAGAGTTTTTTTTGTTTTTTTTTCTGCGGCGAGTCGACCAGAAGTGTTGTTTTTCTTGTTTTTTCTGAAATGGCAGAAAAGACTGAAGATTCCGCCTGTTCACAAAGTGAACCCCTTGTCTTTTCGTGTATTACGCCGTATGACAATTAAGATCTGCCGCAGACAAGGCAATTAGATGCAACGTAAACTCCAAAACTCTGAAAATGACTGATGTTGGAATGAACTGTACTTGTCATTTTATCGTTAACATGTTATCCAATTTAATTTTAATTTTTAATGACTTTGTATGATAACCTAAAGTGAATTATCTCTATATATATATAGTGCCTGTAAATAAAAGTTGAATTTTTGCCATGAACTTGAAAGTAGCCTTGTTTTTGAAGCCGTTATAGGTCTAATATAGGCCAAGACGCTACAGAACAAACCATTTCTTATTTTCCTTATAAAATATTGTATTTTTTTAATATTTACTCATGTGATATTAAGAAATAAATTAAAAACTAAACTATCACATAGATATTGCAAACTGGATTCCTTTTTAGTTCATTTAACCAACTTTTAAACAATAATTTTATTTACTTTCCAACATTTAAATAATTTTAAAACCCAATGGTTGACAGACATATATGCAAATATTAAAGACTTATCTGCTCTTCCATGAGCAGAGCGGAATATCATTACCATCTGTCATTTTCACCGAATTGAAATTTTAGCAAGACACTTGTCAGGTGCGTTTGTTTGATGCTGAAAGTTTAGAGCTTTATCTGAAACAATTTCCTTTCACCGCTGCAATTACTTAAGGCGGTAAAAGCTTCACCTGATTGTGAATTCCGCTTCCTATCCTGCCAGTGTATCCTTTTGGAGGAATGCCAATCACTCATTCTGGCAATTAACCAATTAGAATCCTGCAATCTATTAGTCTAAGTAACAATTTCATTAGACTGCCTGATAAAATTATATGCAGTCATAAAATATTAATTACACTGAAATGAAGCTATAGGCATTTTACTCATCTGACATGTTAATTATGAAAGATTAATATTTAAATTTTGGGTTATTTTTCAATAAATTATTAGTTATTTCCCATATTATTTTTATAAATTGGCCAGTAAGACATGGATTGATGACTTGAATGTGTCTTTAGTAATTTAAGAATTCTTATATTCCCAAGCCAAACATATTATTAGCACGATATACTTTTTAAAATTTGGTTAACTCAGAATGTTTCAAGCCGTTTGAGTTGCTTCCAATTTTTACTAATCACTAGGTTTTTTTCCCGTTGCTGAAAATTATGTATTGTTTCCCCAGTATTGTTGTATTATGTATTGTTTCATTCGTTATTTCATTGGTAAACATTAAAAAAAAATTCTGATAAGTAGCAAAAAAATGTTTAAAATCATTTAAATGAACTTATAATTAACAAAAATAGAATTATCTTCTATGTTCATTTGTTGTTGTTTCGTATCCCAATTTGTAGTTAGTAATATTTAGATCAAGTCCATGAACCAGTAAGGTTTCATGGAAGGACAGAAAGTAGGCCAGCTTCTGTTATGATGAAGCAGACCTAGGTAGAAGTCCGATTTGGCTCCGTGACGCTGACTTTTTACAGGATAGTGTTGTCGGCCCAACGCTCATATTAGATTGGAACCTGCGGCTTAATGTGGATTCCGAATCACTACAAGCAATAATGACAATGCCGGAACTGAAACCCGAAATCTGTGGCACCGAGCGCCAGAGCGCTAGGCACTTGGGCACCAGACCTCTTCTATGTTTAACAAAATGGACTAAAAACGATATATATAAGAAAACATTATATTGTTTTAAAAATGTAGATGAATTTATCGTTCGAAGAACAATCTTAATCATTTTTCTATCATGTTTTAATGAGCAACTGAATTTTTATCAGAATTTTTTGTGAAGAAAAGACGTACTTGCTATGAGTAGATCTAAAAAGAAAGACAAATATGTTTTATAACGTAGCATTTTTCCCATGGGAAGAGATAAAGCATGTCAGTATCCAGGGGAAAGAAATGTATATTCTTACACAAGTGCATAATAACAACTTTTCAATCGGTTTTTTTTTTTTTTTTTTGTGAAGAAGGAAGGGAGAGAGTTCTTTGGCGAGTCGACCAAAAGTGTTTTTCTATTTTTTCTCATGTGACTGAATAGGCCAGAGTTTACACTTGTTTTTAAAGTGCACCTCTTGTGGTTTCATGTATAAAGTAGTGTGATAGTTAATCTCTGCCACAGACCTTGCAATTAGATTCGACGTTGATTCGAGAACTCCGAAAATCACCGAACTTGGAGAGAACTGTACTTGTGATTTAATCGTGCACTAGTGATCAAATTTTATTTAATTTTTAATTTTTTGTATAATAATCCAGAGTGAATATAAGTCTGTGCGTATATAAGTTAGTTTTCCCTGGAACCAGAAAGTGACCCTCTTCTTGAAGCCGTTATAGATCTAATATAGGCCGAAATGTTACATAATAAACAAATGTTGAATTTTTTTATATAATATTATATTTTTATTATAATTTATTCATGGGATATTACGAAATAAACTAAAAACAAATGTATCACATAGATAATTCCAACTGGATTCATTTATAGTAAATTAACCAATAAATAAATAATAAATTTTATTTACTTTCCACCATTTTAAGTAATTTTAAAACCCGATAGTTTACAGACATGGATGCAAATATTAACGACTTATCTGCTTTAAGTTAACAGAGCGGAATATGATTATAATCTGTCATTTCACCGAGTTTAAATATTAGCCGGGCACTTGTCAGGGCGTTTGTTTGATGCTAAAAGTTTAGAGCTTTATCTGAAGCAATTTCCTTTCACCGCTGCAATTACTTAAGGCGGTAAAAGCTTCACCTGATTGTGAATTCCGCTTCCTATTTTGCCAGTGTATCCTTTTGGAGGAATGCCAATCATTCATTCTGGCAATCAACCAATTAGAACCCAGCAATCTATTAGTCTAATATCAGTTTCATTAGACTGCCTCATAAAATTATATGCAGTCATAAAATATTAATTACATTGAAATGAAGCTATAGGCATTTTACACATCTGACATGTTAATTATATAGCATAAATGATTAATTTTGGGTTCTTTTTCAATAAAATGTTACATATTATCCCATATTATGTACTAATGACGTGTGTCTGTATTTATTTAAGAGTTAGTATATTCCCAAGCCAAATGTAATGCGATAAACTTAAAAATTAATCATCTCAAAAAGACTTAACCCAATTGGGTTGTTTTCAATTTGTACTAATCACCGTTGTTTTTCCTTTGCTGAAAATTATGTATTGTTTCATGCATTTTCTGAACCTTAAAAATTATTTCCTTCTAATGCTTATAAGAAGAAGCAAAAAATATTTGAAACCATTTAACTGAACTAATTATTAGTAAAAACAGAACTATCATCAATTTTTAATAAAAGGATGAAAAACAAACCAAAAAAGTATGTCTAAGTTAATTATCTTGTTTTAAAAAATTAGATGAGTCTACTGTTCGAAGAAAGACCTTGCGCATTTTACTATTTACTTTATACATTTATGTATATTATATATATATATATATATATATATATATATATATATATATATATATATATATATCCGTGCTTCCTCCTACTCACTGCTAGAGGGCCTCCTGTGGCGGTCAGGAGAAATAGTCAAATAATCAGTTGGGCTCAAGACCTTCATCCAGAGGAAGTACAACACAGCCGGCGCTACCGCTAATAAACGTTTAGTACAGCGTGATCACACGCTTCTGTTGAGAAACGTTTATTTTGTAATCTCTCATCTCTAGAAGTAATATATTCACCGCAACTCGGAGTAGTTGGCCTATGGACTGGAGCAAAACTTTTGAAAACATTTGAAAGCTAGACGATTAATATCCTATTAAGTTGACCGTGATAAAATGAATTATGAATACATGAAATTGTAACCGTGCTTCCTCCTACACACCGGCAAGAGTGTCTTTTGGCGTTTAGGAGAAAGTAGGTCTCGAGACTCTCACCAGAGAGGGAGTACAGAGGAATTTGCGCTCCTGCAGAGAAATGTTTAGTTTATAGTCTCTCTTCCCGAGAGGAAATTTAGCACCTCTTTAGTTGGCCTACAAACTCTCACCGGGAGAGAAAGTATATTTCATGCATCCAGCGCTTACCTGAGTATCTTTATTCTATGATTAGAAGTTGAATACTTCCATTAATGTATAATTATATGTCTTTAAATGTGTTAAATATTGTATGCCTCTAATTGTATGTGTGTGTGGTTTGTTTGTACATTAAGAGTTTCTCAAATCTGTGTGAACCCAACCACATCCATTTTCAATCCAATTACACAACATGCACACTGCAACCTGGCGCACAACGTGGGGCCCGTTCGAAACCAAAACACTACAGATATATAAATATATACAATGTATATATTTAATATATATATTAACGTATATATTTAATATTTAATAGTTTAAGTTTTTTATAAGTAACTGCATTTTTATCTCAGCTTTTAGGGAAGAAAAGATGTAGTTGGTATGTAGATCTGAAAGGAAAACAATATATTTTATACATTTGAATTTTACACTAAAATATTTAATCCCATATTTCATTATACAGTGCATAAATATTTCAATAATCAACCACACATTAGCATCGTAAATAAAATGTGTAACCATGATTACTCCTACTCATTGGCGTGAGCACCCCCTGTTGTGTTCAGGAGAAACGGCCAGTTGCCCTACAGACTCGCACCCGGAGAGGAAGAATATTTCGGGCATCCCGTGCATAACTGAATATTTTGTTTTCGGCTTAGAAGTGGAATCCTTCCAGGAATCTATAATTATATCTTTAAATGTGTTAAATATTGTCTGTCTTTAATCTATCTGTGTAAATAAAGCTGTCAGTTCTCCAACCTGTGTCTCAAATCCCAACCCAACCGTACCCAGTTACAATCCAGCTACACAACCTTCACAACCTGCACTCTACAAAAGGAAATAAATAATATGACGTTGATATAGCTTTTTACCAAATATAGCCAGATAAGTAAAAAAGAAAGTATGTAAAACAATATTTTTAATAATAATAATAATAATAGACGGTATAATTTAATAATATATTTATATTATTTAATAATAATAGATATAATATAATAGTCAAAATGACGACAACAATGAAAAAAAATAGCTCTAAGAGCAATTATCCTTTTAGTTTTACAAGCCAAGCTTATTGAGTATTCCTAATACAAAAATCGATACTTTTCAATTTAGAGAACATTTAAAAAAAATGAAACAAAGAACACAATTTTGTTTCCAATTTCGTCTGTCACCAAGTACAATTCCAACTTCAGACTTTATAGAGTTGAAACCTTAAAAAAAAATCTGTAAATAATGAATCTGAATTCAAAGTGCATGGTTTCAAACGATTTGTTATCTGTCCCTGACATTATTAATGAAGCAGTGAATGTCTTTGTTGTTATTTCTGCAGTTAGCTTTGGTTCTAATTGCTGAAAGAATGTTCTTGAATTGTTCTTTTACTCTTGGATGTTCTATAAAAATAAATAGATTTTAAATCGAGTATTTGTGAGATAAAAAATTAATTTCTTAAAGAATTGAATGAATATTTATTTTCATAATACAAAAATATTTACTTTTTATAAGAATTATATGAATATCTAGCCAAGTCATAAAATATTCATTCACGGCAATTAACGTCCTCTCAATTAATTCACATATGTTTTTTGCTTAAATAATCCTTCATTATAAATTTTAATCTTGTTAAATATTTTAATGGAATTATGTTACTATGCATATGAAGAAGTTAATTGAAATTTAATGGATGATATCTAAAGCTTTATATATAGTTTATTTTACAATAAAATGAAATAACTGTAAATGAGTAATAATTTTGATATTAATTTATTACTTAATTTTATGATTTTCTTGAAATGAGTTTTGTTTTTTATTATTAATATAATAAGAATTATACCTTTTTTTTAAATGTTATTGAAAGTATTCACACTTTAAAAAAATATCGATTAATTTTAGGAATGAAATGATTTATAAATTTGTTTACCAATGAAAACTTCTTCTTCAAAGGCACAACAGTCCCATTGTGGGCCAAGACAGTCTGCCTACTGGCAGATTTCGGGCTTTCGATTGCCGCTCTACGGTCATTTATTGCACATTTTAGGCTACTTACGGTACTACTTATAGTAGTAAGGTATTACTACTTACTTACTTAGCTGCTTTACTATTTTGCTGTTTTAGGCAAGCACGGACCTACAGTTTAATGTTAATTCCGAACCGCTAACAAACAACCGTGCCACTCCCAATATTCGAACCTGAAGCCTGTAGCACCAAAGGACAGAGAGCTAGCCAGTTGGCCATCAGACTGCAGGAATTAATTTAGGGATGAAAGACAGTTATGTTTTATTGTTCTGGGGTAGGAATGTCTGTCCTATTTTGCAACGATTTACGGTCTTATTAGATCTGGACCAACGCCGTAAAATGGATCCCCAACTCCTGCCATTCATGACACTGCCCAGACTCGAACCTGAAACCTGTGGCCCCGAGGGCCAGAGCGCTAGCCACTCAGTCATCAGACCCATTACGAAAAAGTGTACGATAACGAAATTGACGTCAATGTGAGGTTCAGTTATGTGTGCTTTTCTTCTCATTTTATTGTGCTTAAGTTGTTATTTTATATTATGTATCAAATGAATAATATTAAATGCAATGTTATGTTAAAATAATTATAACTCAAAAACATGGCAAATTTCTGTGCTAAATGCCAGACGGGTTATGTTTACATAAACCAGAAATAATTATCAAATACTCTGATTAAATCTTATAATTTTCCATTACAATATTAATTCTCTAAAATGATCAAGCATTTTATTGTAATATATGTTAAAAAAAAAAAAAATTTTGAACAATTGTTTAATTGCCTAGTGGAAGAACTAATTACAAAACGCTGCTTTTAGAAATTGCAGCTGTCTGGCATAATTTTAATAGCAATCCGTAGATTAAACATGCACTTAATGTACTTAAAATATGTATACAATATTAAAGGCTTATTTTATTCTAGAGAAAGAGTGAGTAAGAGAGAAAACAAGTAAAAATGAACATAGCCGAGGATTCACAGCTCTTCTTTTAGAAATTGCATCAAGTTATCTAGTAATCTCTTTTACTATCTCACTGAGGCTGATTCAGCTTTTGTTAGCAGGCTTAGATTATTTAAAAGATCATTTTTTTCCTGTCATTAATTTTTATTTAATACAACCCATGAAGATCTACCTTTAGGATTTTAGATTACTTTTACTTTTTATTCTACGTATTCTTTTAAAAAAATTCGTATGTTATATAAATTTTAAATTTTGAGAGAATATTTATTGATTACAATGGTTGCCATATGCTATTTAAAAATGTACAAGACATTAGTTTTACTACAATAAATTTAAAAAATAAATAAAATGTTAAAAACTAAATGAATATTGGAAAAATGAAATAAAGGTTTTTAAATTATATTAATATTACATATAATCTAAAAGATTTTCAGAATATTCTAAATGACAATATTTTTTATTAATTATAAAACAAAAAGGAAAACTTTAGATTTCCATCTAATAGGACTATTCAAATAATTAAACAAAAATTAATAATTAATAATAATATGATTTATGAATCAGAAGAATTGATTGAGACAAAGAATGTTGTTTAATTGCTCATTCTAATCCAGTAAGTATACAATATAAAATTGAGGTATCTTCATTTTATGTGCGACTTAAATCTGCCTACACCAACGCCAAAACAACAGTCCCATACGTAAAATAGCTATAACCTCCATACTTCCATCTCCCAAGCATACCAAATGACTTCTCAGGATTGGGTTATTACAGAAATGAAGCATAGGGGAAAACTTTTTTTTTTCTTTCTAATGCAGCTGGCACTCAGACAATATGCCTTAAGGCAAGCGCTGCACAGGCGTTACTCAAACTGAATTGACAAGTTTTTACGCTCTCGATCCTATTATACCGGGACCTACGGTTTAAAGTGGATTCGAACCACTACAAACATCCACGGCACCGCCGAGACTCGAAACCTGTGGTACCGAACGCCAGAGCGCTGACTGGATTCAGTAGGAAGAATTTTACTCAATTCAGTTTTCCCGTATTCAACCTTCCGATGGAAGTAGGACGTTTGTATTTTTAAAAACAGCTTGTGAAATATTGTTAGTAGGATTTAGATGATTGTGCGAGGAAGAATCAAAACTTCCTCTAAAGTGCGATTCTCCTGAAATATCTGAATATGATGATTCGAAGGTGGATTTTGACATTCAAAAATCACGAAAAGTGCAGCAAAATCTCTTGTTAAATATTCGTTGCCACCTTCATGAATTATTTATAAGTCATAAAATAATGCTGCCATTTTGAAAATATATTTATTTATTTTAAAGTTATTCTAAATATTGTGTTTCGAAGGAGAAAAAAACATTCTAGTTCTAACTCACAATTCAATACTTCGGTAAAAATACTTTCTCAAAGGAGATTTTTCTTAATTTTAATCTAAGATCAATTTTATTTAGTTACTTTAAATTTCGTTTCCTTCTTTTCTGCATTATTAACAAAGATGAAAATATGAAATTATGGTTGCATGGTTTTATATAGTGGTTCAAAATCCATTTTAAACCATAGGTGCCTGTCTAATATGACTGCAAAGAGTTGGGCGTAGGACTGACAACCTCACCCCGTAAAAAGAAAAAAATCAGCTCCTGTTTCGAAACCTACTAGTAGGCAGACGGCCTCGGCGCACCATCTTGATGTTGCACCACTGATGATGATCATTTATTATTATAAAGTTGTGTGTTTATATAATTTATGGAATATATAATGCTAAATGCAAAGTTAGGTTGAAATAATTATAACTTACAATTATGGAAAATCTCTGTGGCAATTGTTAGACTGTTATGTTTATATAAACCCTAAATAATTACCAAATGCTCTGCATAAATCATTACTATTACCATATTAAATCTCTAATATGCTACAGTATTTTATAGTGCTATATGTTAAAAATAAAAAATTATGAACAAGTTACATTGCCTAATGGAAGAACTTATTACAAAACGTTCCTCTTAGAAATTGCAGCTGCCTGGCATAATTTTAATAGCAACCCGTAGATTAAACATGCACTTAATGAACTTAAAATATATATACAATATTAAAGGCTTATTTTATTCTAGAGAAAGAGTGAGTGTGTGTGTGTGTGTGTGAGAGAGAGAGAGAGTAAAAATGAACATAGCCGAGGATTCACAGCTCTTCTTTTAGGAATTGCATCAAAGCTATCTAACACATCTTTCACTATCTCACGGCGGCTGATTCAGCTTTTGTTAGAGGGCTTAGATGTTTTGGAAGGTCAATTTTTTTTCCCTGTCATTTAATTTTTATTTAATACAGCCACGAACCATCTACCTTTATGATTTAAGATTACTTTTACTTTTTTTTTTATATTCCTTTAAAAAGTCGAATTTTACATAAACTTTAGCTTTTCAGAACTGATAGAGAGAGAGATTTATTGATTGCAATAGTTGCCATATGCTATTTAAAATTGCGTTTACAACAGATTAATTTTATTCTAATCAATTAAAAAATAAACAATAATAAATTACGATAACGATAAAGAAATAAACGATCTATGTTAAAAACGATATGAATTTAGGAAACACTAATTACATTTTTTGATTATAATAATAGAATTATATATACACTCACTAGTTTTAAGAATAATTTAAATGACAATTATTTTTATTAATTATAAAATGTAAAAAGATTTTCCTATTCATATTCATTAAAACTATTTAAATCTTTTAAAAAATTACATTAGCTGCTTTAGGTTAGGTAATTAAAATAGGTTTTCAAAAGATTATTTAAACAATTAAGAAAAAGAAATTATTATGCCAGGATATACCCAGAAATAATAGTGTCAAATAAAATATCAAATGAAAATAGCAAGTATATCAAATAAATTATCAATATTCAGTATATTAAATAAAATATCGAATAAAAATATCAAGAATATCAAATGAAATACCAAATAACTCAAATAAAATGTACAATGCAAACAAAGACTCACAGTTAAATGGGTTAAAAATTACTCCAATTATGTAGTTGTGTGCAATCCAAACCTCATAGTATTAATTATTCTGTTAAAAAGCAGCCGTACTCTTATGTAGAATATATACAATATAATGCATTTCTTACATTTTATTTATTTTATATAAATTATCGTCTTATATCAATTTTCATTTTATCATAATATTATTAACTGCGTTTTTGTTTTATTGGAAAAAGATAATAGTAGAATGTATTTCAAAATTTGCAAATTACTGTAGCAAACCCCTTATATACGGTTACTAAGAAATATATAAAAATTATGTAAAATAGGCAACTAATACAATATATGAAGTATAAAGGTTTTATAGAAACTTTATATAAATGGTTACAGATTCATATAAACATGAATGACTTTATAAAGTCCTTCAGATTTTCATATATCGAATACTTGATCTATATAACAATGTCCATTGCAAATTTTAAGCTTCTCTATTATAAATTGTTTTACATTGTTATGGATTTAAGTTACATCCGTAATTTCCAGTTTATTTCCCCACCACCCATTTTTTTTTACTTTAATACAGATATCGATTTATGATTCAGAAAACAGCACTGTATGAATTGCGCATTCTAATCAAGTATACAATATAAAATTGAGCCATCTTCTTTTTATGCTCGACTTAAATCTGTCTACACCAACACCAAAACAACTGTCTCGTACGTAAAATAGCTATAAACTCCAGACTACCATCTCTCAAGCATACCAAAAGTACTTCTCAGGGCTACTTATGTTGGGTTATTATGAAAAAACTCAATTCGGTTTTCTCTTACTGCTTATATTCCTCTAGATGGCAACAGTGTGGGCATTTTTATTGAACATAAAAGATTTCCGCGTACTAACACGCGTCAAAAAATACTTTTTCCCTCTTTTCATGCGGTTTATTTCTACAGAAAGTAATGCCGAAAGAAATATTTAACTCTCAAAGACCTCAAGAAATTCGAGGAAAGCCCACCTCAAGAGATTTGCAACTAAGAACTAGACCATTTTAAAGAAAGCAACTCATGACAGTTCCTTTCTTTGGCGACTATCAAGTTCAATAAGCCTCGCTGGAGTTGATGTTGCTTTGGGTAGAACTCTATGTTGAGAAATGGTCTTAAATTACATCCACTAAGTTAGGAATTCCTTTATGCAAAAGGTAATCACGTTACTTTATACGTTTCAGATAGGCGAATGAGTTGGAATATTTCTTCAGTTCGAAAGCTATTTCTGGTGAATTTTTTTCTTCTTTTTGTAGGAGAATGAACATTCTGATGGAAGTAGGACGAATTTTATTCCATGTTTAAAGTTTGCATTTTTAAAAACAGCTTGTGAAATATTGTTAGTAGGATTTAGCGGATTGTGCGAGGAAGAATCAAAACTTCTTCTTAAAGTGTGATCGCCTGAATTGTCCAAATATGATGATTCCGGAGGTGGATTTCACATTCGAAGATTCGCGAAAGTACAGCAAAATCTCCCTTTAAATATCCGTTGGCATCTTCATGTATTATTTATTAATCATAAACTAATGCTGCCCTTTTAACTGTGTGCTACAACTTATGTATATATATTCATTTTAGAGTTGATTAAATCCATTTAAGCTTATGTATATATATTTATTTTAAAGTTCTTCAAATTTTTGTATTTAGGAATAGGAAACAGGTCTGCCTCTAACTCACAATTCAATACTTTACTACAAAAATACTTTCTCAAAGAAGATTTTCTTAATTTCAATCTAAAATAATTTATTTATTTACTTATTTTAAATTTTGGGTTTTTCCTTTTTTTTGTAATTTAATAACAAGATATGAGCAAAAAAATGAATTAGTAAAGAACTTTGTAGTATTTTTAATACAATTTTATTTATTCTAAAATTTATTTAAATGAAAAATAAATTAGTATATTAAAACATTTATTTTATCAAACTATTGTATAAAATTAACACAAAATAACGTATAAAATTATATTTTAATTATTAACTCCAAAAATTACTGGATTAACTAATGCACGTAAAAACAACAATGGATTCCAAATAAAACAATGTATAGCAATTCATTGATAAAAGGTATAATGATGCTTACCCCGAAATAATCTATGCTGTTTTAATTTTCATAATCATATTTACTTAATTAAGCCGCATTCACAAATGGAAGATAAAGGTGAGAGTTTCGCTTTTACCGGCGTTATAGAATAACATAACAAATAAGTCCAATTATTTCTCTCTCGGTTCACGCAATCGGCAGTCATTTGATGTGCCTTGGTTCCTTTGATATGTGAACAATACCGTACCCTGGTGGTCTAATATTCCCCTAATTTGATTTGCGAGTTGCATGAAAACACATCTTTCCAATTTCATTCATATTTCAGGCAGAAACTACACTAAAGGCTGGGTTATACCTAAAACATTTTATGTGTATTTATACATATGCGTAATTCTCATTTAAAATTTTCGCTGGTCTTATACATTTGAACCTAATTAGAATGGGACCTGCAGTTTAACGTGGATTACTAAACCACTAAAACGAGGACCACTAAAACGACTAATAGAAAGTGTATTAAAATTATGTATAAAAGGGAACTCATTACAAGAAAAGTTGTATATTCTACAAAGTCATTCAGATTGAAATATATTTTTTCATACACCGAATACTTGATCTATAAAATAACATTCATTGCAAATTTTAAGCAACACTATTATAAATTGTTTTACATTCTTAGGATTTATTTATATCCGAAATTTTAAGTTTAATTTCCCTTTTTTTAATACTTCAATACAGATATCTATTTATGATTCAGAAGAAAAGTATTGCATGAATTGCGCATTGTAATCAAGTATACATACAATATAAAATGAGGTATCTTCGTTTTATGCTCAACTTAAATCTGCCTTCACCAACACCAAAACAACTGTCTCATACGTAAAATAGCTATAAACTAGACTTCCACATCTCTAGCATACCAAAAATACTCCGCAGGACTACATATATTGGGTTATTGCACACACACACAAAAAAAAAAAAAAAAAACTCAGTTCAGTTTTCCCCTACTGCTTCTATTCCTGTAGATGGCAACAGTGTGGGCATTTTTATTGAACATAAAAGATTTCCGGCTACTCACTGCACGCTTCAAAAAATAGTTTTTTTTCCTCCTTTTCATTCGGTTTGTTTCTGCAGAAAGAAATATTTAACTCTGAAAGACCTCAAGAAATTCGAAGAAAGCCCACCTCAAGAGATTTGAAACTAAGAACTCAACCATTTAAAAAAAAAAAATCATGATAGTGCCTTTCTTTGGCGACTATCAAGTTCAATAAGCCTCGCTGGAGTTGATGTTGCTTTGGGTAGAACTCTATGTTGAAAAAAAGTTTTATATGCCATCACTGAGTTGGGAATTCTTTTATGCAAAAGGTAATCACATTACTTTACACGTTGCGGATAGGCGAATGAGTTGGAATATTTCTTCGGTTCGAAAGCTATTTCTGGTGTTTTTTTTCTTCTTGTAGGAGAAGGAATCCTTCTGATTGAGGTAGGAAGCATTTTTTTCCAAGTTTAAAGTTTAAATTTTTAAATACAGCTTGTGAAATATTGTTAGTAGGATTTAGAGGATTGTAAGAGGAAGAATCAAAACTTCGTCTAAAGTGCGATTCTCCTGAAATATATGAATATGATGATTCCGAAGGTGAATTTGACATTCAAAGAATTCTGAAGGTGCAGCAAAATCTCTCGTTAAATATTCGTTGCCATCTTCATGTATTATTTATTAGTCATAAAATATTGCTGCCATTTTGAAAGTATATTTATTTATTTTCAAGTTCTAAAAAATATTGTATTTCCTAGAAATAATGATTCTACTTCTATTTCACAATTCAATACTTTAATACAAAAATACTTTCTCAAAGAAGATTTTTCTTAATTTCAATCGGAGGTAATTTATTCATTTTGTTATTTTAAATTTCGGTTTCCTTTATTTCTTCAATATTTACAATATATGGGTATAAAATTAAATTAGTAAAGAACTTTATAGTATTTTCAATATAATTTTATTTATTCTGAAATTTATTAAAATCTCAATCAAATTAGTAGATTAAAAAGTTTATTTTATCAAACTATTGTATAAAATTAACTTAAAAAAACGTATACATTTATATTTTAATTATTAAATCAAAAAATACCTAGATGACTAAAGCACGTAGAGACAACATTGGGTTCCAAATTAAACAAACAATGTACCCCGAAATAATTTATTTTATTATAATTCTGACAATCATATTTACTGAATTAAGTCGCGTTGACACATAATATAGAATAACATAACAAATAAGCTCAATTATTTCAGTCTGGGAACAAGCAATCGGACGTCATTTGATATGGCTTAATTTCTTTGATATAAGAATGATGCCGATTCCTGGCGGTCCAACATTTATCATTATTTTATTTACAAGATTCAGTAAAGCACATGTGCCCAATTCCATTCATGTTGCATGAAAAAGATTCTACTTCTAAAAGATTTTCTTATTCTGAAATCTAGATTCTACCTTAAAACTTTTGATATTGTGTAATTATGCATCTGCGTAATGCCGGTATAAAATTTTCGCTGGTCTTATATATTTGATCCTAATTAGACTGGGACATACAGTTTAACGTAGATTCCTAAACACTAACAAACATAAAACTCCAGGATTCGAACATTAAGCCTGTGGTACTAAGTGCCATAACGACTAATAAGAAATACATAAAAATTATGTATAAAAGGCAACTAATTACAAGAAAGCTTGTATACTCTATAAAATTGAGATTTAAAGATTATTTTCATACACCGAATCTATAAACTATTCAATCTATAAAACAATAGACATTGCAAATTTTAAGCTTCTATAAATTAATTTACATTGTTACGGATTTAAGTTATATCCGCAATTTTTAGTTTATTTTCCTCTTTTTCAATACTTTAATACAAATATCGATTTATGATGGAGACAAACAGTGTTGTATGAATTGCGCATTCTAATCAAGTATACAACATAAAATTGAGCTATCTTCTTTTTATGCTGGAATTAAATCTGTTAAACCAGCACCAAAACAACTGTCTCATACGTAAAACAGCTATAAACTCCAGACTCCCATCTCTAAAACACACCAAAAGTACTTCGCAGGAATACTTATGTTGGGTTATTACAAAAAAAAACTCAATTCAGTTTTCTCCGACTGCTTCTGTTCCTGTAGATGGCCACAGTGTGGACATTTTTATTGAGCATAAAATATTTCTGGACACTCACTGCATGCTTCAAAACACTTTTTTTCCTCTTTTCGTGCCGAAAGAAATATTTAACTCTGAAAGACCTCAAGAAATTCGTGGAAAGTCCACCTCAAGAGATTTGCAAGTAAGAACTGAACCATTTAAAAAAGTAACTCATGATAGTGCCTTTCTTTGGCGACTATCAGGTTCAATAAGCCTGGCTGGATTTGATGTTGCTTTGGGTAGAACTCTATGTTGAGAAATGGTCTTAAATGACATCCACTAAGTTGGGAGTTCTTTTATGCAAAAGGTAATCACATTACTTTACACGTTTCGGATAGGCGAATGAGTTGGAATATTTCTTCAGTTCGAAAGTTATTTCTGGTGATTTTTTTTTCTTTTAGGAAAAGCAGCCTACCGATGGAAGTAGGAAGAGTTTTATTCCAAGTTTAAAGTTTGAATTTTTAAAAACAGCTTGTGAAATATTGTTAGTAGGATTTAAAGGATTGTGTGCGAGAAAGAATCAAAACCTCTTCAAAAACGCGATCTCTTGAAATATCTGAATATGATGATTCCGAAGTTGGATTTCACATTCAAAGAATCGATATAGTGCAGAAAAATCTCTCGTTAAACATCCGTTGCTTTCTTCATGTATTATTTATTAGTCATAAAATAACACTGTCATTCGGAAAGTATATTTATTTATTTTAAAGTTATTCGAAATATCGCATATTTCGTAGGAGACAATAATTCGACTTCTACCTCACAGTTTAATACTTTAATACAAAATTACTTTCTCAAAGGAGATTTGTCTTAATTTTAATATAAGGTAATTTATGTATTTAGTTAATGGAAATTTCGGTTTCTTTTTTTTTTCTGCAATATTAGCAAGGTAGGAAAAAAAGTTAAATTAATAAAGAAATTCAAAAGCTTTTATATTATTCTTAATATAAGAATATTTATTTTAAAATACATTTAAAACAAAAATAATTAAGTTATTAGTTTAAAAGATTTATTATATCAATCTATTGTATAAAAATTTTAAAAACCATCTTATAATAGAATATATGTTAATTATAAACTTGGACAAAAAAAGGCCCAGATGATTAATACACTTAAAAATAATGAATTCCCAAGTTAAGCAAATATTTATAGCAATCCATTGATTATTTCTATAATAATGCTTCTCCCAAAATTACTCAAATAATGTTGACATTGACAATCTTAATTTTATAGTAGCGGCCTGATGACCAATTTGTTACCGCTGTGGCCTTAGAAACCACATGTTCCAAATTCGAATTCTGGTTCTTGCATGGATATTTGTTTGTGGTTCGGAATCCACGTTAAACTATAGGTTCGGATATAATTCTTGTTTCATGAGTTTTTGTTTTCTTACCGAATAGATAGTATTTAAAATTTGAAAATTATTATACCAAATACCTTATGAATGACTAATAAGAAATACATAAAAAAAATATTTGTAAAGGGCTACTAATTACAGGAAAATTTGTATACACTATAAATTAAGAAATACATATTTTTTATACATCGTGTACTTGATCCATAAAAATATTCAACACAAATTTTAAACTCATCTGTTGTGAATTGTGTTAAATTGTTTCGGATTTAAATTACATCCACAATTTTCAGTTTCTTTTCTTTTTTTTCTTTGATCCTTTAGTACAAATATCGATTTATGATTCAGAAAAACAGTATTCTATGAAGTGCGCATTCTAATCAAGATCATTCTAATCTTTTATGCCCGACTTAAATCTGCGTGCATACACACCAAAAACAACTGTCTTATACGTAAAATAGCTATAAATTCCAGTCTCCCATCTCTCAAACCTACCAAAAGTACTTCGAAGGACTACTTATGTTGTGTTATTACAAAAAAACTCAATTCAGTTTTCTCCTACCGCTTCTATTCCTGTAGATGGCAATAGTGTGGGCATTTTTACTGAACATAAAAGATTCCCGGATACTCACTGCACGCGTGAAAAATATTTTTTTCCTCCTTTTCTTGCGGTTTGTTTCTGCAGAAAGTACTGCCGAAAGAAATATTTAACTCTGAAAGACCTCAAAAAATTCGAGGAATGCCCACCTCAAGAGATTGGCGACTATCGCGTTCAATAAGCCTGGCTGGAATTGATGATGCTTTGGGTATAACTCTATGTTAAGAAATGGTCTTAAATGACATCCACTGAGTTGGGAATTTTTTTATGCAAAAGGTAACCACATTACTTTACACGTTTCGGATAGGCGAAATAGTTGGGATATTTCTTCAGTTCGAAAGCTATTTCTGGGGATTTTTTTCTTCTTCTAGCAACCTTCTGATGGAAGTAGGAAAAATTTTATTCCAAGTTTAAAGTTTAAATTTTAAAAAACAGCTTGTGAAATATTGTTAGTAGGATTTAAAGGATTGTGCGATGAAGAATCAATATTTCTTTTAAAGTACGATTCTCCTGAATCATCTGAATATGATGATTCCGAAGGTGGTTTTCACATTCAGAGAATCGGGAAAGTGCAGCAAAATATCTCGTTAAATATTCTGTGCCATCTTCATGTATTATTTATGAGTCATAAAATAATGCTGCAATTTTGAAAGTATATTTATTTATTTTAAAGTTCTTGCAAATATTGTATTTCGGAGAAGGAAATGATTCTACTTTTAATACCTAATTCAATATTTTAATAAGAAAATATTTCTAAAAAGATATTTCATTTATTTTAATCTAAGGTAATTTATTTATTTAGTTACTTTTAATTTCGGTTTCCTATTCTTTGGCAATCTTAATAACATATGAGAAAAAAATTCAATTAATAAAGAACTTTATAATATTTTTAATACAACTTTATTTATTCTAAATTATATTTAAAACGAAAATATCTAAATTATTATATTAAAGATTTATTATATCAAATTATTGTATTAAAATTAACCAAAACAATATACTTTAATTACGAATTAAAAAATTACGCAAATGACTAATACACGTAAAAAAACAATGGATTCCAAATTACAGAAACAATGTTAAGCAATCCATTGATAAAAGCTATAATGATGCTTCCACCGAAATAATTTATACAGTTATAATTCTCACAATCATATTTACTTACACGCTCACACATGAACTATAAAGGTGAGCGTTTATCTGCCTCCAGCGTTATAAAATTACAAATATTTCACAATTATATTTCACTTTGGGAGCAAGCAATCGGCCGTCATTTGATATGGTTTAGTTCCTTTGATATGAGAACAATACCGTACAATGGCGGTCCAACATTTCTCCTAATTGGATTTACGAGATGCATGAAAACACATCTTTCAAATTCCATTCATAATCAGGAACATACTACACTGAAGACTGGATTCTATTGAAAATTTTGAAGTTGTGTGCTTATATATATACTTAATTCCTATTTAAAATTTTAACTCGTCTTATATTTTTGATCATAATTAGACTGGGACCTGAATTTTAACTTGGATTACTAAACACTAAGCCATGCCACAGCCAGGATTGGAACCAGTAACCAGTAGTACAAAGGTCATCGCGCTAGCTATTGGTCATCAGGCGGCTTGCTTTTTTGGAGAACAGTTAATTGTAGTATGTATTTCTAAACTTGCAAATTACTATAGCATAAACTATGTGTAACGTCTACGAAGAAATATATGAAAATTATATAAAAGTCAATTCATTACGAGAAAATTGTATATTTTATGAAGCTATTCAGATTTAAATATATTTTTCATACGTCGGATACTTGATCAATAAACCAATATCCATTTCAAATTATTAAATTATATTTTATGATTTGTTTTACATTGTTACATATTTAAGTTATATCCGGAATTTTTAGTTTATTTTTTACTTTAATACGACTATCGATTTATGATTCAGATACAACATTGTATGAATGTGCAATCTAATAAAGTATAAAGTATATATCTTCGTTTTATGCTGAATTTAAATCTGAATACACCAACACCAAAACAACTGTCTCATACGTAAAATAGCTATAAACTCCAGACTTCCATCTCTCAAGCATACCAAAACTACTTCGCAGGGCTACTTATGTTGGGTTATTATGAAAAAACTCAATTCGGTTTTCTCTTACTGCTTCTATTCCTGTACATGGCAACAGTGCAGGCATTTTTATTGAACATAAAAGATTTCCGGGTACTCACTGCACGCTTCAAAAAATACTTTTTTTTCCTCCTTTTCATGCGGTTTGTTTCTACAGAAAGTAATGCCGAAAGAAATATTAAACTCTCAAAGACCTCAAGAAATTCAAGGAAAGCCCACCTCAAGAAATTTGCAACTAAGAACTAGACCATTTTAAAGAAAGCAACTCATGATAGTTCCTTTCTTTGGCGACTATCGAGTTCAATAAGCCTCGCTGGAGTTGATGTTGCTTTGGGTAGAACTCTATGTTGAGAAATGGTCTTAAATGGCATCCACTAAGTTGGGAATTCTTTTATGCAAAAGGTAATCACATTACTTTACACGTTTCGGATAGGCGAATGTGTTGGAATATTTCTTCAGTTCGAAAGCTATTTCTGGTGATTTTTTCTTCATGTAGGAAAAGCAACCTTCTGAGGGAAGAAGGAATAATTTTATTCCAAGTTTGAAGTTTTTTTTTTTTTAAAACAGCTTGTGAAATATTCTTAGTAGGATTTAAAGCATAGTGCGAGGAAGAATCAAAACTTCTTCTAAAGTGCGATCTCCTGAAATATCTGAATAGGATGATTCCGAAGGTGGTTTTCCAATCCAAAGAATCGTGAAAATGCAGAAAAATCTCTCGTTAAATATTCGTTGAAATCTTAATGTATCATTTATGAATCATAAAATAACGATGCCATTTAGAAAGTATATATATTTACTTTATTCAAAATATGTTATTTCGGAGGAGGAAATGATTCTATTCTAACTCACAATACAAAAATACTTTCACAAAGGGGACTTACCTAATTTTAATGTAAAGTAATTCATTTATTTAGTTACTTTAAATTTCGGTTTCCTTTTTTCTATAATATTAACAAGATATAAGAAAAAGTTAAATTAGTAATAACGTTTTTAAAGTTTCTGTAGTAATTGTTTTATAAATGTATTTATTCTGAAATTTATTTAAAATATATATAGTTTTCATTTTAGATTAAAAGGCTAATTATAACAAACTAATGTATTTCTTATAAAAATATATTTTAATCACGAATTCAAAGAATTATCCCGATAAATGATACACATAACAACAACAATGTATTTCAAATTAAACAATCAATGTATAGGAATCCATTGATAAAAATTATAATGATGCTATCCTAAAATAATGAATTCCATCATAATTCTAAAAATCATATGAATTTAATTATGAAGCGTTTATAGTTTGATCAATAATATTTGTAGACTATATAAAGTCATTTAGAATTAATTTTATTTTCCTACATCGAATACTTGATCTATAAAACAAAATTCATTGCAGTTTTTGAACTTCGCTGCTGTGAATTGATTTACATTGTTACGGATATAAGTTACATCCGCAATTTTCAGTTTATTTTCATTTTCTTCTGATACTTTAAGACAAATATGATTCATCAGAAAAGTATTATATAAGTTACGCATTCTAATCAAGTATACAATATAAAATTGATGTATCTTCGTTTTATGCTCAACTTAAATCTGCCTGCTTCAACACCAAAACAACTGTCGCATACGTAAAATAGCTATAAACTCCAGACTTTCATCTCTCAAGCATACCAAAAGTACTTCGAAGGACTACTCATGTTGTGTTATTACAAAAAAACACAATTCAGTTTTCTACTACAGCTTCTATTCCTGTAGATGACAATATTGTGGGCATTTTTATTGAACAAAAAAGATTTCCGGGTACTGACTGCACGCGTCAAAAAATATTTCTTTTTCTACCTTTTCGTTGGTTTGTTTCTGCAGAAAGTAATACCGAAAGAAATATTTAACTCTGAAAGACCTCAAGAAATTCGAAGAAACCCCACCTCAAGAGATTTGCAACTAAGAACTGAACCATTTAAAAAAAAGAAGCAAATCATGATAGTACCTTTCTTTGGCGGCTATCAATAAGCCTCGCTGGAGTTGATGTTGCTTTGGGTAGAACTCTATGTTGAGAAAGGGTCTTAAATGGCATCCACAAAGTTGGGAATTCTTTTATGCAAAAGGTAATCACATTACTTTACACGTTTCGGATAGGCGAATGTGTTGGAATATTTCTTCAGTTCGAAAGGTATTTCTGGTGCATCTTTTTTTTCTTGTTGAAAAAGCAAACTTCTGATGGAAGTAGGAAGAATTTTATTCCAAATTTAAAGTTTTAAAAATACCTTGTGAAATATTGTAAGTAGGATTTAAAGGAAAAGTTCTTCGAAAGTGCGATTCTCTTGAAATATGTGAATATCATGATTAAGAAGGTGGATTTGACATTCAAAGAATCCTGAAAGTGCAGCAAAATCTCTCGTTAAACATTCGTTGCCATCTTCATGTATTATTTATGAGTCATAAAATATTGCTGCCCTTTTGAAAGTATTATTTATTTTATTTATTTATTTATTTTAAAGTTTATCGAAACATTGTATTTCGGAAAAGAAAACGGTTCATTTTCTAACTCACAATTTAACACTTTAATTAAAAAAAATGCTTTTTCAAAGGAGATTTTTCTAAATTTTAAACGAAGTTATTTTATTTATTTATTTACTTTAAATTTCGGTTTCCTTTTTTTCTATAATATGAAGTGATATCTCCCCAAAATGATGGTCACGATAAAATGGTCACCATATTTAACAGTTCATGAGAATGGTGAACCTTTCTCCATGAACTGGTGATAAAACATGGTCACCATATTTAGCTGATTCATGAGATAAAGTGTGCAAGTATAAGCTTCATAAAAGAAATATTTCTTTATCAAATATGATAATAAATATCTTATATAAAAACTAATATCAATATATATTACATTGATGTTTTTATACATGTTGTATGAAACAAATTTTAAAACCACTCTAAGCTCTTTTAGTAGTCTAAAGTAATTTGTTTTCTTACTGAAGTGATTTCCTACCATAAACTTTCTCAGGCTTTTTTCTGTTTAGTATCTTTTCTAAAGCATTTTATTTCAACTTTTTTATCTGACTTTTTTCATTGTTGATAATACTATTTTTCATTAAATAGTTCTTTAAAATAATATGAAATCAATATTATTTTATAATAAAATTCAAAGCTACTACAACAGTTCCCTCTGATGTTAAGATGGTATTATTTTTCTCAGGTGTCAGATGCTATTGTCTGTAGCGTATTTTCTAATCTCGGAAAAGCTTTTTGCCAAAAATAAATTTAACTTTTTTTCTAATCTTCTAAGAGATCTTTAGTATTTTTAAAGCGCGTTGTTTCAACTCTTTTATCTTAATTTGAGTTTCTCCAGAGCTTGAGCATTGTATGTGAACTTACATTTCTTTTTTAAACATCTTTATAATCATTCATCAATCACCAATGACTTTAATAAATTTAAAAGATAATATAATAGGCCTTTTAAATTTATAGAATCCTTGGTGATTATGGTTTTGACTTCTTAACTCAACATAAACTTTATGCGACTGCGTCAGGTATGGGCAAATTAATCTGTTGATTGGAAAGACAACCACCCGCCTCATTCCGTTAAAAGAAATGTAATAGGCTATAAATCTTCAAATACAGTCTCTAGTATTATTTTTAAATGGTGATGCTAGCAGGGATTAAGGTTGACTCCCCAAAATAGTACCCTCAACAAATTTAGCGTTACAAATTAGCATCACTGTAACAGCAAGTTAAAAACTCTACTAATCTTCAGAAATAATATCACGCTTGAGGAGATTAAGTACAAACTATATGATTACAGATACAAAAGTTTTATCCGATTATGCTGATATAGTATGAAATATTCATTTCTCATTATAAATAACTAAAACGCATTGGTACATTATATTCTATGTACATGTACCAAACATATGGATGTATGGATGTATGGATGTACATGTATGGGTAAACATGTACCAAAATCTGAACATCATGTACGAAAATGAAAATTTAAACCCATTTTTATGAAAATTTAAATCTATTTTTTTACTTGTGGTCCTTCAAAGAAGGTACAAATATGTCTTCAGCAGTTTTGTAGAAATGTATAAAATTTTAAGGAAAAGTAAAGAAAATGTGATCATGACCAATCCTTTATTTACCCATGATTAAAAACAAAGGGATTATAAGCAACAAACATTAATTAAAGTTAAGCGTCATTTTTGTAAATAGACGTTATGATAAAATATAGATAATATGATTTTATGATATATACAATATGATTAGAGATACACAAGATTTGCAAGAATTTTCTGATATATTAATTTACTATAAGTAACTAAAACTGTCTGGTACATTCAATATAATGTACCAGAACGAAAATTTATACCAATTTTTGTGATCATTATTTTTATATTGTTCGCCCATCCAAGAAGGTGTGAAAATATCATCAGTAATTTTGGAAAAATGTATACAATTTTAAGAACAATAGAAAGGAAATATGATTACGATCAATACTTTATTTACCCATGATTAAAAAGCAAAGGGATTGCATTTATACAACAAGCATTGATTAAAGTTAAACTCCATTTGTGTACATAGGTGTTCTGACAGTTCGTCAATAAAGAGATAATTAGGAGATGAAAAGTTAAGACAAGATGATAAAATTTATGGCATAACCAATATTGATTTGATTATAAAGATCATCAGAAGCGACAGCGAGGTATTTAATGATAGTCATCATCGTATAAAGTTTCAAAATTCATTGCTGCAAATGTATCATAAATAACAAGGTAATCCGATGCAAAAAAATGCTTCAATAAAAATAAGAGATTGTGGCGATTTGTTTTATCTAAGAGTGCAGAGTCCTAGGTAATGGCGAAAACCAGGACATCAAGGAAGAATTGATTTCAGATACCTCTGATTAGTAATGAGTTGTTACGAAATCACCCATCTTGTCAGGTTGTCAGCTGTTTCGGGTGGAAAAATTAAAAACCCCGAGCGAAAACGCGATAACTGGACGTACAACTTTCTTGAGTTCGGCGGATTGCTTTATCGTTAAAACACGTAATAGCACTTTTTGTTGAACTTTATTTCTGTTACTGATCGAGTCTGGATTTCCTGTTTCGAGCCAAAAGTTTTCTTTTTGCTGTCTGTGGTTCGGGTTTTGTCCGTGTAATGGCCCCCCAATGGCCAAGTGATCTTAACGACCGAGCGGTAACTCTGCTCGCAAGAGGTCTTCCAAATGATGGGAAAACTCAAGCCGTGATAAGAAGTTTTAAATAAAACGCTTTAAAAAGACTACACAGCTGTTAGAAGAGTGGAAAGATTCGTTACCCGAAAGATTTGATACTGATATATATATATATATAGATATATATATATATATTTTTTATCTTTGTTTTTATTTCTCGAGTCTTACTACTCAAAAAATAACAAAAGATGATAAACAATTATGTCTCATACTTGAGGAGAACAAAATAATCTTGAGATTAGTATGGAGCTTCATAGTGGTTTTAAATTTTATTTGATGACATCAATAACGATTTTATTTCTTTATTACGGAAAAAGAAATATATGAGGTTTTAATAAAATTTTGCAGTGTAGCTTTCTAATCTGTTTTCTAAATTTCGAAATTAGCAAATTAAAAACTCTACTAAATTTCAGGATTAATATCTAGTTTAGGGAAATTCAGTACTATATTCCACTTAACAATATGATTAAATTACACAAGAATTATCGGATTTTGTTGATATATTGATGAAGTCACATTCATTTCTAAATATAAATTACTAAAACGCACTGGTACATTGAACACAGTGTACCAAAATCGTAATATAATGCGCCAGATTGAGAATATACACCATTTTTTATGAACACTATTTTTATATTGTTGCCCATCCAAGAGGATGCAAACATATATTCAACAATTTTGGTTAAATGTGTAATATTTTAAGAAAAAAAAGAAAATGAAAATAGGATCAATAATCAAGCTTTTATTTGCCCATGATTAAAAAACAAAGGCGTTGTAAATGAATATTGAACATTTATTAAAGTTAATGGACACTTAAGACAAGTTGAGAAAATGTATGTGATAATCAATATTAACTCGGTTATAAAGATCATCAGAAGCGACAGCGAGGTATTTAATGATTGCCATCATCGTATAAAGTTTCAAAATTCATTGCTGCAAATATGACAAGGTAATGTGATGCAAAAAAATGCTTTAATAAAAATAAGAGATTGTGGCGATTTGTTTTATCTAACAGTGCCGAGTCCTAGGTAATGGAGAAAACCAGAACATTAAGCAAGAATTGATTTCAGATACCTCTGCTTAGTAATGAGTTGTTGTGAAATCACACACCTTGTTCGGTTGTCAGCTGTTTCGGGTGAAAAAATTAAAAACCTCAAGTGAATATGCGATAACTAGACGTAGTACTTTCTTGCGTTCGGCGGATTGCTTTAACGTTAAAACACGTAATAGCACTTTTTGGCGAATTTAATTTCTGTTTCTGCTCGAGTCTGGATTTCCTGGCTCGAGCCAAAAATTTTTGTTTTGCTGTCTGCGGTTCGGTTCGGCTTTTGTCCGTATAATGGCCCCCCGATGGCCAAGTGATCTTAACGACCGGGCGATAACTCTGCTCGCAAGAGGTCTTCGGAATGATGGGAGAACTCAAGCCGCGATAAGAAGGTTGAAATAAAACGCTTTAAAAAGACTACAGAGTTGTTAGACGAGTGGAAAGATTCGATACCCGAAAGATTTGATACTGATTTTTGTTCTTTTTTTTTTTTTTTTTTTGGTGGAAAGTCTTACTGCCCCAGAAATAAAAAAGTAAATGATAAACAATGATGTCTGACACTTTAGAGATAGAAAAGCATCTTGAGGTTACTATGAAGTTTCATGGCGGTTTTAAATTTTATTTGATGATATAAATACGGAGTTTGATTCATTATTACGGATAGAGAAATATATGGAGTCTTAAATAAAATTTCGGAGTCTATTGATTGTAAATAAGAGCGAAAAACGTGTTGTTCAGTTCTATAAATTTTTATTCTAATACGAAGTGTCTTAGCTTGTTTCTATTTTGCAAAATATGATGTATTTGTTCATTTAATCTTTTCTATTTTGAAAAATATGATGCAATTGTTCACTTAATCATTTATATTTTGCAAAACAGATTAAAAAAAGAAAAAAAAAAAAAAGAAAATTTCAATCCTTTATTAAGCCATGATTAAAATGCAAAGGGATTGTATATAAACAACAAAGACTGATAAAATTAACCGTCATTTTTGTTCATGAGTTTTATGAAAGTTCTTTAATAAAATGATAGTTAAGAGAAGAACAGTTAAGGCAAGATGATAAAATTTATGGGATAACAAATAATAACTTGGCTATAAAGATCATCAGAAGCGACAGCGAGGTATTTAATGATTGTCCTCATCGTATTAAGTTTCAAAATTCATTGCTGAAACTGTATCATAAATGACAAGGTAACCCGATTAAAAAAAATGCTTTAATAAAAATATGAGATTGTGGCGATTTGTTTTATCTAACAGTACAATGTCTCACGTAATGGCGAAAACCAGGATATAAGGGAAGAATTGATTTCAGATACCTCTGCTTAGTAATGAGTTGTTACGAATTCAACCATCTTGTCAGGTTGTCAGATGTTTCAGGGCGGAAAAATTAAAAACTCCAAGCGAAAATTCAATAACTAGACGTACTACTTTCTTGCGTTCGGTGGATTGCCTTATCGTTAAAAGATGTAATAGCACTTTTTGGTGAACTTTATTTCTGTTACTGCTCGAGATTGGATTTCCTGGCTCGAACCAAACATTTTGCTTTTGCTGTCTGTGGTTCGACTTTTGTCCGTATAATGGCCCCCCGATGGCCAAGTGATCTTAACGACCGGGCGATAACTCTGCTCACAAGAGGTCTTCGGAATGATGGGAGAACTCAAGCCGTGATAAGAAGGTTGAAATAAAGCGCTTTAAAAAGGACTACAGATCTGTTAGAAGAGTGGAGACATTCGATACCCGAAAAATTTGATACAGATTTTTTTTTGTGTGTGTGAAAAGTCTTTATGGCCAAGAAATAAAAAAATAAAGATTAACAGTGGTGTCTGACACTTAGGAGGAATAAAAGCATCTTGAGATTAGTGTGAAGTTTCATAGTGGTTTTATATTTTATTTGATACTAACAATACGGATATTTCATTATTATGGATAAAGAAATATATGGAGATGAAAATAAAATTTCGGAGTCTATTGAGAGTAAATAAGAGCGAAAAATGTGTTGTTCAGTTCTATAAATTTGTATTCTAGCCTTAGTAGTTGGTTCTTTAATGAGTTAGCTAGTTTCTATTTTGAAAAATGGGATGTACTTGTTCAGTTAATAGTTTCTATTTTGCAAAACAGTCTAAAAAAAAGAAAAAAGGAAAAGAAAATTGAATCAACATCAATCCTTGTTTAAACCATGATTAAAAAACATAGGGACTGTATATCAACAACAAAGATTGATTAAATTTAAACGTCATTTTTGTACATGGATGTTATGATAGTTCTTTAATTAAATTATAGTTAAGGGAGGGACAGTTAAGAAAATTTATGTGATAACCAATATTGTGTCGGTTTTAAAGATCTTCAGAAGCGACAGCTAGGTAATTAATGATTGTCATCATCGTATAAAGTTTCAAAATTCATTGCTGCAACTGCATCATAAATAACAAGGTAACCCGATACAAAAAAAGCTTTAATAAAAGTAAGAGATTGCTGCGATTTGTTTTATCTAACAGTGACGAGTCCTAGGTAATGGCGAAAACCAGGACATCAAGGAAGAATTGATTTCAGATACCTCTGCTTAGTAATGATTGTTAAGAAATCACCCATCGTGTAAGGTTGTCAGTTGTTTCGGGTGAAAAAATTAAAAATACCTACAGAGTTTAATGTTGACTCACCAAAATGGTGTTTTCAGCTAATGTAACGTTACAAATTAGCATCACTGTAACAGCGAATTAAAAATTCTATAAATTTCAGAAATAATATCAAGTTTAAGGAGATTCAGAACTAAGTTCAACTTAACAATATGATTATAGATATTTGTTGGAATCTCTTGATATATTCATTTCTTATAATAAGTAACTAAAACGCACTGGTACATCGAATATAATGTACCAGAATGAAAATTAAAAAATTATAAATTATCTATATTTTAATATTATTATTGTTGGTTCACCCAAAAAGGTTCAGCATTTTGGAGAAATGTATAGAATTAAAAAAAAACAATATAATCAAGATCAATCCTTTATTTACCCATAATTTAAAAACAAATGGATTGTATTTGAAAAACAAACATTGATTGAAGTTAATCATAAATGTTTGTACAGTGGATTTATGATAGCTCATGAATAAAATGATAGGTAAGCGATGGACAGTTAAAACAAGAGGTTAAAATTTATGCGATAAACAATATTAACTTGGTTATAAAGATCATCAGAAGCGACAGCGAGCTATTTAATGATTGTCATCATCGTATAAAGTTTCAAAATCCATTGCTACAACTGTATCATAAATAACAAGGTAACCCGATGAAAAAAAATTTTGATTTAATAAAAATAAGAGATTGTGGCGATTTGTTTTATCTAACAGTGCAGAGTCCTAGGTAATGGCGAAACCCAGGACATCAAGTAATAATTGATTTCAGATACCTCTGCTTAGTAATAAATTGCTGCGAAATCACCTATCATGTCAGGCTGTCAGCTGTTTCGGGTGGAAAAATTAAAAATATCAACAGGTATTAATGTTGACTCTTCAAAATAGTGTTTTCAGAAAATTTAACATTGCAAATTAGCATGACTGTAACAGAGATTTAAAAACTCTAATAATTTTCAGAAATAATATCAAGTTTGGGGAGATTCAGTACTAACTTACACTTAGCAATATGATTACTGTTGCGCAAGATTTATTAGAATTTGTTGATATACTATAGAAGTCATATTCATTTCTTGCTATAAATAACTAAAAAGTACATATACATCGAATATAACGTACCATAATTAAATTTTAAACCAAATTTTTATATTGTTGGTTCATCTAATAATAAGTGAAAATATCATCAGTAATTTTGGAGAAATGTATAGAATTTTAAAAACCAAAGAAAGAAAATGTTATTAAGATTAATCCTTTATTTACCCATGATTAAAGAATAAAGGAATGGTAAATGAACAAAAAGCATTGATTAAAGTTAAACTCTATTTTTGTGCGTAGGTGTTGTGATAGAACTTCAATAAAGTGATAGTTAAGGCAAGGACAGTTGAGACAAGATGAGAAAATTTATGTGAAAATTAATATTATCTTGGCTATAAAGATCATTGTATTTAATGATTGTCATCATCGTATAAAGTTTCAAAATTCATTGCTGCGACTGCATCATAAATAACAAAGTAATGCGATGCAAAGAAAAAAAAATGCTTTAATAAAAATTAGAGATTGTGGTGATTTGTTTCATTTCACAGTGGAGATTCCCAGGTAATGGCGAAAACCAGGACATCAAGGAAGAATTGATTTCAGATACCTCTGCTTAGTAATTAGTTGTTTCGAAATCACCCACCTTGTCAGGTTGTCAGCTGTTTCGGGGGGGAGGGGAATTAAAAACCTCCAGCGAAAATGCGATAACTAGACGTACTACTTTCTTGCGTTCAGTGGATTGCCTTATCGTTGAAACACGTAATAGCACTTTTTGGCGAACTTTATTTCTGTTTCTGCTCGAGACTGGATTTTCTGGCCCGAGCCAAAAATTTTCCTTTCGCTGCCTGTGGTTCGGCTTTTGTCCATATAATGGTCCCCCGATGGCCAAGTGATCTTAACGACCGGGCGATAACTCTGCTCACAAGAGGTCTTCGGAATGATGGGAGAACTCAAGCCGCGATAAGAAGGTTGAAATAAAACGCTTTAAAAAGACTACAGAGCTGTTAGAAGAGTGGAAAGATTCAATAACCGAAAGATTTGATACTGACATTTTTTTTTTTTTTTTTTTTGGTGGAAAGTCTTTCTATCCAAGAAATAAAAAAATAAGATAAACATTGATGTCTGACACTTGAGAGGAATAAAAGCATCTTGACATTAGTGATAAGTTTCATAATGGTTTTACATTTTATTTGATAATATCAGTACGGATATTTTGATTCACTATAACGGATAAAGAAATATATGTCGTTTTAAATAAATTTTCGGAATCTTTTGATTGTAAATAAGAGCGCAAAATGTGTTGTTCAGTTCTATAAATTTGTAGTCTAATACAGAATGCATTAGCAGTTCTTGATACTTGTTCAGTTAATCGGTTCTATTTTGCAAAAGAGTCCAATAAAGGACAAAAATAAAAATAAAAAATATAAAAACATTAATCATTTATTAAACCATGGTTAAAACACAAAGGGACTGTAAAAGAACAACAAACAGTGATTAAAGTTAAACAATATTTTTGTACATATGTGTTGCGATAGCTCGTCAATAAAATGATAGTTAATGGATGGACAGTTATGACAAGATGATAAAATTTATGTGATAACCAATATTAGCTTGGTTATAAAGATAATCAGAAGCGACAGCGAGGTATTTAATGAATGTCATCATCGTATAAAGTTTCAAAATTCATTGCTGCTACTGTATCATAAATAACAAGGTAACGCAATGCAAAAAAATACCTTAATAAAAATAAAAGTTGGCGATTTGTTTTATCTAATGGTGCAGAGTCCAAGGTAATGACGACAACCAGGACATCAAGGAAGAATTGATTTCAGATACTTCTGCTTAGTAATGAGTTGTTACGAAATCACCCATCTTGTCAGTTTGTCAGTTGTTTTGGGTGTACCATCAGGTATTAATGTTGACTTATCAAAATTTTGTTTTCAGCGAATGTGACCTTACAAATTAGCATCACTGAAACAGCAGGTTAAAAACACTACTAATTTTCAAAATAATATAGATGTTTGGAGAGATTTATTACTAATTTCTACTTAGCAATATGATTGCATATACACAAGATTTATCAGAATATGCTGATATATTATAGAAATCATATTAGTTTCTTATTATAAATAAATGAAACACACTTTTACATCGAATATAATGTACCAAAATCTGAATATAGTGTACCAGAACTAAAATTTAAACCAATATTTATATTTTTGTTCCATCCAAGAAGGTGCGAAAATACCTTCAGCAATTTAAAGAAATGAAGAAAAAATAATAAGTTCAAGATCAATCCTTCATTTACCCATAATTAAATACAAAGGAACTATATTTGAACAACAAATATTGATTAAAGATAATCGTCATTTTTGTACATAAGTGTTATGATAATTCTTCAATAAAATGATAGTTAAGAGATGGACAGTTAAGGCAAGAAGATAAAATTTATGTATTAAACAATATTAACTTAGTTATAAAGATCATAACACCTATGTACGAAAATATTCAGAAGCGACAGACAGGTATTTAATGATTGTCATCAATGTATAAGTTTACAAAATTCATTGCTGCAATTGTATCATAAATAACGACGTAACGCGATGCAAAAAAAAAAAAAAAAAAATGGTTTAATAAAAATAAGAGATCGTGTAATAGATCAATTCTTTATTTGTTCATGATTAAAAAACAAAGAATTTATGTTTGAACGAAAAGCATTAATTGAA
Source organism: Caerostris darwini (assembly GCA_021605075.1). NCBI lineage: Eukaryota > Metazoa > Arthropoda > Arachnida > Araneae > Araneidae > Caerostris > Caerostris darwini. Next base: position 197,473 of record BPLQ01015456.1, read on the forward strand.
GTTAGACACAATTTTTGTACATAGGTGTTGTGATAGCTCGTCAATAACAGGATAGTTAAAGGATGGACATTTAAGAGAAATGATAAAATTTATGTGATAACCAATATTAACTTGGTTATAAATATCATCAGAAGCGACAGCGAGGTATTTAATGATTGTCATCATCGTATAAAGTTTCCAAATTCATTGCTGCAACTGTGTCATAAATAACAAGGTAACCCGATGCAAAAAAATGCTTTAATAAAAATAACAGATTGTGGCGATTTGTTTTATCTAACAGTGCGGAGTCCTAGGTAATGGCGAAAACCAGGACATCAAGGAAGAATTGATTTCAGATACCTCTGCTTAGTAATGAGTTGTTACGAAATCACCCATCTTGTCAGGTTGTCAGCTGTTTCAGGGTGGAAAAATTAAAAACCCCAGCGAAAATGCGATAACTAGACTTACTTTCTTGAGTTCGGCGGATTGCGTTATCGTTAAAACACGTAATAGCACTTTTTGGTAAACTTTATTTCTGTTACTGATCGAGTATGGGTTTCCTGTTTCGAGCCAAAAAATTTCTTTTTGCTGTCTGTGGTTCGGTTCGGCTTTTGTCCATATAATGGCCCCCCGATGGCCAAGTGATCTTAACGACCGGGCGATAACTCTGCTCTCAAGAGGTCTTCGGAATGATGGGAAAACGCAAGCCGCGATAAGAAGTTTGAAATAAAACTCTTTAAAAAGACTACAGAGCTGTTAGAAGAGTGGAAAGATTCTATACCCGAAAGATTTGATACTGATTATTTTTTTGGTGATAAGTCTTATTAAATACCCAAGAAATAAAAGAAAGAAGATAAACAATGATATCTGGCACTTGAGAGAGAGAAAAGCATCTTGAGATGAGTATGAAGTTTCATAGTGGTTTTACATATTACACTCATGTCGATAAATTAAGGATAATGAAGTTCAGGCAAAGAAAGAGACAGAAGCAAAACAAATTTGACTTATGTGTAAAGTCTATTTATTAAACAAAAGGTAAAGAGCAAAAAGATGCTATATGTTTGGCATAATTTATAAAAATTGCAATTTTTACTCCCTGGAGCAAATTTCAAAATGGGGAATATTACACCACTCATCAAGCAATGCCCTCCGAAGTTCCGGTTGACAAGTGGGACGGGGTTGACGGGCTGTAATTCGTCGGCCAAGTATGTCCCACACATGCTCTATTGGATTCAAGTCCGGTGAGTATGCTGGCCAATCCATACGGGTGATATCCTGCAATTGAAGGCATTCGTCTACAATATTTGCACGGTGAGGACGGGCGTTGTCATCCATAAACAGAAATTCAGCACCCATGGCGCCCCGAAACAAAGGTACATGTTGTTCCAGAATGACATCCCGATAAATGTGGCCTGTCATCGTTGCACCCTGAACATGCAGGTCAGTTCTGGAACTAAGAATAATTCCTCCCCAAACGAGCCATCCTGCACCACCGTAACGGTGTCGTTCAATGGTGTTCTCTTGGTGGTAATGAACATGGCGCTCTCCATATGAAAGTCCGGCGAGAATCAGACTGCAAACTAAACCTGGACTCGTCGGAAAATATCACACCAGACCACTGTTGCGGTGTCCACAATGCATGCTCTCTACTCCAGGTTAATCGCAGGCGACAGTGAGTTGCGTTAAGTGGAACACATCTGACAGGCCTACGAGCATATAGACCAATGTGCCCTAAGCGTCTGTACACGGTCTGCCTTGAAACTGTCGTACCGGTAGCTGAAGAGAGCTGACGAGACAGGTGTGATGCTGTGCTCTGTCTGTTTCTTTTGGCAGTAACTGCTAAATACCGGTCCTCATTCGGCGTTGTAACTCGGGGGCGACCTGTGCTGTAACATCTACTCACATTACCATCATCTTGGAATCGTTGATAAAGCCTGGAGATGACACTCTGGGTGATTCCAAGTTCCTCGGATACTTCCAGCTGGGTACGGCCACATTCCAGTCGTCCGATAATTCTACCATGTAAAAAATCATCCAAATGTTTCCTTTGTGCCATAACTATGTGGTTATTGCACTGAAAGGCTTTTAAAGTGCTTGTGAACAATTTTACTTCTTTGCCACCATTGCTTATATACCCCTCTCTTACACTCTCGTCATTGTGACGTACTATCTGCGCCATCTGGTGGTTTCCTGTAATTTGCTTATTCTTATTCAAGATGTGTGTGATAATTATACAGGTGAAATTTTTATTTTAGAGTTCAATTTCTGTGTGATTCTGAATTATCCTTAATTTATGGACATGAGTGTATTTGATAATAAAAGTACGGATTTTTATTCATTGTTACGGATAAAGAAATATATGGGGTTTTTAATAAATGATTTTAAATAAGAACGAAAACGATGTGATTCCCTTCTATAACTTTATTTTAATCCAAAGTCACTCAGCTTGTTTCTATATTGCAAAATAGGATGTACTTGTTCAGTTAATCGTTTCTATTTTGCAAAATAGGATGTAATTGTTAAGTTAATCGTTTCTATACTTGTTAAGTTATTCGTTTCTATTTTGCAAATTAGGATGTAAAGATTATATTTACCCGAAAAGATTAATTTTTGAAAATAGCTAGAGCATTATTCATTCTCGAATTAAATAAAAGTTTTATAACAACTTTGCATTTTATTTTAGAACATCCGATTTTGATTTCATATAAAAATTATATGGAATTTTAGATGAACGTTTCGGATTTCACAAGGCTGTAAATATTATAAAAGTGTTGTTCTTTAACTTTGTAGAGATATGAGCTTGCTGTTGATATATATTTCGATACGTAATCTATCAGTTTTTTCAATTTATTAAAGACATCTTATTTGGTTTTATTCTTGGCCCATGGTCTGCCAAAGCCTTCCGCGTACTTTCAGGCTTCGAGACAGGTTTTTAAAAATTCTTTTCGGGGTAGAGTTGTCAGCCTTACGCCCAAACCTCTACAGTCATGGAAGACCTGGGCCTACAATTTAAAGTGGATTTCGAACCACTACAAACATCGGACTGGGACATGAACCCGAAATCTGCAGCATCGAGAGCCAGAACGCTAATCACTTGGTCATTAGCCCCATCTTAATCGCTTGATCAATTAAAATATCAGATTTCATTGAAAAAGTAAAATTCGATAATATCGTACAATTTCTTTCGTGAATCACGTTATTTAAGAAATATACTTTCAAAACAATTATACATCAATTAGGTTTACTAAGTGTCAAAACAATAAATTTTCTTCAGTTGAAAATAATTTTATATTTCTCACTGTTGATTTTTTGAATAAACTTTCAACTGTCAACAAGAAAACCAGAGAAGTAATACGGATATTTTTGTGAAACTATAGGATTGATATTTTTTTTCCAAATAGAACTAACGATAAAATGATTTCTAATTTTTAATGTAGGCTAAAAAAAGTTTCATTTACAAAAAGTACATATTTATTAGAAAATGTTGCAAAATTTAAATATTAGTAAACAAATATTTTATAATTTTTAATTTCGTTTGTCATTTCCATACATATCTAACCTATTTGTGTGTATAATTTCAACCATTTTACGGAAATTTAATTGAAAATAAGCAATTTCTAAAAGCGTGTGTATACATTTTTTTATATATATATATAAACGTAACTAAGAACTGAAAAAAAAACCCTACTTTATCAAAAACTTATTCTAGAGCAAGCGGACTTCTTAAATAAAAATATGCACAAATTAGAACCACATTTTAAAATAAGTACTAATATTTTATCAATCATCATTTCAAAAAAGAAGTAGATGAAATGTCAAAAAAATATTAATTAAGACATTTGGAGCTAATTGAATTTAGTTTATCTTAATTAATAGGAAAAACTTCAAAAATTACGAATAAATTTGTCGTTATAGAGCTTTTAAGAAGTTCACGGACCTAATTCATCAGTTTTGTGTATGGGTTTCTGTTAATTAAAGGTAACTTTTAATTTGGAATTACGGTTTACTTAATATTCGATTCGCTCTAATTAACTTTTAATTATCCAAATGCATTTTTTTCTGTTTTGTTTTGAAGGATGTTTTTATTTATTTATTTCCTCATTCATTTCATTCATTCAATTCATTTAATAACGGCATTGATTTATCCATTTGGAGTTTTTAGTTCATTAACAAAAATGGTAATAATTACAAATAGCTGATTGATTTACAGAACAGCATGATCTTAATGCATCTTTGTAAGCGCATTTTTATTTATATTATAAAGAATCAGATTAAATTTGTTTATGCATCACCATTTTTGGGGAAAGATTAAATCTAATGAATAAACTTTCATTAAAAATTGCTCAGGCACAGAATTAAAGTAACTAAACAATAACTAAAGCTCATGCACAGAATCATAGATGGGATGCCGACTTCTTGTAGTCGGGACTTTTGTAAAATAATTTAATTAAATTTTCTTTTTTCTGCAGTGCACATAAATATAGACTCATATTATATCATTGATTTGCAATTACCATATTAAAATCTATTAAAGAGAATTTCAATTTTTTTCTCAATATATTTATAAGCCATAATACAAAATAAAATTATATTAAAATATTAATCGAAAATTTTGGGAATCAATTATATCTTAATAAAATAGATGAATACAATTTTTTGTAAAGTTTGTTTAAAAATAGTGACTATTCATTAAATAATCTATTCAGTTTTTCCGATTTTTACATAACATAATATTTATCATATGGTTTGGAAACCACTTTAAGCACAGATCCCGGTCTAATATGACTACCACTACTATTGCTACTATTACACGACACCACATCACTGTGCCTCGAGCTGAGTTACTCCTTTAAAATTGGTCTAATATTACTGTAGAGCGTTGAGAATAGGGTTGACAACTCTACACCATTAAAAGGAAAACATCTCCTGTCAAGAAATCTGTCCGTAAGAGGATGGCCTTGGCCCACCATGCGGCTGTTGCGCCAATGTACAAAAATAATAGTTATAATATCATTTCTTGAATTTAAAATTAAAAAAAAAAATATCCAAGAATACTATTATTTTAAAATTAATAAGACGTTAATATCTTTCACAGTAAAATCCATAATCAATTTTTGTAATTCTTAATTAATAATAATAATAATCACACGTCGTGATAAATAAATCACAAAAGTAAAACAAAAATCTGCGTTACATATAACAGGGTCTCAAATGGAATGACTATGATATTCTTCGTTTATATATACATGTGCTAAATTTGGTCTTTTTTACAGATCATCAAATCAAATTTTAGCATCTGTAGATTCATAGCGAAACAAAATATAGTCATAACATAATATTAATCGTCTGTAGATCAACAAATGATATAATAAAAAATAGTCTTTTAAAGAATATCTAATTTTCCTCAAAGTTCATCGACCCAGTTCTAATTAAATAGTTTACTTTAGATTCATCAGCCATCTGTATGTCTTTACGGTGATTAGTTTGTATCCGAGAAATCACTTGAATTACTGCGTTTCAGAAACTATTGTTCGAATTCCTTCCAGACACTGGCTATAAGAGAATGGGTATTCTGGCAGAAAAGAGAAGAGAGAGTAATTAAGTGAGAAATCAATGCATTCTGTCAGTAATTTAGAACCTGGATCGAGGACAGAGAGTGAATACTTGAGAGGAAGAAATAAGAAGAAAAAAAAAAAGAAAAGAGCAATGTGTAAGGGAATCGTGCCTGGAATCCATGTCTAGCACAGAAAAAAAAAGTTGCCTTTACTCCCATTTTTCTGAAATAAAACGTAAAGAAATAAAATGAAAGATACTCTTCAAAGTACTGCATAGACCAGGGTTGGCCGACCCAAATGATCTTGCTGGCCACTTTGGAAATGCATTATAACTCAGCGTAAAGCATATAAAATTAGAAATCTCCATATTAGATTTAGACCCACTACAGACCTTTTTTGGAGTGAAAAATTGAAACAAAATGAGTTATTATTTTTGTGTTTATTATTACTATTACATGTAAATATAGATAATATATTAATAATAATAATTCTAAACTCGTATTATAAGGAAATATAGAACACTAAAAATGAAATATTTAAAAAAATATATAAATATAAAGGAAATGAAAAAATGAAATCATTAAAAAATATTTAATTACTAGTGCTTTTTTGTTTCTCTACTCTTTCACTTAGCGTTTGCAAATCGATTTCAATTTGAGTATTTGCACGTCATAATTGGTGTCGCGTCCGTTATATTTGAGCATGTTTTGTATTTGGTCAATTTCATTTTCGAAGAAAGCGATTTGCAGGTGTACTAAGTTGAACCAAAAGCGCTAACGAGTTGAATTAAGAGTATGGATTGTTCTGCTATCAACAATCAACTATGCAATTCTAGGGATGGTCACTGCGTCATGAAGGTCACATAAAGTGAAACATAGAGCCTGTTATATTAGATGTTCCAAGATGCTCGAAGCTAACGGCCGTACCATGCTGAATATACCGGTTCTCGTTAGATCACCGAAGTTAAGCATTATTGGGCGCGGCCCAGTACTTGGGTGGGTGACCACCTGCGAACACTGCGTGCCGTTGGCAAATTTGGGACCTGAATGGCCGAGTGTCTAGCGCTCTGGCGCTCGGTGCCACAGGTTTCGGGTTCGAATCCCGGCGGTGCCATGGATGTTTGTAGTGGTTCGGAATCCACTTTAAGCCGTAGGTCCCGGTCTTCTATGACTGTAAGAGCGTCACGGAGCAAAAGTCAGGCTTCTACCTACGGGTGCTCCATCACAACAGAAGCTGCTTCCTTCCCCTTCAATCATGAGTCCATATGGGCTCGTGGGCTTGGCCAGCCAAGTGGGATAAGAAACAACAACAACAAACCAAGATGCTCGAACATCATGAGTTCGCAGAATGTAACTTAATTATTCTGCGAATTTATAACTGTAAACTCATAAATAAAACATACAATATCTGTCATAGATTAGAAAGTATTTAAGAACAAAGTTAATTTATTCTCTCAATTCCAACAGTGAATCTTTGAATATATAGATGTAATAATGAATTATGTACATAATGTATTTTTTAATATATTGAATTTCATTACTTTAACCATGATAAAATAAATATAGTTTTTAAAAGTGTGATAAATCTCACTGGCCGGAAAAATATTCAATGCGAGCCTCAAATTGACCACCACTGCTGTAGACCAAAGTAAACATCCTTAAGTAATTTCTTTTTATTTACATCTGCATAACCTAATTTTTCTTGTAATTCGATTTGGTATTTAAAATTAAAAAATACAATAAATTTATCCGAAATAAATTTTAATAAATTTTTATTATTAATAAGCCTTCATTTCAAAACGTATTTTGAAAAATTCACTATATCATATATATATTTTAAAGAAAGCCCCAGAAGATCTACACATAGAGGAAGAACAAGAATTAGATGTGGTCAAAATGAGTGGTTGTGGGTAATTAAAAAATCTTGAAACAAGACCCTACAAGAGATGTAGCACCAATGATGATGATGATGAATATGAGATAATAATGTATAGATTTTAATATATATTTGACATAGTATAGATATTAACATAATTTATTTTTAAAATCTTTACAGTTCGTTATTTTTAATGGGGTTTTATATTTATTTATTACATTTTTTATTGTTGAAGATTTATTTATTTTTAGAAATTTGCATTGTCATTTGTTTTTTTCATTATTTTTTGATATTCGTATTAAGATTCAAAATAAGCTGTGTTTAAGAATTTATTGTTACTTAATCCAGAGGGCTTTAGCACCTCTGTGGGTTATCCTATTTAATTCTTTGTTTTGTTTCATGGACACCGTCATAGTAAAATGAAGTTCAAGAACCCCTTCAAAACGTTATTTTAAATACAAAAAATTATATTATCAACTCACTCTCCTTCTAAAATGTCATAAGAAATGCATTATGATATAATTTATGTACATCTTGCTAGTACTAGACGACACTAGGGAGTAATAAAATAGCTAGCAATCAATGTTAAAATTAACAACTTCAACGTTTTGTTCCAAATTAATAATTATTGAGCTAATCTTAGCTACCAGTACCGGAACTTTCACAATATATCCTAGAAGAATGGTTTAATATTACTCTAAACACTATTCAGTACTTGTACGATTTGATTCCCAGGCGAATACAAGCTGTATTTTACATGCAAAAGGCGGAACTAGCCATATTAATAAAAGATTCCTTATATAATTCTAGGGTGTTTCCATTATTTTGATGACCAACTGTATCTGGAAGCATTATTTTACTGGTTATAACTGTCATAATTACAACGTACTGAAGTAAGGCGACAATTGTATAGAGAGGCCGTCAATGATTATGTAACATTAAATTATTTATATTCAAACTGAAATGATCTATTATTTAGCATCTTCATTTCTATATTTTTTGTGTCCTTTTTCAATTCCTTCTATTAGCTCACACTCCCCATATATATATCTTGTTCAAATTTTCAATCGTTCATAAAATCCTTTTTATTCATCCACTCAAGTTCAAATACATTTTTTTGAACTTGTAGTGGATGGCACTTGATGATAATACAGGTTTTTCAAATATTAATTAATTCATTAAATTTAATTAATTAATTTTGTTTTTTCTTAGATTTAAGTTGCATGTATCTACCAATAGATGGCGTCAGATAAACTTAAAAAAAATGAATGCAAATTATTTGTAAAGGACTTTCTGCAATAGAGTAAAAAACAGTAAGAACTGACTTAGATTTTTTTTTCTATTCCTTGTTTTGCATATAGATGCACCTTTTATATATACCGCAAACAGTGAATAATTGAAAAGGAAGGAAAAACATTGCCTTCCAGGAGGACTGCCCTAGATTTGCATGTTCAGGAGTAAGAGAAAACAAAGAAAACTATCACTAGGCAGCTTGACTGTCCATGCAAGACACTCTTTAAATTTATCATTGCAAAGGACGCTATAGCTGAAATTGTGTATCAAATTGGCCTATTATTGATCGTTTATGCATCATAAATACAATAATTACAGTTGCAATGTATCGCACGCATTTATAAAAGAAAATAATGCAACATTTAGTCGTCTCTGAAAACAAAGAAAATTAATTTTACTTTTCATCCAAGTTCACTAAATTCCTGAAATCCCCCTCCTCACCTTGGCTAAGACACTTCAATCCATGCCACTTAAAAAGTGAACAAACGTGCAAAGCAACAATTGTTTTGTTGTAAATAAGTGGAAGAAAATTTACTGGTTTTGTTTCTTGTGCTCCTTCGAGAGTCAGAATGAAAACGAATATCTTCAGTCGACTTAATGAAACAAAAGTGCCCTCTTAAGATTGTTCTTCAAGAATAAGACTCTCTCTTTTCTGGAGAATGCCTTTTTCTTTCAGAGGAAGCGTTACCACAAAAGATCTTCCTCCTTCAATAGAAAACTACTTGAGTATTGCTGAATTAATAATAAAATGTTCATCTGTAGAGTGCAAAAAAAAAATCCTTACAAAATTTAAGTTAAATACTTAAATAAGGAATACCTTCATATTTTAACTAACGAATATTTTTTGTGCACCCAGAATTAAATTTAAATCATAAATATCTTTCATTTGGGTGATGTACATCGAAAAATAAAATAAAATTCTTCAGCAAAATAGTATATTTATACTATTACCTGCAGATTAATTTACATACACAAACACACACACACATATATCTACCTATCTATCTATATATATATATATATATATATATTTATTTATGTGTGTGTGGGAATGTACACCGCCAATGCCTATACAATTGCCATCAAATAGAATTTTTGGAAACTTCAAAATACGTGGATACGTATACTTCAAAATACACCAATGGATTTAAATCCTAGTTCTCCAGAAAGCTAATTGGACATGTTAATATTAGCCTACGAATTGGGTCTTATTTCTTTTAATCAAAATCATGGTGCGTATTACGAAAATAAAATTAATGGTTTACCAAATGAAACAAAATAGTATATTTATACTATTAGATGCGCATTTATATACCTATGTATATACAATCATCATCAAATCGAGTTTCTGAAATATGTGTCATCAATGGATTTAAACTCTAGTTTACCAGGAAGCTAATTGAACGCTGTAATATTAGCCCACGATTTGGTTCTTGTTTATTTTAATCAAAATAATGGTGTATATTATGAAAAACAATTATGATTTTAGAAAATTTTTACCAAAATATTTGTCTTAACTATTTGAAGTTTTGAATCACGTTTTTACTTAGATTTCAGATTTCTTTCAAATGCTAACAGAAATAATATTATATTTAAAGTTAATAATAATATTTAATAATATATAAGAAATAATATTTTAATATTATTAAGTATTGTAAAATTAAACCTGTTGATTAAAAGCAATTTGAAATTGCATTTTACAAAAAAAAAATGCCTAAAACAAAGTTGAAAAAATAAATGAACATGAGAATTTATTTGTGATTTGGTTCTTTATATTATCTTCTTTGTTTTGGTTTCATGGTGACCTTCATAGTAAAATGAAGGTCAAGTACCCATTTCAAAACGTTACTTTCAATGCAGAAAATTACTTTATGAAGTCACTCTCATTCTAAAATGTCATAAAAATGCATTATGATTTAATATATGCGCCTCTTGTTAGTACTAGACAGCACTAGGGAATAATACAATGGCTAGCTCAATGTTAAATTTAACAACTTTAACATTTTACTCCAAATTAATAATTATTGAGCTAATCTTAGATACTAGTACCGGAACTTTCCCAAGAAGAACGGTTCAATATTCCTTTAAACACTATTTAATACGTGTATAATTCGATTCCCAGGCGAATACAACTTTTATTTTACATGCAAAAGGCGGACCTAAGCCATATTAATAAAGAATTCTTTATATAACTGTAGGGTGTTTCCATTATTTTTTGTAACCACCTGTATCTAGCAGTAATATTTTACTGATTATAACTGTCATGCTTTCAATGTACTGAGGAAAGGTAACAATTCTATTGAGAAGTCGACAACGGTCATGTAACAATAAATTATCTAGATATAAATTGAAATTATATATTATGTATCATTTGTATCTTTTTTTCAATTCCTTCTATTAGCTCACACCCTCCCTATATACACAGTCCAGTCACATTAATGTGACCACCTGTCAAAAGCCAGAATATACACTCTTGCATATTCCGGCTTTAAGTGGAGTGTGGTATTTAAGTGGTATTAAGTGGAATTCTTTATCACTCCACTGCAATGTGCTGCCACCTGCCTTTTGTGATTGGTTATTTCACGTTGACGTCTAAAGTAGGTGGTGGTCACATTAATGTGACTGGACTGTGTATATCTTGTTCAAATTTTCAATCGTTAATATAATACATTTTATTCCTCCACTCAAGTTCAAATACATTTTTTTTTGAACTTGTAGTGGATGACACTTGATACTAATACAGTTTTTGAAAATATTAATTCGTTCATTAAATTTAATGAATTAATTTGAGTTTTTTTAGATTTAAGTTGCATATACCTACCAATAGATGGCGCCAGATAAACTTAAAAAAAAATGAATGAAAATTATTTATGAAGGACTTTCTTCAATAGAGTGAAAAAAAAAAGTAGGAATTGACTTATTTTTTTTTTTTTTTTTTTTATATTACTTGTCTGTGCATGTTTTTGCATAAAGATGAACGTTTTATCCATACAGCGAACAGCGATTGATTAGAAAACAAGGAAAAGCATTGCCTTCAGAAGGACTGCCCTGGATTTGCATGTTCTGGGTTAACAGAAAACAAAGAAAACTATCACGTAGGCAGCCTGATGTTGATAATAATGTTAAAAAATAAATAAACATGAGAATTTATTTGTGATTTGGTTCTTTATATTATCAGGGATTCAATATCTCTTAACAAATAAACGTTATGTTAATTATACATATGTTAAAACGATAGTAATTAAATATATGTCAAAAAATGTTAAATAAACGTGTGCTAAAACGATGTTAACTAAAATAAAATGATTTACTTATATTAATGATAATAATGATTTATTACATTATTTTTAACATAAATATGAAAATATTATTAAGCGATACTATTTTTCTCTATTTTATTGCCAAATTATTTGTCTTTCTTTCACAATTCAGTAGACATATACGTTGCAAGAAGACATATATAACAAATTCATACGATTTTTATGAGTGTGGCGATGGGCGTAACTAAGTAAATATTTTTATTAATATGAAAACTAATATCCATTAAATCATGGTATAGAAACGACGTTTTCAACCTGTTTCATAATATATTTAAAAATAAATTATTAAATGTTTTCTATAAAAATTCAAAACTTATTAATATATCTGAAACAATGAGAAATATAGATAAATTACAATGGATAATAACATCAAAAAAGAAAAGGATATAATAATAAAAAGATAAAAAAGAGAATATCAATAAAATAGATAAATTTTTGAAATAACGTGTAAAAAATTTATTATTAGATAGTATCTACATACTTTTTTATTGAATAATGGGTATTTATTTAATAGTTAAACATAAGTCCTTATTCCATAAATATTGCGTTTCATATCATAAAAACTGAACAATAATAATTTTTAAAAACCAATTTCTTTGATAATATAGATAATCATTTTATTTGAAACACATAACATAAATTCTATATGCAATTTCCCTTGCCTCTTTAGTACCATAACTTTTATTGCAAATAAATATCACATATTTAGATGTATAATATCCAATATAACCAAGATAAAGTATAAATAATTTATCATACATTGCTACATTGTAATTCAGCCAAAGTTAAAAAATATGTGTAGATTATTTATAAAAAAAAAAAACAAATATATAACTTCAATACACCAAATATCAAAAAGTTTGAATACTTAAAAATATATTGCTTTAAAGAAGTGATAAAAAACATTATATATATAATATTTCATAGATTTCTGGAACTACTTTTTTATGGCACAAAAGAATATTTTATAGATAAAATATCAAATTGATTTTTTTTAAAAGCCTATAATGCATTTTTGATATTGTGAAATTCATTACTGTCATATGGGTCTTTGATATATTTTTTTTTTTATCTTATATGTTTAAAGATAAAATTATTGGAAAAGTAATACAGTATCAAAAATATATTTCAAAAAAGTCTGTAAGATTTATTAGGTGTATAAAATAATTTAAAAATTATTAGGTTTATATGGATTAGTAAAACATTTTTTTAAAAAAAATTTAAAATTGATTTTAAAGTTGTAATGATTTTCTAATATTTTTTATTTATAAAGATTTTGTCATCAGATATGATTTTTAAGAACTATAATTATTTTTACACTATTATTATACAGTATGCGCATATTATGTTTTATACTCAATTACATTATAATTCATTTACAGTAGAGTAATATTAATTTTTTGATTAATATTATTCAATAATGATAAAAAGGAATCAATTTATCCGCTAACACTTTCAGCACGTGCTCCAATATGTACTATAAAAATTACAGAAAACCGTTTACTTTTTAGCCCAAATTCAGTAGAAACACAATCAACACAATCATAAACACGTACTAGTATTAATGTTTTAAATATGTACATATGTATATATATATATATAGACAAATGATTGGGGTTCGATGCTACAGGTTTCGCGATAGTGCCCCAGCGTTGCCGTGAATACTTGTAGTGGTCCGGAATCTAATTTAAACCGTAAGTACCTATCTAATATAACTGTAGAGCGTTGAACGTAGGGCTGGTGTTGTAACGTCTCGGCCTATTGCACACCTATACTGGCTACTAGAAGATGCCACTGTCAGGTTTACGTGAATACTTTCATTTTTATTTACAAGAATTTTATACAGAACTCTATTTACAAAGAAATGAAATTTAAAGGCATGAATTGATACATAAGTGCAGTTTACTCCAAGGTCGGATATTTTCAGGGTTCTCGAGTATACGACGAATTTAATACATCCAAGCGACAAACCAAGCTGTGAAGGAGAACAGGTGAACTGACAATCTTTAATTTCATGGTGTCTCATTATCTATACACTAATTATCTGCTTTCATATTTGATTGACAGATTGTTCTCATTAGTACAAAACACTAATTGCATGTAATATAAATATCCACGAAAATGCTTATTTGCTGTCAGATTTGAGTGATAGGTTATTATTATGCACTTGTTGAAGAATATACATTCCTTTCCCTTTGGATCAGAAATGCTACATCTCTTTTTGTTGTTGTTATCGTGTCCATGGATTAAAAATATAATTATCAAAGTTAGATCAAGTCAAAAGTCTTCACAATAGAGGCCGCTAGCAATGGCGCCGCTTCACTATACAGGACTTCTCTTAAGTTGGCCTCGATTGGCCCCATAGCCAATTGCAAAACATGGGGAGTGAGCGCTGGGCACTCTAGAATGTGCTTAGGTGTTAGGAAAGCGTTGGGGCAATTTCTGCAGGGGATGTATTCCCTGGTCTTGTCTGGGAGAATCTTCATCCCTCTGCAATCATTCGTTCTGAGTCTGCTAATAACTGATGCCAGCTTCCTAGGGCAGTTGAAGTCCGTGATTAGTGGCTTCTTTAAGTTATGATGAATGAGTCGGCTTTTAGCAACTGCGTGAGCATCTGCAAGTGTGATAGTAGTCCTGGGTTGATCATTGTCCCTGGCCAATCTTGTCCTTGGCCTGGCTACATCTCTTCACGTGGAAATATGCTACAGTGTTGTTTTCTAATCCAGATCTTATAAATTGAATTTATTTGCTGCTACGATTGCAAAGAACATCAGATTCCGGTTTAACTTGCAACAATTTGGAATAAACACTCAACAAGCATGTGTTGAAGTAATATAATTTCAATTTAATGCAACAAACTCTATTCTGAGTAATAAAGAATTAATTTTTCCGTAGCAGAGAAGCACGACAATGTGTGGGTTAAGTAAACATAAATTATTCGATGTAGAAACTTACTTTATAGCATGCAGTAACTTAGACAGATTTTCAAATATTTTTCTTAAGACTTAAGTACATCAAGTGACTTCTGCACTTAATGTCTACAACAACGACTTTTATGAACTTTTTCAATATGGCATATATTTGGCCCCTTCAATGAGCAGACAAGAACTTTTATTTTAATGCGCATAAAATCCTTTTATGGGCGATTCTCTTCACGTTCAGTGTAATCTTATTTTAAGACCAATTGCAGTAGAAGTTGTGTTAGTTGTGATGTACTTTATTTAGTTTCTTGTCTGGCCGTTAGACTTCTTTTGAAGCATCTTCAAAAGGGGAAAAAAAGTTTGGTAACCTACTCAAGAAAAAACTTAAAAGCTTTTAAACTATTTTTTTACCAAGACGCATTTAGTTATTCTTTGAAAATTTTGAGAAAGTGATGTTTTATATATCGATTGTGGAATATAGAAATTCTCTATAGGGTGTTTCTTTTTAAACTATTATTTATATTATTATAATTTTACTTAACGATATATATCTAAATACATCGCATGTTTGACAAATTTTTAATATATTAAGTTTGTATTTTTGATATATAAAATACTTCATGACTTTTAAAATAAATTATTGATGATCTAAATGTGGTAATTTAATTTTTAATTTAGGTTTTTGTCTAGAATCTTTGTAATTTTTACATATTTTTATTACGCTACAAACATGTAAATATTAACAGAATATTAAGTACTTTAATACCCAGAACTAAATTGTATCATTCTTCTTCTTCATTGACGCAACAGCCCCAGGTTGGGCCAAGCCCGCCTGTCTACTGGCAGATTTCGAACAGTGAGATGCTTTTCTTTTTAAGGGATAGGGTTGTAACCCGTAAACTCAACGGTCTACAGTCATATTAGACTGGGGGCCTAATAGCCGAATGGCTAGCGCTCTGGTGCTTGATACCGCAGGTTTCGGGTTCGAGACCCGAGGTGCCATGGATGTTAGTAGTGGTTTGGAATCCACTTTAGACCGTAGGTCCCGTTCTCATATTACCGTAGAGCGTCATAGGACCAAATCAGACTTCTCACCCACATCATTCCCAAAGTGTATAGGGACAACTCAGCTTTAGGCACAGTGATGTGGTGTGGTGTAGTAGTATTAGACATATTAGACTGGTATTCAGGGTTTAAATTGGATTCCAAACCACCACCAACATCATGTCACTGCCAAGTCTTGAACACGAAACTTGTGGTACCGAGCGCCAGAGAGCTAGTCTCTCTGCCCTCAGGATAGAAATTGCATCATTATAATCTAAATTTAATTATGGGACATCTATTCTTCAATAACTTTGATATCATATTTATCCTATGTAGCGATCTATCTCCATCTCTCAAAGCTACTAATTCAGTAAGCTCCGTCCTCTTCCACTAGCGTTTCTCCTGGGTAACGTTATATCGTTACTATACTTAAACACCCTATCATATTGTATTATATTTTTATATGAAAATATAATATTATGCATATAAAAATTAAATTGAAATTATAGGTTCTTTTCTTAATAAGGTTAGATGCTGCCTAAAATTTATTAGTTCAACTTATCTATATTTTATGTTTTATAATTCTGCAGAATTTTTTAATTCTAAATATTTTTTGAATTATAATTTCCATAAATTAACACAAAGAACTTAACATATAAAATTTCTTCTTAACTTTCTTATATTAACTTATTATGCCATGTTTGAAAAATGATAATAAATTATAAGAGAAAGCCTTTTTTACGAAGCATTTTTGGAATCGTTCATTATTTTAATTTTTGTCATGATTGTCATTGGTAATCATCAAACTTTTCCATCGTTAACAAATTCAAAATAATTTTTTTAATTAACGCTTGAATTTTCTTAGGGATTATTGGTATTTCACATTAATTTTCATATAAATGACCACTTGTTCTTATTTAACAAGAAAGAGGTGTTTTTTTAGAAGAGCAATATTTCATTAAAGAAATTAATAATAATAATAAAGTATATTACAATTTATCACGTGATGATTAATAATAATAATAAAAAAGAATCCAATTTGAATTCCATCATATTCTTATCAATTTTTCAGAATCATGTTAGTAAGGTAACTTTAAAAATGGAAAAAAAAAATATTTTTAAAAGGCTTCTTGTTATTTTCATTATTGTGATATTAACATATTAGCACACCTTATAAATTAGTTCCAGGTTTTCAAATCTCTAATACGTAAAGTATTTGAAATTATTCTTGAAAAATTCCATAACATATACCATATTCAAAATCCAGAAATATCTAGTATATCTACAATGCAAAATTCTATTATTTTTAATAATTCGCTTTACAGGAATGTAAATGTCTTAAAATCTTGTTGAAAAAATGACTTTCACGGAAAAAAAACTGGAATAAATTGTACAAAGGAGACCAAATCTATCATGGAAATTAGTTTGGTTTGTTTCTCTACAGTTATTTTGGGTACACTTTAGGCTAATTAGACCGGGACCGACAGTGTAACGTGTATTCCAAACCAATAACAATTATCAATGAAATATCTACAGGTCTATCGACCAAATATCTACAAGTTGGTATCCACAGGATACCAGCCTGTAGCTTGGGGTACCAACGATCAAAGTGCTAGCCGATGGCCATCAAGCCGCTCTAGTATGGATAGTTTATACCTCTAAAGTACACTTCCTCTATTCCCCATAAGGCTTCACATAATCTTTAGATATTCCAGACTCCAACACTTTTAAAAAGTTTTAAGAAAATAACTCCTTAGTATGTTAAGTGTTCGTCAAACTTTTGTTAGATATTTAATCATAAGCCTGATTTTAAAGACTTAAATGAGTTATTAATTAATTAACTTAAATTAATTATTATTTTTTTATTCATTTAAAAATTTATCAATTCTTATTTTAAAACTTTTTAAGTTCTTTTCTTGTGTTTTATTATTTTTGTACAGTTATGTGTTTTAAAATTTAGATTTCTTTGGAGTTTTTGTAATTGTATTATTAATTAGTTTGTTACATACCGTAAGCTTCGTGTAGTATACGATAATTTCATGTAAACTTCAATAAAATCTAATATCTATCAAATAAAGATTTACTTAATATCAATGGAGTAAAGGAAAATGCCATAATCGTTAATAATAACCCTTTAAAATTTGTCAAAAGTATATTTCAATGCACCCCACAAACAATGTCAATATGCTTAAGCTTTTATTAATAATATATAATTCACCAACCACATAAAACACCTATGTAGTTACCTAGATAGGGAATGGGGTTTAATAATATAATGCTATATATTCTTGACTAAATAACGAACCTCAAATGGAGGTATATTCAATATGTTAGAGATGAGATCGATATTCATGAAATAATTCTAACCGAAGCTAACTTATGTGTCACTTATTTGTCTTCAAATATTGTCTCGTATGCACAAATTATATAGATAGGAATCAATCGCATTACTGCATGAAATTACAATTGCCTGGTTTCTGTAGTGATAATCGTTATTCGCACTCCCAATTTAAGGAATATGATTAACCACACAACAAATGTGTATGGCGATTTATGTATTGAGGTTGCACATAGTGAAATCTATGGAATTTATAGGACTTAGAATAGTAATATTTAAATATGAATTAAAATAGTCCAAATGTTTTCAGCTGTCTCACGTTTTATATAGAATATTTTATTAAATAACATTACTATAAAGTTATTTGTATTAAAAATATTATTGATGATTCTGCATTTCATTTAATTATTATTGCTATTTAATTTCGGTAGCTGGCGTTACATTAATTACACTCAATATGGTATTCTTAAGAGTTTGTTCAAATTATTGGCGGGAAATGTATTTATAGTGTATTAGGATCTCCGATGTATACCTTGGGTAACGTTGAATCTGCTTTATGTGCACTGCTCTAGCAGCAAATAGCCAGAGTTCAAAGATCATAGCATTTGGAAATAACGAAATTAATTATTTAGATCCACTATTAATTGATATGAATTGATCAAAATAGCAAAAAAAATGGAATGATGGCTACAAAAATGTGGTTAAATTTATTATATAAAAGATTTTAATTTTTCATATTAATTAATTTAAAAAAAATATTAAAATATTTGTATCCTAGGAATTCACTTTACTCATTAGCTAATTTGGACGCGATAAAGTGGTGTTTCTATTGTGAAGTATCTAATTATGTTTAAAGTATTTATTTAATTATCTATTTAAGTTCAAAGCATTTAAGTATCTATTTTAATTTATTGTATTTTTTTAAGAATCTAATGAAGTTTAAATATTTATTTAAGTATATATTTAAATTTATTGCATTTATTTAAGAATCTAATAAAGTTATATTTAGTTAAGTATCTATTTAAGTTTAAAGTATTTATTTAAGTACCTAATTAAATTTGTATTTTTTTTAAATCTTATTAAGTTTAAATATTTAGTTAAGTACCTATTTAAGTTTAAAGTATTTATATATAAATCTATTCAAGTCTAAAGTATATATGTAAGTCTAAAATATCTATTTAAGTTTAAAGTATTTATTTAAGTATCTATTTAAGTTTAAAGTTTTTTTTAGTAAATATAAATCTATTTAAGTTTAAAGTATTTATTTAGTACAGATAAACTTATTTAAGTCTGAAATATATATTAAATATCTATTTATTTTTCAATTCCTTTTATTAACTCACACTATCCCTATATATATCTTATTCAAATTTTCAATCATTAATAAAATACTTTTTATTCATCCTTTCAAGTTCAAATACATTTTTTTGAACTTGTAGTGGATGACACTTGATGTTAATACAGTTTTTTTAAATATTAATTCAATAATTAAATTAAATTAATTAATTTTAGTTTTTTTTAGATTTGAGTTGCATATATCTACCAATAGATGGCGCCAGATAAACTTAAAAAAAAGAAGGAAAATTGTTTATAAAGGAGTTTCTGCAATCTAATGAAAATCAAAGTAGGAATTCACTTAATTTTTTTTTATATATATTACTTGTTTCTACGGAGGAAGACAAGTAATTGTAATACTTTCCTCATTAAAAATGCATGCATTTACATTATCAACTCATTTTAAATCCTTCCACTACCAAGCCATAAATAAAACAAATCTTTTAAATTCCTTAAATTTTATTATTAATTTATTTATACATTTCGTTAATGAAGCATCAGTGTCACAAAATTAATGAGCTAATCAATAACATGTTCATACACACACACACATACATTCAAGACGATTCGATTCCTTCGTGGCCAGCTTTCATTTTTCCCTTCATATTCCTTTTAATCTTTCCTTCATACGTTCGAGATATATCAATGATTTGCTTTATTGCTTTTACAGCATTAAGACAGAAAAATGTTCTGGATCAAAGAGAGAGAGGCAATCACGACTGATTTATATGCTAAAAGTAATAAATCTCCCCTAAACCAAGGAAGGATGGATCTTTATTATCTTTACGTTGGAAAACCATTAATAAAACTCTGGTTAAAAATCCTTTATTTTATTATATTGTATTGTTGTTCCGATAAATGTTTAAATTCAAAGTTCACTTAAGTCTAAAAAAAAAAGTTGTAATTTTTATAAAGTTAAATATTTTCTTAAATAACTTTTCTGTAAATTTATTTGTATCAAAAATATTGATGACCTGTATGTTATTTAATTATTATTATTTAATTTCTTAAGCTGGTGCTACTACAGTGTCCAAAAAGTAAGACCAATTTTCAATTTAAAATTCCGGGGACTTTTTTTTTCTCTTTTAGGTTGCTGACACTATCCTTGACATATGTGTGAAATTTGACGTCAAAATATTCATTAGTGACTGAGTTATGCTTGACTTTGTGAGAGGCTAAAACTGATTCCGGCAATTTTTTAACTGTCTGAATTAATTGAGCGAAGAACTTGCATTAAATTTTGTTCGCAGAAACGCATAGAATGTTGCAGAAGTTATTTGGTGGGCATTCCTATATCGTAAAGTAATGTTTATAAGTGGTATAAACAGTTCAAAGAAGGCAGAGAACGCGTTGAAGACGAAGAGCCCTCTAGTCGACCATCAACCTCAACCTACGAAGCTCACGTTCAAAAAATTAAAGATTTGGTGCTTTCAATTAGAGACCTTTCTGATGATGTTGGAATTTCAAATGGTTCGGTCAATTCCATTTTGGGTCTCAAACGCATCAAATCTCGATTGGCACCGAAAACACTGAATGCGCCAGCTCTACATTGATTCTTCGCCAAAAATGAAACCCATATCTTTCCACAACCACCGTATTCACGCCGTGCCACTTGTGGCTATTCCCTAAACTAAAAAGACCACTCCGGGGGCACCCCGGAGTGGTCTTTTTAGTTTAGGGAATAGTCGCTTAGTTGTTTAGTTTAGGGTTTTGAGTCATTGAAGAGATTCAACGTGAATCGCCGTGCGCTTTGAAGGCCATCCCCGCTGATGACTTTTTAGCTTTCACTGAGGATTGGAAAAAATCGGCATAAGGTCATTGTATCCGAATAAATAAAAAGTTTTTGAAAAAAAATTGGTCTTTACTTCTTGGGCAGAGTAGTATATTAATTAAAAGATATCTAAAAATAGCCATAATTCCAAAAGTTATACTTTTTTAAGAATTCATTGAGAAATGATAAATTAATTTAAAACATAAGTTCATATTTCTCTTATCTTTAAAAACTTAATGAAAAACATTAAAATTATTTCTTTTATCTTTATAATAACAATTTTTTTATTTTTTAATAAATTATTTGCTTCATTTTTTTGCCGTTTTGTCTAAGATTAGTATTTAAAATGTTCATCATTTTCGTCAATATAAATTTGCGTAGTTAATGAAATTACAAATATAATTACTTTCAGAGTGTCGTCCAAGACCATTTTTCACATAATCATAATATATAGTTCAAACATTATACTGCATAATTTCTCTACTATGTGTGGCAACACTCTTAATGCCATAAAATCTTTTGTTAGTTCACTGGAATTTGTTGATTGCTTCTGAATCATCGTCAGAGGACATCATAGCTAAAGTTGAAAACGCTGTTAGTAGTGTGTTCTGTTTGTTCACCATGTAGAATGCTGTAATAAACTTCATTTAATGAAAATGCTAATCTTAAAACACTAGATTTATTTCCCAAACTAGTAAGACTACGGAAATTTGAAAATATACTAGCACTTTTGTATCATCATGCCAGGCTCATAATATCCAAAAAATTCAAGGATATAATGGATATATTACCTAATATTCCTCGTGACTATATTCTAAAACTTTCTCATCATAATAAAAATTAAAAATTGCACCCATTAATATAAAGTTGTAATTTAAATGGCTTTATCTGAAGAATCATTGAAATAAAGTCTTTTTATTTTATTATTTTCTTACATATTTAATAAAAAATTAGTTTTATTCAATTGAAATCCCATGTTTAATATTTCATAATGTATGATTTTCACATTCTATTCTTTGAAAGTGGTGTAAGTCCATTTGAAGTCATAAAATTTATTTTAAATAATACTTTAAAATCGATCACATTTAAAACATAAATTAAATTAATTAAAAAAACATAAAATGAACGTATTAACATACATCAATATTTTTCAAACTATTCAAATACTAACCCATAAATATATCCATGTAATATAAAATGGACTTGAAAAATAAAACTTTTCTGACAGGATCAACTAAAGTGTCACATTCTGTAGTTACATTTGTAAGTAATAAATATATTTTGTTGTTTCTAAGTTGCAAACCTGTGATATTGAAAAAAGAAAAAAGGACAAATTGGTTTCGTTGATATAAAGACTCTTTGATCAGATTTTAAAAGGGACAATATTTTTTTTCTAAATCACCGTCCCTTAGGACTTCAGTAGAGAAGATTACATCGCGTAAAATGTTACAGAAATAGCTGTCGTATGTATATTTAAATTTAGAAAAAAAAAAAGTGAAAAAAATCTGATTGTCAATACACAAATTTTCAAGAATATTAAATAAACCAGATCATACTACAGTTATCAGAAAGTTTATTAGATTGGAAAACACCGATTATAAAAACGAACACTATCTCCATAAGTCTAGTTAATTAACATTGATCTATATCTTACTGAAATATAAAACTAAAAATGCTAAATAGAAAACTATTACAGTTCCTTTAATGGACAAATTATTTGAATTTTAATATGACTACGAATTCATAAATACTAAATGAATTTTTGTATAATCATTATAATAAGCTCCCTTTGTCAACTTATTTAAATGCATATAATTGATGCGATTTTCACTTACATATTAAAGCAAAATGCAACCATATCTAAATATTGTTCTATAAATATTGTCAATATTAAATATTGAAAATATAGACTTATAAGATGAAAATGTCTTTATTGAAGGTGAAATAATATTGCAATAAACGTTCGTTTACGAAATGAAAATTGTTGGAATATATACATTATTGAAAGGCATTTAGAAAGCTTAATCATCATAACAGTAAATGTAGAAAGCCATGTGATTGGCAGAATCGGGTCACATGATACTTCAATATCCATTCACGCGGAAACTCTTGTGTTTCCTTAAGTGTCAAATGTTTGTTACAATTACTGACACATTGTTACTAAGTAGAATTACTTACAAGGGAAATAACTTTTAATGCATTGTAAGTTACTGTATTGGAAAATGGTACATTAACCCTTGCTGATGCATCACAAATAAATTAAAATATTCATGATGTTTAAATTTAAGTGATTTCAAAGAATATTCTACGTGTTTTTTCAATAACTATAAAAATAATAAAAAGTTCATATTCTATTATTTAAAATTAAAATATTTCGTTTCAATTTTACATTTTTTTTTTTATAAATTCTGTAAATATCTAAACAATTTGTTAAATTTTGTATTCAAACATTATTAAAAATTCAAACCTAAAATATGCTATTTTATTAGTTCTATAAATTTCTACTTTCACTCATAAAAAAGCTAAAATTTGTTTTAGAGTAATACAGATATTCCAAAAAATAACCTTGTGCAAGCAACTAAAATAAAAAATGAATAATATTTTTCTATACAATATAACTTTCAGAAATATTTTTAGTAGCTAAATAGATTTTCATATAAAATTTTCAAAACTGAATTTTACATACAATCTAAAAAAACTAAATTTCTTTTTTATGAAATTTCTGAAATTTTTTTTATTACATTGAAAAATGTTTTGTTTATTGAAATATTATGTTTTTATAGTGAAGATCTGAAAATATTGAAAATTTATTTTTAAAATAAAGAAAAAATGTTTATATCTCAGAATTTTATAGCATAACATTACACTCTTCAAAAAATAATATCAAATATTTATATCTAACAAATTAGATAATGTATTCAAACAATAAAAATTTCTAATTATTTCTAAAATTTAAATTTTATTTTTCAGTGTAAAAATATATTGTTTTAATTTTAAATTTTTTGTTTTATAAATATTTTAGATTTTATATTCAAACGTTAATAAAAATTCATTCATGTAATAAGGTACTTTATTATTGCTATAAATTTCTACATTCACTCAAAAAAAAAAAACTAAAATTTATTTTGGAGCAATATAAATATTTTGAAAAAATACGTTTTTGTTGGAAACAAAATAAAAAATTATACATATTTATCTATAAAATATACCTTTCAGAAATATTTTTAGTAGCTGAATATTTTGAGTAGATGAAAATTGAATTTTACATATAATCTAAGAAAATTAAATTTCATGAAACAATCATTTTATTGTATTGAAAAAAGTTTTGCTTATGGAAATATAACATTTTTATAGTATCTGAAAATATCAAAAATTTTATATTTAAAATAGAGAAAAAGTTATTGTATCTGAGAATTTTATAACATAACATTTCAACTTAAAAAAATAATACCAAATATTTATATCTAACATGTTAGATAATGTATTCAAATAGTAAAAATTCATGCATGCAATATAATATTTTAATATTGTTATACTCATACATCTCTGCATTGATTCGTGTAAAAGGAACTAAAATTTATTGTTGAGGAAAAATAACCATAAAAAATAACCAGAAAATTTAATAATAATAAAAAACAGCTATTAATTTTAAAAAAAATTAATAGCTTTCAAAAATGTATGTGTTACATTAACATTTCGGTTTTTTTTTTAATGAACAAAATAAAAAATAAAAATATTCCTATTTATTTATTAAAAATAAATTTCAGAAATATTTTTGTAGCGAAATAGAATTCTAATAAAATTTTCAAAATTTAATTTTGCATTTTTTTTTTCAAATACTATATTACATTAAACAATAATTGTAATGTATTAAAATTGCAAAAAAACTTGTTTATTAAACTAAAACTTTTTAATGCTGAAAATCTGTTTGACCATGTTTGAAAACAGGATATAAAATTTATTTAATAATATAATTTTATATAAAAATAATGTAAAAAATAAATACAAATTTCAGTTATATTTTTAGTAGCGAAATGGAAATTGTAATAAAATTTTTAAAATTCCGTTTTGCATTTTTTTTTCAAGTTTAATTTTCCCTAAACAATAATTTTAGTGTACATAAAATTACAAAAAGTCTTGTTTATTAAAAAAACTATTTTAAACTGAAAATCAGTATATTTGAAAACTTTATATTGAAAAGTACAGAAATAATGTGATAACTTTTATGTTAAATACACTCTTTGAAAAATAATATCAAATTTCTTTGATAATAAATATAAACTTTCGTATAAGAAATAAATAAGAATTTTTGCATAAAAATAAATATAAATTTCAATAATAATTTTAGTAGCAAAATGGAAATTCTAATAAAATTTTCAAAATTCAGTTTTACATTTTTTTCAAACTAAATGTCACTTTTGTTTCTTAAACAGAAAGTTTTTTAAATTGAAGATCTGTAAATTTGAAAACTTTACATTTAAAAGTACAGAAATAATGTAATAACTTTTATGTTACATACCCTCATTTGAAAAACGAATATCAGATTCCTTTGATATACCTTTGCTAAAACTTTAACTGACAGGTATTTTATTTCAAAGATACATAAAAACCTTCCTACATCTTTTCATCCGATTCATAAAAATGAATCTTGAAATGATAATCCATCACTCAGTGATACAACAACACCCTTCAAAGTGACCAGAACATTTCAGTGTCGGTCCTTCTTCTTTTTCCTGACACACATAAGTGTCCAAAAAGCTTTCTCTGTGTCTGTCACTGTCACTGTTTCGCCACCATCAATTCTGCGCACTCAAACGTTAAGCTACTGCTAGCAGCAGGCGAGAGTGTGGCATAGTGATGGATAGAAGGTTTTAATGCAGGTGATATATTTTGTGATTTCTCAACATGGCTGTATGTAATTACTGCAATGGGCAAGGGAGAGGCCAAAGTTATGGTTTAATATGGATGCGGAATTACGACACATTTGCAAATTTACACGACATTTAGCGATACATATACTAGCCCCGTTAGCTTAAGTAATGAATTCCAAAACATGAGTCGTTAATAACTGGGCAGCGATGTTGTTGACGCAGAGTCAAAGGATATTGTCGAGATCCTGGCAGGACATAATGATGGCCATCTGGAATGTCAATGTGTGTTGTGGCCTTGTAATTACGCTTGATGGACCTAATTTGGGGAGATGACTCGCAAATTGCGGAATGCGAAGAATACACAGTGCAATAATAATTAGGATTATTGTAAAAAAAAGGGAAACAAATAATAAACGAATACGTACATCATATTAAAGAGTCTATTAAATACTAATGGCAAATATAAAAATGAAAGGAAAGAAAGGAAATTAATTGGGAAATAATTGCAGTGTGTTTATATAGTTATTGCTTCAATGATAGCTAGTGTGAAGGCCTAATGGCAAATGACTAAAGCTCGAGCGCTCGGTACCCCAAGTTTCAGGTACAAGTCCTAGTGGTGCTATGGATATTTGTAGTGGTTAGGAATCCATTTTAAGTCGGAGATCCCGGTCTCGTATGACCGTAAGCGTCGCAGAGTCCAATTAGACTCATCACTCAAATCATTCCCAAACAGTAAAAGGACAACTCAGCTCTAGGAACAGGGATGTGGTGTGGTGTGGCGTAGAAGTAGTAGTCTAATATGACTGTTGGGAGACCGACAACCGTATCCTGTCAAAAAAAAAAGCTGTCTCGAAACCTGCTGGTAGGCAAGCGGCCTTTACCCACCATGGACTATAGTACCTGGGAGTTATAGTTAGGTAGCTAGTGTACAAGGAAGTGTGATTCTCTGCTGTTATAACGACTATTTTGTAAACCAGACAGACTCAGCTACAATAGTTACAACGATTTTCGCACAGATTTACAAATTGCTTAGACTGAGTTTTACAAATTTTCTGAGATTCGACTTATAAAAAACAAGGAAGATTAACTATAAAAATTAGTTTGGAAGGTATTAATTCCATTTATATCTTTTAAGAGATAAAGTTGATACATTAATGTTGATGGAGTCCACCGTCGTGCATTTATAGATATATTTAGAAAAAAATTCTTTTTATGGGAATCTTTTAATCTATCGAGAAAATGCCCTATTTCAAAATTACCAATAAACAGTGATATAAACTTGTGAGAGATTATTATTATATTATTTTCACTATATTATTTCACACTATTATTTTATTAATTTCGAATTACGGAAAAAACTATGATATAATTTTAAAATTAACTTTTTTCTATTCTAAAATAAACTAAATGATTCTAAATATGATAAATAAAAAATGTATTATTTAATTTTAAGTAAGTTTATATTATAAAAAGAAAATAAATTGAATATAAGACATAAAAATATACATTGTATATACACACATGTATCTATCGTTTCAAAATGGCAAAAGATAAAAAAAAAAATTACAAATAGTTAAGTAAACACACTAAAAGCACAACACTCCCTAAAGTTTCCGAAGCATGCTCCTCTCAAATCAATGGCCACTAGTTTGCGTTTGGAAAACTATGTTGGTAAACTCTTCGAAATGAATAATTGAGAAGCACCACAAATGGTCAGCAACTTGGAATTCACGTTCTTCTCAAAATATCTCTTCTACTTCCCTCCCAATAGAAGCAAATTCATCTTTCGGCTTTTTGTGTGACTTTATAAATTCGAAAAGACTATCATGGTACGCTTATAAAAAAAGAAGATACTATATTTCAAGAGTTTACTCTAAATATTAAAGCACAATCGTGCAAAGTTTTTCTTCCACGAAGGAAAATAAAAAGGAAAAACGAAATAAAGGTTAGAAGTGGAAATGGCGAACTCGGATGAAGTCGATATCGGAAGAAAGTTGCTTGCTTTGGGACATGGATGTATTCGATGAAAACCTACAGATCTGATCTAGCATGGCGAACTGCCTGCGAGTATAACATGAAATTGAATGTTGTCAGGAAATATGGAGGGGAAGGGGAAATAGAACTCGGAATTAAATTATGTTCTGTCTACAGAGACAGAGAAGCGATATTGTGGAATTTTATCCCTTTTAACGATTATTTTGTAGAAAAATGGCAAGTGAAGGACATCCAGTCCGTCTAGACATTTCACTTTGATACTTTTGATAAGATAATAATAATTGAAATTTAAAATATTTTTCGAAATACAAGTGAACCAATAAATTGTGAATATTTTAATATCTTTATAATTTGATACATAAATGCTTTACTTTAAATAAGTTAAGGTAACATTTTATAGTTTTACAATATTGCTGTTATCTGCTGTATAACTTTTGATTTCAATACGAATAAAAATCCTGTTTTTTTTTACATTTTCGTTTAATCGAAAATGCAATTTTATATGTTTGCATTATGAAAATAATTCCATTGCCTATGAACTTTTTTTTTTAATTATTTGAAACACCATTTTAAAAAATTCAAAAGGTAGTCTATTTTATAAGGTTAATTAAGATGAAGTGGTCTATTTGATAAGGTCTATTAAAGTGAGGTGGTCTGTTAGTTAAGATCTATATGGATGAGTTTGACAAAATCTATGAGGATGAGATGGTCTATTCGATGTCTCTTAAGATGTGGTGATCTATTTGATAATATTTATTAAGATGAGATGGATCATCTTATATATATATATATATTCAAAACGGAACAAGATGAATAAAAAAATTTACAAATAGTAAAGTAAACACACTAAAAGTCGAGCTTTCTCTAAAGTTCCCGAAGCATGCTCCTCTCAAATCAAAGACCACTAGTTTGCTTTGGGAAACTAGGTTTACCAACCACTCTTTGAAATGAATAATTGAGATGCCCCTCAAATGGTCAGCAACTTGGAATTCACGTTCTTCTCAAAATATATCTTCTACTTCCCTCCCAATAGAAGCAAATTCATCTTTCGGCTTTTTGTGTGACTTTATAAATTCGAAAAGACTATCATGGTACGCTTATAAAAAAAGAAGATACTATATTTCAAGAGTTTACTCTAAATATTAAAGCACAATCGTGCAAAGTTTTTCTTCCACGAAGGAAAATAAAAAGGAAAAACGAAATAAAGGTTAGAAGTGGAAATGGCGAACTCGGATGAAGTCGATATCGGAAGAAAGTTGCTTGCTTTGGGACATGGATGTATTCGATGAAAACCTACAGATCTGATCTAGCATGGCGAACTGCCTGCGAGTATAACATGAAATTGAATGCTGTCAGGAAATATGGAGGGGAGGGGGAAATAGAACTCGGAATTAAATTATGTTCTGTCTACAGAGAGATAGGGAGAGAAGATACTGTGGGATTTTGTCCCTTTTGACGACTATTTTGTAGAAGAATGGCAAGTGAAGGACATACTGTCCAACCAGAAATTTCAATTTGAATCTTTTGATACGATAATAACAATTATCATTAAAATGCCTTTCAAAACACATGTATATTGAGCCAATAATTTACGAATGTTTTTGTAGCATAATAACTAAGTATAAATGTTTTAAGGTAACTTTTTATAATTTCAAATTATTTCTATTATCAACTGTATAGCTTTTGATTTCAATACGAATACAAGTCATGATTTAATATTCTACTTAAATTCGACTGAGTAATTTTATATCTTTGTTTTATAGAAATAATTTCATTGCTTATGAAACTTTTCTTTTTTCTTTAAACACCATTTGAAAACATTCAAAAGGTGCTCTATTTAATAAGGTCTATTAAGATGAGGAGGTCTATTTGTATATGTCTATTAAGATAAGGTGTGGCTATTTGATTATTTAGTCTTCCTGATAAGGTTCTAAAATAAAGAGATTTGTAAATCTAAATTTGAAGAAAACAAATTTAGATTTACTAATCTCCATATTATGCTACTTAGATAATCTGCCATTTACGCCAAAATGCGCCATAATAATTTAATTGTTTTTATTTAGTAAAATCATTTATAGCAAAGTTTTAAAATAGAAATCTATTCGTATTCATAGACACACACCTTAAACACTTGTCTCCAAGAAAATTTAAAATGTGGTCTATCGATAAGGTCTGTTAAGATGAAGTGTCTATTTGATAAGGTCTATAGACCACATCATATTAATAGACCTTATCAAATAGACCACTTTTTGAATTTTTGAAATGGTATTTAAAGAAAGGAGAAAATTTCATAGGCAAAGAATTTGTTTTTATAAAACAAAAATATACAATTGCTCAAACGAATTAAATGAGAATGTAAAAAACATAATTAATTTTAAATTAGAGTAAGTTACCTTAAATTATTTAAAGTAAAATATTTATATTTGAAGCTAGTATGATATCAAAATATTCTCAATATAGTAGTATTTCGAAAATTATGTTAATAGCCATTGTTATTATCGCATCAAAAGAATCAAATTGAAATGTCTCGATGGACAGCATGTCCTTCACTTGCCATTCTCCTACAACATAATCGTTAAAAGGGACAAAATCCCACAGTATCTCCTCTCTTATCTCTCTGTAGACAGAACATAATTTAATTCCGAGTTCTATTTTCCCCCTCCTCCATATTTCCTGACAGCATTCAATGTTATACGCCCAAGCAGTTTGCCATGCTAGAACCTATCAGTAGATTTTCATCGAATACATCCATGTCCCAAAGCAAGCAACTTTCTTCCGATATCGACTTCATCCGAGTTTGCCATTTCCACTTCTAACCTTTATTTCGTTTTCTTCTTTTTATTTCCTTCGTGGAAGAAAAACTTTGCACGATTGTGCTTTAATATTTAAAGTAAACTCTTGAAATATAGTATCTTCTTTTTTTTTACTAGTGTATATCACGATAGTCTTTCCGAATTTATGAAGTTACACAAGTAGCCGAAAGATGAATTTGCTCCTATTGGGAGGGAAGTAGAAGAGATATTTTGAGAAGAACGTGAATTCCAAGTTGCTGACCATTTGTGGTGCTCTTTAATTATTCATTTGAAAGAGTGGTTGGTAAACCTAGTTCCCAAAAGCAAACTAGTGGTCATTGATTTGAGAGGAGCATGCTTTTTAAATATTAGGGATGGTTGAGCTTTTAGTATGTTTACAACTATTTGTACTTTTTATTTTTCATCATGTGTTATTTTGAAACTATGTATATATAATGTATATTTTTATGCCTTGTATTCAATTTGGCCTGATAGTCAATTGACTAGGTACCACAGGTTTCAGTTGCAAGTACCAGTGGTGACATGGATGTTTGTAATGGTTCGGAATCCACTTTAAACCGTAGATATCGGTCTAATACGATTCTAGAGCGTTGGGCGTAGGACTGACAACCCTACACCATAAAAAGAAAACTTCTTCTGCCTCGAAATCAACCAGAAGGCAAAACGCCTTGGTCCACCATGGGAATATTGCGCCAATGAAAAATAAGTGCATGCTTATTCATTTGAGTTTTTACGGGCTTGATTGTCGAGTAACCAGTGCTATGGCGCTCAGAGCTACATGTTTCGGATTCGAGCCCCGGCGGCTCCATCCATGTTCGTAGTTGTTCAGATTTCCCTTTAAACCGTAGGTGCCTGTCTAATACATATGTAGAGTGTTTGGCGTAGGGCTGACAACTTTACTCCGCAGAAAGAAGACTTCTCCTGTCTTGAAATCTGCCAGCACGTGTATGGCCTTGTCCCACCATGGTGCTGTTTAGCCAATGATGATGATGGTGATAATACTTAATAATTTAATTTCATCGTATAATGGCGAAATAATTAAAATTGAATAATATAATCTTTTTATTTATAACATTTAGAATCATTTAGTTTATTTAAAAAAAAAACTAATTTTAAAATTATATCGCACAGATTTCTTACATGGCCGATATTTTATGATGAGGACTTAATTCGGATTTGCCATTCTCACTAACCTTCCTTTCGTTTTCCTTTTCATTTTCCTTCGTTGAAGAAAGACTTTGCACGATTGTGCTCTAATATTTAAAATAAACTCTTGAAACATAAGTATCTTCTACTTTTTTTACTAGCGTATACCACGATAGTTTTTTCGACTTTATAAAGTCACACAAGAAACCGAAAGATGTATTTGCTTCTATTGGGAGGGAAGTAGAAGAGATATTTTGAGGAGAACGTGAATTCCAAGTTGCTGACCATTTGTGGTGCTCCTCAATTATTCATTTCAAAGAGCGGTTGGTAAACCTAGTTTCCAAAAGCAAACTAGTGGTCATTGATTTGAGAGGAGTATGCTTTGAAAACTTTAGGGAGAGTTGTGCTTTTAGTGTGTTTACTTAATTATTTGTACTTTTTTTTATCCATCTTGTGCCATTTTGAAAAATATATCTATATATATAAAATGTATATTTTTATGTTTTATTGTCAGTTTATTTTCTTGTTATAATATAGAATTATTTTAATTTTTTTTTTCTTTCTAATGCAGCTGGCAAACACTTAGACAGCTTGGTCTTGGATGACTTAAGCCAAGCGCTGCACAGTCGTTACTCACTTTGCATAACCCAGGGGGCGCGTGTCACTTGAAGATAAGCATGGACGCGGAGTAACAATGCCCCCGCAACGCTCTACGATCCTATTAGACCGGGCTCTACGGTTTAAAGTGGAGTCCGAACCACTACAAACATCCATGGCACCGCCGAGACTCGAACCCGAAACCTGTGGTACCGAGCGCCAGAGCGCTAGCCACTCGGCCATTCAGGCCCACGAATTATTTAAAATTGAATAATATATTTTTTGCTTTTTTAACATTTATAATCATTTAGTTTATTTTAAACGATAAAAAATAATTTTATAGTTATATCTCACAAATTTCTTACACGGCCATTATTTTATGATGTGAATCACATGTACCTTGCATGTATAATACTGCTGAGTCTAATTAAACTAGAATGTTAACAAGTAATATAAAAAAAATTTTAAAGACAATTACTATTTTTTTTTTCATTATATTACAGAAAGTACTTCATAAATAATTATCATTCATTTTTTTAAGTTTATCTGGCGAAATCTATTGGTAGACTTGGCAACTTAAATCTAAAAAAAAACTAAAATTAATTAATTTAATTTAATTTCTGAATTAATGTTTGAAAAATCTGTATTAACATCAAGTGTCATGCACTACAAGTTAAAAAAAATGTATCTGAACTTGAGTGGATGAATAAAAAGTATTTTATGAACGATTGAAAATTTGAACAAGATATATATATATAGGAAGAGAGCGAGTTAATAGAAGGAATTGAAAAAAACGTGTTTTTTATTCATGTTAAAATTAAAAATTATACAGTAGATATTAAAAATAATTTAAAACAATAAAAACTTACTTTAAATTGTTTCAAGTAAAGCATTAGATTGTATTGTATTTGTATTAGAAATTATTATGCTACTAAAACATTCGCAATTTATTGACTCAATATACATGTGTTTTTAAAGATATTTTAATGAAAATTGTTATTATCTCATCACAAGAATCAAACTGAAATGTCTCAATGGACAGTTAGACCTTATCAAATAGACCATCTTGTCTTAATAGACCGTATCGGATAGAGAACCAGATCTTAATACAATAGTCTCTCCTCCCGAGAGAAAATATATTCAGCGCTTTCATGCTGGCGCATCAGTTGGCCTAGAGACTCTCACCCGGAGAGGAAGTATCTTTCGCATCCCCTGCCCTTAACTGAGTATCTTATTTTTGGCTTAGAAGTGGAATTCATCCCGGAATCTATAATTATATGTCTTTAAATGCGTAACGTATTGTCGCACATTGATAATATGTGTGTGGTGTTTGTGCGTGTTTAAATTCTCAAACCTATGTCTCAACCACATTCAGTTGCAATCAGCTGTAACACCTGCACATTACAAAATGATATATTAATAAATTTTAGACAAGTTATTATGAAGATATGTCTCGATATAAATATTAATTACTTAGGCCACACAATTTTACAGGTTCAAAGTACATATTAAAAACATTATATCCTGTATTTATCAAATCTCATATTTAAGCCAGAAACTAAGAAAACTATTTACATGACATTTCAAAAAAAATATATACATTTATAAAATTAAGTTCACTCAAGTTGATAATATTTATTATAATCCATTGCATTTTATAAGTAAAATTACATCTGTAAACAGAACCTAAAATTAATTAACACAATCTAATGTGTAGTTTATTTTTTCGTTGTAATAAAACAACTTATTTAAAACAATTTCCTTACAAAAATTTGAAAATGAAAATGAAAGTCATTAAAAAAAGCAATAAAATTACTTAAGTAAACAGAAATAAAACAATTGTAACTTCTATCTGGAATTTAATTTTAACTTTAATTATATTCTTCCCATTGAATAAACAAGAGAAGCAGTGAAGCAGTTTTAAATTTATTTCCTTTCTAATTTATTTAAGTTATTCTTACTTCATGATTCTTTAATAAAGTTATTTAAATTAAAGATAAATATTACTATTTTTATTTAAGGTATTTGTTTTCTTGATATAATATTCTTAAAAAAATAGTTTGAATACAATTATTTAAAATAATTTTTGCTATCTTGTTTTATTTTAAATGGATAGTTATTTTTAAAGTAGAACATTCGATTTTTAAGTAAGAAATTTAAAAAAAGGCTTAATGAGAAAGATATTTTTAGAATAAAAATACTTTTCTACAACATTTAAATTAATTCTTAAGTTTTTATTGATGTCTTTAAATAATTATTTTCAAGAATGTCTTTTTATAATTTTTTGAAGAAAAAATTTAATTAGTTTAATGAAGTTAAATTAATTTAAATTTATCTATTTACAAAGAAATATTCTATTAATAGTAAGTGTTTCTTAAAAAAAATTTCATAATTATTTTCTATTATGTAGGGCAAATCTTAAATAAAGGTTTAAAAAAGAAAAAGAAATTGTATTACTGAAATATAAAATATTCTTATTATTTTCATAAGTTTGTAGTAATGTAAAAGTCAGTTCCTATAGTATTTAATTTTATTCTGAATTACTGAATTTTATACTGAATCATTTTTTATTCAATAACAAAAAAAATAGTCATTTTAAATTAAAATTTCTTTAATTTAGTGTTGAATCTGAAATAGCATAACAAATGCCAAAATAAAATGTTCCTGCATTGAAGTTTTTATTTTAATTCATCAATTTCATTGTATTAAATTTTACTCCTTTGAAATATTTTGAAATTAAATTTTGTGACCGAATTTTATAAATAACTGTTAAATCGAACTGAAATAAATTAATGTAGAAATTTAAACACGTTACTGAATTATTTATATCTAACAATGGAGTTATTTTAGAAATGAATATTAAATAATGAATTAAATTAATGAAAACTTAGGTTATTTTAAAATTTTTATTTAAAATTAAAAATAAAATTATAATTATACAGGAATTTTTTTAGAAGATATATTTTTGTTTTTGTAAAATAAAATTATCTCAAACACTTTGAGTTACTACTGATAACAACAATCATGTAGGGACACTGCAACTAAATGTGGAGTAAGTGGATATTACTATGTAAAACAGAATAAATGATAAGCAGTTTCTTATTCCATCGTAATATAGAAACCGATTAAATTTATTACCATTTATTAAAAATTATTCACCGTGCAAGCTAGTGTGCAAATTGTAGTGTGGTACAATAATGACATTCAGAAAAAGTAAACTCGACCACAATTGTAACAGCATATTTGAGAATCTGTAGTGGAAGTTTTCTATACTTTTGACCTTGACTATACTTTGTCTCCATACTTTGACAACTTGTTATTCCTTTTTTTCTCCCGGGAAGAGTTTTGGCATTTCATTCCCAGGAGAGAAGAATGTATATTCTTTGACAAGTACATAATAATAAAAACCCATTAATCAAATTTGACAGAGCGTAGACAGCAGACAAGCAGTATTGTGGGTAGTTATATTACATGCAATTAGTGTTTTGTAATATGATCTGGGGGTGTTTCCCTGGTATGGACTGGGACCCTTGGTCCCCATTCATGGTAAGCTCAAAGCCGATGCCTACTGCACTATTTTGGATGACAATGTGCTTCCTACGTTGTGGCAGTTTTACGGGTTGGACCCCTGTTACTTTCTGGACGACAATGCCAGTTGTCATGTTTCGACGTTAACCAAGGCTTGGTATGGTGCCAATTGAGTTCATCGAATGGACTGGCTGCCCAGAGCCCAGATCTCAACCCTATCGAGATCCTCTGGGACGCGTTGCATCGCCGAATTCAGAGGTGCACTACCCGTCCAAAATCGGTGAAGGAACTTTTATGTCTTCTCCAAGCCGAGTGGAAGAAAATACCATTAGCTGTCATACAAAGACTTGTGGAAAGTATGCCCCGGAGGGTTCACGCTGTAATTGCCTCTCGTGGAGGCTCTACCAACTATTGATTTTGAATAATGTTCGTTTTTCTTTTCTATCACAGGTATCCAAATACTTATTGGTAGTCAGTGTATTACATGAAGTTAATGTTCTGTACTAATGAGAACAATCCGTCACTCAAATCTGGTAGCAGATATTCAGTGTCATGTATAATGAGACTCATGAAATTAGAGAATGTATGTGCGACCTAGACAATATATGTTCTGTTCTTCGAAATAAGATGAAATATGAACCCCACCATAAGTTGTTCTATCGTAATTGGTCGTCGACCATGAGCAGAAAATGTCTAATCCAATGCGAAGTGAAGGAAGCTGAATTGTGTTGTGTTTCGTTTTTCTTTTTTTTTTATCAAGTGACAGAATAGGCGGGATTTCCGCCTGTTTTCAAAGTGAGCCCCTTGCAGTTTCGTGAATCACGCCTTGTGATAATTAAGGTCTATCGCTGATCAGGCAATTAGATTTCGTATACTTTCGAGAAATCAGAAAATATCCGACCTTGGAGTGAACTACAATTGTGATTTAATCGTGCACTTGTGATCAAATTTTTAATATTAAGTTTCATTTTTTTGTATAATAACCCAGAGTTGTATTATGTATTTGTATATACATAATGCTTGTAAATAAAAATTAAAGTGTTCCCATGATCCTGAAAGTGGCCCTCTTCTTGAAGCCGTTATAAATCTAATTTAGGCCGAGACGATACAATGCTAACATGGTCAGACATCTTTGAAAGTAATTTCAAAATTACTTAAATTTGAAGTACATAATAGGCTATAATAATACATAATAGATTAATTTTGAAGTACATAATAGGTATAAATGTTAAATTAAGTATATATATATTAAACATTACTTCAAAATTCATAATGCAAAAATAAAATGCAGTGTAATCCTATATGTGAA
Organism: Caerostris darwini; assembly: GCA_021605075.1. Lineage (NCBI taxonomy): Eukaryota > Metazoa > Arthropoda > Arachnida > Araneae > Araneidae > Caerostris > Caerostris darwini. The sequence continues at coordinate 235,163 of BPLQ01015456.1, forward strand.
AAAAAAGTGTCATGCATATCGTCAAATAGTTATAGAATGACAAAATGGTGGTGGTGTTGAAGTGCGTGTTGTATGTGTATGTGTGTTGTATGTGTATGTTGTATGTGTATGTGTGTTGTATGTTGAAGTATGTGTTGTTAAAAGAATTAAACAAATAGTTTAATTCCTTTAACAACACATGTGTACTATGTGTAGAAAAAGTACCTATAGTTACATTTAAAGTTTTTCAAAATGTGTAAAACTTTTTGTATACTTATTTCGTGGATTAGAAACATTATAACACATTCAAGAAAGTAAAAATAAAAAGGAGTAAGCATTACATCAATCATGAGATAGTTTTAAAAAAGTCTAGACATTATTTTTTCAGAACATTGAAAAAAATATGTATACTTCTTTTTAATTTTATAATAGTTTTTACCGGTTTTTTTCAACTGATATTGAATAAATGTAGTGGCTAAAAGTTAAATGTTTTGATACATTTGATACATGAGTAATCGACGCCAGATTAAAAAAATAGGACTAGTAGAATCGAGTAGTTAAAAGTGTCTGGTAGAATTCTTTATGTATTTAAAAACAACTATGTAAAAAAAACCCGTAAAAGTTTTGATTAAATTTTTATTTGAAACAGCGCCAATTATACGACATTTCGTCCGATTTGTGAGCTTGCCAAGTTATTAAAACAAATTACCAGCGAGTACAAACTAAGAAAGAATTCAAATAATCCCTTTTATACTATGAGATATCGCATAATATTCAAAAGGGAAAAAGAACATAAAAGTTTACGGTTAACTTGTTTTTAATCCACATAGCCTATATTGGAAAAAACAAATTTTTTATAGCCCTTCATTTGCAAAAATAAAATATTATTTTGAAGTGAAAAAAAAAAGAATGATTCTCAACTTTATGAAGTTAATGAAATGTAAATATATTTATTTTATATTGCTGTCTTTATGAGTTAAATAATAGTTTTCGTGAAACTTCAGAACATTTATCTTTGACTGCAACTTAATGACTTCTTGTTTAGCCATAATAAATTCATAAATTCCTCTAAATATATCAATATATTTTTTTATCAAGCTAAATATTAATTTTAGGCATGCAATTATATACGTCTTCATAAAGTTAGCTAAAATACATTTTACATTTTTTATTTAAATATCTGATATTTAGCATTCGTTATCATATTTAAAACAATCTTACAAAAAATAAAAGAATGTCTATATTTTTTTTTAATTCACATCATTAATAAGTTGAGTAGTGTTTCGGGTTGGTTTGTCGCTCTACGGTCATTTTATGCACACTTTAAGCTAATTAGACTGGGACCTACAGCTTAACGTGGATTCCGAACCACGAACAAACATTCATATCATCGGCAGGATTCGAACCTGAAGCCTGTGGTACCAAAGGACAGAGCGCATCCAATTGGCCATCAGGGGGGGGTGGAGCTTTGATGGGTGAACTTGTGGGTTGGAGCAACTCTGAATTTTAACTGGGTGTGGTTAGGTTGAGACTTGAGACACAGCTTTATTTACAAACACCACATACATGCAATATTTAACACATTTAAAGACATATAATTATAGTTTGGTGGAAGTATTCCTCTTCCAAGTCAAAAATAAAGATGCCCAGGTACGCGCTGAATGCGCGAAATATACTTCCTCTTCGGGTGAGAGTCTGCAGGCTAACTATTACGTAGGATTGCGTTGAATATATTTCCTCTCGTAATGAGATATTACAAATTAATCGTTTTTCAGCAGCAGGGCCGGCTATGCTACATTTCCTCTCGGGTGAGAGTCTCGAGGCCTATCGACCGTTTCTTTTGAACGCCACAGAACTCTGGCATTACGCAGGAAGAATCACGGTTACAGTTTTATTAGTGTTTAACTAAATTGCTTCGTAAAATTAGAATATGTATATATAAGTAAAAAATGTAAATAATAAATATAAAAATAAGCGTTTATTTAAATAGTAAATTACTTAATAAGTAGGATATTTAGGAATAATATGAGTTTTAGTCAATAGAGAACTTGTAAAGGTTAAGTAATTCTTATAATATCATACATAAAATCAGCAACATTTTTTTTGGAGCAATTTTTTTAAAATTTACAGAAGATTATTTTGCATAATATTATAAAACTTAAATTGCCTAGAACTGATGTAAAATTTTCTTACTTATCAGTCTAAAAAATATCCAGGAAACAAACTTTTTTTTAGAAGATTAATTATAAATACTAAATGCTCATAATTAATTTAATGTAATTAATATGTACAGAACCCTTTTTTATGATTTTTTAAAAATAATGTTGAATTGGTTCATATTATATTATAAATTTCACGAATTAATTTCTCAACAGAACATAAGAAAATAATAAAGTAAAAGATTTTATTTAATACTTTACATTCAGTAATGATTTAAATTAATTTACATGCATTCTTTACAAAATCGTTAAGAAATTTAAATATTTATTAATTTGATAAGACGATATATAAGTATCCCTAACTTTTTTTTTCATGACTTTCATTTTTTTAAGTCATAAAAAATGGATTGTATAAGTTATATATATAACAATATATATATAGAGAGAGATAGAGAGAGAAAAAAATAGAAATCTATCTATCTGATAGATTGTAATATTGTAGTATATTGCTTCATTGGCATGGGTATTGGTATTTTTGAAAATCATGTAAAAAAGATCGTATAGGTAATATCTAGATAAATATGTATATACATAGTTTGTAATATTTTAATATAAGCAGATGTCGTAGTATTAATAGATATTGTAATATTGTAATATATTGCTTCATTGGTATGGGTATATATTGCTAAATGGGTATATAATGGAACAATATATTACACTATTGCAATATATATCTATATATTGTAATATACAGATAGATATTCTAATATATTGCTCCATTTAAAAAAAAAACTTAACTAAATAAATAAATAAAACTTTATCTTACAAAAATGTAAGACTTTTATAATTTAATACAACATGGATATCTGCCAATAAGGTCAAACATGTCATATAAATTTTTAAATATTATTAAAGGATTGCTTAAAAATTTTTTAAAAATATGTAAGCAAACCTTTATTAAATGTTGTTGTAGAAAAATAGCACTTCCATACTTATATCCATAAAAAAAAAATCACATTTATAAAAATAAAATTATCTGTACGAAAAGATTAAAGCGAAAAATGATATCTCTACTTTAACTGAAAAAATAAAAAAACCTTATAAAACCATTCTGTACGATAACATGGCAGAGTGCCATATGCAAAAACTGCCTGAACCCATAATGCAACACCTGCGAGTTTTTCACTTCAATATCCACGCAAATGCAGACTAAGTGTTTTTCCTTTGATAACCTTCCGTCGTCACAACGTCAAGATGTTCCATCCACCAGACCCCAGAAGAGCATCACAGAGCTCACTCTTGCAACCTGGGAAAAGATTTACCTTCCTCACAAGAAAAATATTCGCAAAGAGGATTTAATTTGCTGCGTCTACAGAGAGCACGAGTCAAAAGAGGGAGGGAAATTAAAATAAACTAGTTGATGGGTGAAGGGACAGGAACACAGTCGCGAGGGAAAATAGTAGGGAAAACTAACTTGCACACTACTGCCTAAAGCAGACGTTGGGAACTTTGCAATGGGTATATCATTAATTATTTCGTCTTGAGGGTTAATCATTTCGGTCTTGGTTGAGAAGGCGTTCGGTTGTAAAAGATGAAAAATTGACTCCAGCAGTGAGGTGACTTGGAGTTTATTTAGACCACAGACGCATTAAGTGTTAGAAAAATGTGACTGTTAATTAGCTGGTCATAAAGATGTCCTTCATTGATCAATATCAGAATGAAGTTGTAATCATACAAGTTAAATGTTTCTGTTCTTTTGATGACAAGAATTAAGATTATTCTGTTGAAAAATTAATTCTCGCAATTTCGTCATATAATAGGAATCAATTCAACATTATTTAAAAAATCATAAAAAAAAATAGTTAGGAATACTTATATATTACCAGTTATTACTAGTTAGTATATTTCAGGTAGTGTTTACCAAATTAATAAGCATTTGCATTGTTTAATTTTTGTAAGGAATGCATGTAAATTAATTTAAATCATCACTGAATTTTATGTATTAGATATAAATATATTACAATATTACAATATCTATTAATACTACAACATCTGCTTATATTAAAATATTACAGTCTACATATATATTTATTTATCTAGTTATTGCCTATACGATCTTTTTTACATGATTTTCAAGAATACCAATACCCATACCTATACCAATGAAGCAATATATTACAATATTGCAATATCTATTTAAAACATTTATATTATATTGCAGACAAATCTGTAATTATATAAATTAAATATAAATGTTCTGTTGACAAAATAATTCATTTAATTTTGTCATATAATATGAATCAATTCAACATTATTTTTAAAAAATAGTTAAGAATACATATATATTACTAGTAGTTATATATAACTATTTACTAAAAAAGTTAGTTAGTAATTTAGTTGACTAGCTAGTATATATATCAACTAGTTCTTATCAAACTAGCAAACCTTTGCATTGTTTATTATATTAAAATATTCTAGTTGATGGGTGAAGGGACACGAACACAGTCGCGAGGGAAAATAGTAGGGAAAATTAAAGGGGAAAACTAACTTGCACACTACTGTCTGAAGCAAACGTTGGGAAATTTGCAATGGGTATATCATTAATTATTTCGTGTTCAGGGTTAATCATTTCGGTCTTGGTTGAGGAGGCGTTCGGTTGTAAAAGATGAAAAATTGACTCCAGCGTTGAGGTGACTTGGAGTTTATTTAGACCACAGACGTATTAAGAGTTAGAAAAATGTGACTGATAATTAGCTGGTCATAAAGATGTCCTTCATTGATCAAAATCAGAATGAAGTTGTTAAGCAATGCAGGAATCATACAAGTTAAATGTATTTGCCCTTTTATTGTCTAGAATTAAAATTATTCTGTTGAAAATATAATTCATGGAATTTTATCATATATTATGAATCAATTCAACAATATTAAAAAAAGTCATAAAAAACGTTAGGAATACGTATATATTACTAGTTATATATAATAGTTATTACGTAGATATTAGTAGTTAGTATATTTCAGCTAGTGTTTCTCAAATTGACAGACATTTGAATTGTTTACATTTTGTAAAGAATACATGTAAATTAATTTAACTCATTACTGAATTTTAAGTATTAAATAAAATCTTTTATTTTATTATTTATTTATGTTCTATTGAAAAATTAATTCGTGGAATTTTTTCATATAATATGAATCAATTCAACGTTATTTAAAAAAATAGTTGGAATTTGTAATTACTAGTAATTATATATAACTAGTTATTATTAGTTATTATATATATCAACTAATTCTTAACAAATTAACAAACATTTACATTGATTATTATATTAAAATATACCAGTTGATGGGTTGTTGCGAGGGAAAAGTAAAAGGGAAAACTACTGCCTGAAGCAGACGTTGGGAACTTTGCAATGGGTATATCATTAATTATTTCGTCTTGAGGGTTAATCATTTCGGTCTTGGTTGAGGAGGCGTTCGGTTGTAAAAGATGAAAAATTGACTCCAGCAGTGAAGTGACTTGGAGTTTATTTAGACCACAGACGTATTAAGAGTTAGAAAAATGTGACTGCTAATTAGCTGGTTATAAAGATGTACTTCATTGATCAAAATCAGAATGAAGTTGTTAAGCAATGCAGGAATCGTACAAGTTAAATGATTCTGTTCTTTGATGTCAAAAATTAAGATTGTTCTGTTGAAAAATTAATTCATGGAATTTTATCATATAATAGGAATCAAATCAACATTATATAAAAAAGTCATAAAAATAGTTAGAAATATATACATATTACTAGTTATCTATAACTAGTCGTCACTTAGATATTACTAGTTATTAGTTATTACGTAGATAGTAGTAGTTATAGCTAGTTAGTATATTTCAGCTAGCTTTTACCAAATTAACAAACATTTGCATTGTTTACTTTTTGTAAAGAATGCATGTAAAATCCTTTACTTTGTTTTTACTTAATTCCGTTGTAAAATTTATTCATGGAATTTTAACATATAATATGAATCAATTCAACATTATTTTAAAAAAATCATAAAAAAATAATTAGGAATACGTATATATTACTACCTATTCCTAGTTAGTAGATATCAACTAGTTCTTATCAAATTAACAAACATTTGCATTGTTTACTATTTTGTAAATAATGCACGTAAATTAATTTAAATCATTACTGAATTTCATGTATTAAATAAAATCATTTACTTCCTTATTTACATATGTTCTGTCGACAAATTAATTCCTAGAGTTTTGTCATATAATATGAATTAATTCAACATTTTTAAGAAATCAATAAAAATAGTTAAGAATACGTATATATTACTACTTATTACAGATAACTTGTTATTACGTATACATTATTAGTAATTACTAGTTAGTATATATCAACTAGTTCTTATTAAATTAACAAAATTAAATTGCAATTATTATTTATTTATTTTTGTAAAGAATGCATGTAAATTAATTTAAAACATTACTGAATTTAATGTATTAATTAAAATACTTTAATTTATTATTTACTTACGTTCTGTTGAAAAATTAATTTATGTAATTTTATCATATAATATGAATAAGTTAAATACTATTTAAAAAAATCATTAAAAATTAGTTGGTGATACGTACATATTGCCTTATCAAATTAACAGATATTTACATTTTTCATTATTTTGTAAAGAATTCATGTAATTTAATTTAAATCATTACTGAATTTAATATATTAAATAAAATATGTTAATTTATTATTATTAAATATGCATAATTTAAGAGATACTTAAAAAAGTGCAGATATCCACCTACATTATTCTGTTAACAAAATATTTTTTGAAACACTTTATCAAATAAAAATGGCAATTGTAAAGCGCAAATTACAGTACGGAACGTAAAGTATAATAAGAAATAAAAGATTCGTTAAAATGTTAGGAGGAATCCTTTAATCGATTCTTTTATTTCTTTATTACACTCTACGTAAGTATGGAGAGAATATCTACATTCACACATGTAACCTGAAAATGATTAGTTTTAGTCATAAGAAAATATTCTCAATGATTACAAATTGCTGCATATACAGATAACTCAACTTGAAAGAGGAATAGAATTAAAATAAATTTCAATAGTTGATAGGTGAAGGTAAAGAAAAATAATCACAACGGGGAATAGAAGAAAAGTAAAACTGCCTGAAGCAGATGTTGAAAGATTTGCAATGGATTTATCATTAAGTATGTGGACTTCAGGTTTAATAACTTCAATTCTTGGTTAAAGAAGCATTAAGCATCAGGTTGTAAAAGATGAAAATTGATTCCTTCAGTTAATTGGATTCAAATTTATTTAAATGAGATATTTATTAGAGGGATGGAAAAAATTGATTACTAATGAGCCTGTTTGAATTTTTTTTCCTTTTTGTTGTTGGCATTGAGACAACATAGACAAAAAAATCAAGTTTAACATTTTTATTCAGTTACTTAGAACAGTTTGTAAAAAAAAAAAAAAAAAAAAAAAATCATGAAAGTTTTCTGTTTTTTTATGTATTGGTATAATGCGGCCCAGTAAAAAAATTAAAAACTCATTATAAATTTAATAAATGAATAAAAAATAACTTCAGTTTTAAAAATTTCTGAATAAATTTTTAATTCAAAGGCTAAAGATTAATAATTGGAAAATATATGCAAATTAGTATATATAGTTTAGTGTTGTCGCATAAGAGAAATTAAATGTTTTTTGCTATCGCTAACTTATTAAAGAAAAATATATCATCAAAAAATGTAAAGATATACAAAGCAAAATTTTATCGAAAATACGGTCTCATATTAATATTAAACTCAATATTTTAATTTTTGAGGAGATAAAAAATCTAATTTAAACCTTTAAGAATTGAACATGGGTTTGTTGGCATTTTAATATCATGAGAGAACACGAAGCGAAGAGTCGAGAAAGAGTAGCATTATCATGTCCCCAGATGACGACAGATAAGAATAGTTTAACAATAAAAATAATAAAATCATGGTTTAGCTAAGGAAAAAACTAAATTTTAGAAATTTTAGTGATACACCAGACAAAAATACTTCAAAATTCATAGGTGGGATACACACACACACATATTTATCTATCTAACTCTCTCTCTCAATATATATATATACACTCAAGAGCCAAAACATTATGACCACCCCTACATTTTGCAGTGAACTCGGCTGGATGACGTGGAAGGCACGTGATCTGGTGGAAGTGGTATTTAACTGGTATTAAGTGGTGGTATTAATCCATGCCAAGGTGGGTTGAAGCTGTGTTGCGCGCCAAAGGTGGGCTAACTCGTTATTGACAGGTGGTCATAATGTTTTGGCTCTTGAGTGTATTTATATATATAGTAACAGTGCTTCCTCCTATGGATTATAAGAATGGCCCCTTTGACGTTCAGGAGAAAGGGTCAGTACGCCTGAGACTCGCACAAGAGAGGAAGTACAGCGCAGCCGGTGTTGCCGCTGATAAAGGTATAATACAGTTCAATCACACTCTTCTGTTGAGAAATGTTTAGTTTGTAATCTCTCATCCCTAGAGGAAATATATTTAGCACAACACTGTGTGACAGACTCTTTATCTTTAGTACAACCATGTATGACAGGCCTACAGACTCTTATCCGCAAAGGACGTATATTTCGCGCATCAATATTAAATATTATAGTGTATGGATTTAGTGCGTGCGTAAGTAAAGCTGTGCGTTCTCAAATCTGTGTCTCAAGTCTCAACCTAACCACACCCACTTACAATCAAGAGTTGCTGCAACCCACAATATTACAATATATATATAATATAGCTATGTCTATTTGCCTGTTTTCTAGGCTTTCTAAGTTCAATTATATTAATAGGTTTAGCGCAGGTTTTGGAATTATTGTACAATGTATCTGCTTAGAAAATCTTTGTATAATACATCTGTTTTGTCAATTTTCATATATTGCATATGATTTGACAATTTTATTACATTGCATATAGTTTGAAATATTAATTTCTAATAAATATTCTTCGAAAATTGATATTGATTTTAAATTAAAATTTTTATCCAATTTTATAACTTGCTTCAGTAACAACTATAGCATAAAACTGTATAACAATATTTACTGAACCTTACGGGTCGATATTTCATGCTTGCAGGTAAAATATTTAAACCTCAGCAATATAAATATATAATCTTGAAATATTATAATACAAGAAATATTAAGTAGATTATGGACCTAATCTAGTAATAAATAACTGATGCACAGCGCATACTTAGAATTGTCACGCAAAGATAAGCTGATATCTGTGAGATATTTTATTCATAGACTGGGAATACAGAAGTATGCAAATCTATATAATTATCACAGAAAAACTTAGCAATAAATATTCGTTCCCTACAAGAGCAAAAAATGAATGAATAATTAAAGACATAATTATCTTTTCTTTGAAATTAGATATTGATGCACTGAATTAATTAATAGTTTATAGTTAAAAAGCACTACCTATATAATTTAAATCAAATTTTAATTAATCTTTGCATTGAACCATTTTATTTTGTAAAATAAGAGTTATTTATTTGGCTTCATAAAATATAATTACTTTTATTTCTACCACTCTCTGTTCTAAACTTTGCTGATTATTTACATCGCGTTTCCTTTGGGAATATAATAATTATTAAAATACTTTTTAAATGCTGACAAGCTACTAATGATCATTATTGACCAGCAATATATTTCTGTTGAATGAAGCAAAACAAAGAAAAAAAATATGCTGTCCAAACAATGTAAAAAAAAAAATGTGGCAATATTTATTGTTATTTCAAAGTTCACAATTAGTTGAATTGAGTATTCAAGTAATTAATTTCTCTTTCGGCATCATCAAACAACGCTGCTGTTTTTGAAAACTTTGACCGTAAAGTAATTTGCTTTAACTGCAAATTTAATGTAATGTGGCTATATATATATATCAACATCTTCACATAATACAGCTTTTATAAGCTTCATAAATTGTGTACTGCCTCGCAGCTTATATACTTGCAATAAATAATCAAAAAATACAAAAAAAAGCAACGAAAAAGTAATATTGATGAAAATTATAAAAGATGAATACTTGGTTTGTTTCAAGTGAATATATTTCTTCAGATGTACATCTTTAGAAATGCATAACCCCATGGCACTACCCAGTGATGTTTGCCTTTATTATTTTCTCCTCTCATTTAGTTTTAATCATCGAGATTGTAGACATCATAATTTTTCTAATAGATTGTTGCAATTCTTCATCTTCATATGCATTATTTCCTTTTTGTTCTTCTAATTTGTTTATTAGGTTGTTAATCATTATTTATCACTTTTGATTTGATTTTGTTTCTATGACTTACACTATCAGTATTCTGATAGCGTACTCACGTGTTTGTTGTGCAATTGTTACACGTACACCAGGAAAAGAAAGTTCTGAGAATTGAGCTCAGGCAATGTTGCAGCTCTTGTATGGTCGTCTCTTTGGGCTTTGCTTCTGGCAGAAGGGAGACACATCATCTTTCTGGTGTGTCAGTCTGTTAGTATTTACAATGTTCTCGAGATTGGAACTTCTTAAGGAACCTTCGACTAGGCGTTGGGCATTTTTTCAGGTTTTCTCAATGAGGTCTTTTTTCACACCAAGGTGTTGAGCGAAGAAGCGTTAAGTGACAGAGAAGAAAATTTTTCGACCCGTTCACCCAGAAGCGATAGAGATCGCTTTACGCCGAGTGAAGATCCAATTACTTACACCTTGATATCCTTACCTTATTGACCCAATCCAAGTCACATGACGCGTCATGTGTTTAAGAATAAAAAATTGACAGAGTTTAAGTGATTATTTCAAGCATTGCTCGTTAAGTCTTATGGTTAGTCAATGCTTTACGCTTAACCGCCTTACGCCTTGGTGTGAAGGAGGCATAAGGATGGATGTTGTTTATATAGGGGTTCTGAATTATAGATTTGTGCTGAACCATTGTAGCGATTTGTTCTTTCCCCTTGGGATCCATGTTCGGCGGTGTGGTATCGAATTCAAATATTTATTCGTTTTCATGGTGTCTTCCCTCTGAGAAACTTTGCGACCCAGTGAAAATCTATAAACAATACATCGTCACTTTTGTAAAAATTGTGTGTTGCAAAGAAAGCATTATATAGTTTGAAAAAATACTTGAATCTTGTTCCTCATATGGTATATTCTTGATAATGCCTTTAGGAAACAAAGAACTCTCCTACGGTGTCACGACTGAAAAACCAAAAGGCTCTAAATGCCATTGGTGACACACCAAAGAAAGTGAAGAAACATAAATCTTGTTACCTATTCAATGAAGTCATACCTATTCCTTTAGATGCTTTAACTGCCAATTATATGAATATTCACCAACATCTTTCAGAAGTACACGAACTTATTCTATTTATTAAATCTTATACTGATTATCATTGAAATCCAAATTAACTTAACTGTCATCTAAGTCATTCTTTAAACTAAAAATCTTGCTCTCAGTGGCACTTGGAGAAAATAAATTCATAAAATCAAAAATAGCTCAAAATTTATCTTATAATGAAACTAAACAAATACCATTTCAACAGACTTATTTTTATGCAGAAATTGCGAAGAACAAAATACTTCAAACTGAATTGGAATAACTTGTACTACTAGTACAACTGCTTGTTGACTGCTTCTGAAACTTAAGCCAATTTTACCGTAAAACACAAACACACTGATTGTGTTATTGTGAACTATGAATCTGCCATAAATCTTCATTATCAACATCTATGTTTATTACTTTTCCGATGTAATTACGATTCCTAAAAATCTCAAGATAACCTTATTTAACTGTACCAATTACTAAATGACCCATTTTGTTAGATAGTGAGCCAATTTCTGTAAAATACCACTTTATGTTCAAGTAAAAATTTAGTCAAAATCCTCTAGAAATACACAAATAATTTTGATTATTAATATATGAATTTAAGAAATATGTCTTAGTTCATAAATAAAATGTCAATAATACTATGACTAATTAATTTTACTAATATTGAGTTTGGATTAGTGAATGTTCTTCAGACATATTAAGAATATAAGCAAACTCAAATCGAGGATTAAATCTGAAGTATAAGAATAAATTTCTTATAAAATGCATGCGTTTTTAACGAAGGCGCAAGAGAAAATGAAGAAAAGACGTTCAGACTGCAATGCATAGTTAACCATTTTAATAATGAAATACTTTGAGTCTTAAAGCAAATTCCATTATGCCACGCATGTATGTTATTAAGTTTCTTCATAATTCTCAACATGTATATTACAATTACAAAGACTGTATAATATTCTCTAACTGTACATATTTTATTCATACTTTAAAGCAGCATATGGACTTATTCGGTTGCTTTAGTTATAATTTACAAATCTTAATTACTGAAAAACTATTTACTCAAAATTAGCACGTTAAGCCACTTATACTGCAAAACACAAACATACTGATTGTGCTACTTCTGTTAACCCGAATCTGCATTATCAACATCAACGTTTATTCCTTTTTCCGTTGTAATTTCCTAAAATTCTCAAGACAACCTTATGTGACTGTGCCAATTACATGACTAATCAACCGTAAACATTTGAATAAATGTAAATTTATGCCTGTAAGTTCTCATAAAGCACTTGCAAAAAAAAAAAAAAAACTTTCATGAACAAATTTAGGTCGGTATTAAAAATTAATATTGGCCCTAATAAAAACATATTTTAAGTATTCAAATTATCTAATTCAAGCAAAGTCACAGACATAAAATCAAAATCTTCTAATATTGACGACGAAGTTGAATATTAGCTATTATATATATGGTTTTAGATATGATTTATTCTTTATTTTTCAATTTGTTCGTTAATTTTTTTAACTTAGTGAAAGTATCCAAGTTTTAAAAAAACTTTTATCATGCTAATTTATTTTTTAAATATTTTTAAAGAATCAAATTTTATTTGATTTTATAAAAACAATGAAAATCTAGAATTGATTTCATATCTAGAATGGGTTTGATATCTGGAACTAATAACATTTCTGGAACTAATAACATACTGTCTGGCGCAGATTGGCAAAGTCTGGTTGACGTGGCATTAAACCTTATTAACCAAACAACTAATCAATCAGGGAATGTTTACTAGCCCAATAGAAATAGCAGGACAAGTAGGCCTGTTTTTATAAAAATTTAGCTAATATCCAAGAAATAATTTTCTTTTCAATATGAATTCATATAGTTTTATAACATTTTATAAATTAGTAAACCTAATCAAAATCTAAAATATGATACTTCCAATTACAACGAAAAACATTTTCAAATTAATTTTCATTTTAATTTCTTTCTCATACTCATAAAAATGTAAAAATCAATATGAGAAAGCAACCTTGCAGCTTATTTAAAATTCATGACTTTGAAATAAAATATTGAAATATTTATATAATTTTTTTCTTTTATTTATATGAAATGAACTTTTAAGTGATTATGTGAATTAATTTAACACAAACGTGCTTTAATCTAAATCAAAGACGTGAACTATCTGCACTGTAAAAAACTTTCTTTTGCAATTATTCAAGATTGTTTTCCTTCGTAAATTCAAGGCAAAAATCGTGACTTTTTTTTACCAAATATTATAAGAAAAAGAATTAGAAAATTATTTTATAATAAAATCCGTAAACTTAAAAAAATAATTTGTTATATATTTAGTAATAAAAGTTAACTGCTCTGTTAAGCTGTCACAACCAATTATTAAGCTACTAGTAGCTGTCTCTATAACTTTAAATTAATGTTCTCCTAAGCTGACTTATGATCCAAAGCTAAAATCTAAACAACAAAATTTCATATAAACATTCTTTAGCAAAGCGAGAATGCTCGATTTATATTTAAATGACTATAAATTTAATAAGAAAACATTGTTTTATTAAACACTTCTAAGACACTTATTTAGCACAACCCCATGAAAAGCAAACATCTCCTGTTTCGAACGGTCCACCATGGGGCTGTTACACCAATGAAGAAACAGAAGATAATTATTTGAAAAGTGAGTAGTCCTCTGAAAATGATTGAAATAGAGTTTATAATCAAAAAGTCTGATTGGTTGAATTTGTTTACTAGAATAATTCAAGTTAGCATTGTACGTTTACATCTAAAAGAACTCCCAGAGAGCATTCCTTCTAATGGAAGATATTAAGATATCACCTTCCACCCGGAAAAACATGTAAGAAATCATCCAGTAAACCCTACTCCGTAAAAAGAAAACATTTCCTGTTTCGAAATCTGCCAATAGGTAGACGGCCTTGGCTCACCAGAAACCTGTTGCGCCAATGAAGAAGACAAATATTTGTAGACAAAAGTGAGTAGTCCTCTGGAAATGATTGAAATAGAGTTTCTAGTCAAAACAACTGATTGGTTGAATGTTTACTGCAATATTTCAAACTATTATTGTACATTTACATCTAAAAGCAAAGATGATGGTCTATTTGCCAGCTGAACTAGAAAAAAAACCCATCTAAAAGTACTCCTAGAGAGCATTTCTTCTACCGAAATGCTTCTAATGGAAGATATTAAGATATTTCATCCCTTCCCCTAAAATATGTAAAAATTATCCAACAGACCCTATCCCATAAAGAGAAAATATCTCCTGTTTCGAAACCTGCCAGTTGGCAGACGGTTTTGGCCCACCAACGGGCTGTTGCACCAATGAAGAAGAAGACAATTATTTGAAAAGTGAATAGTCTTGTTAAAACGATTGAAATAAAGTTTCTAATCAAAAAGACTAATTGGTTGAATGTTCATTACAATATATCAAGCTATTATTGAACATTTACGCCTTTACGTACGTTTACTCTCAGAGAGCATTTCTCCTACAAAATTGATTCTAATGGAAGAGCCGCCTGATGGTCAATTGGCTAGCGCTCTGACTTATAGTACCACAGGATCCAGGTTCGAATCCTGATCTATGTCATGGATGCTTGTTAGTATTTCGGAATCCACTTTAAACTGTAGGTTCTGGTCTGTTTGCCCCTCGTGTGCACTAGATGACGTAAAAAAAAAAAAAAAATCAAATGAACGTTATTAAGAAAACTCGTGCCACCCCTAAATTATGTAAGAAATTGTTTAGTTTAATTTCCATGTGCCAATCAAACATTGTAGACACGTGCCTTCATTTTAATCGAAAAATCTGAAATATTTATTTGTTTCACAAGAAAAGAAACCGTAATTGATCAGTGTATGTTTCTCAAATTTAATTTAAAATACTTAGAGATTTTCATAAATTTATATTTGTTATCTTCAAGATGAATTAAATTGTAGTTTCTTTACGAAGAAATGCCAAAAGTCTCTTTTCATGATCTTATTTAATTAGTTTTAGCTGTAGAAATCAAATACAAAAACAAGTCAAATATTGCGCGGCAGAAACACAAAAATAGTCTTTGAACAATTCTTGCTCCACTTATTTTTTGTTGAGAAGCTACGCTGTCTAGACGTCAGACAAAGCTTTCTTGAGAATGATTTCGCTTAAGATACAAGCAAAAAGATATCTGAGTCATGGTTATCGGAAATTATTTACAATTTCTAAGGTCAAAACTTAGAGAATATTTGTAACTATTTTAGATAGAAAAGGAAATTATTACTGGGCCGATTTCACGCGCCAGACATTAGCTAATTATTTATTTATTATAAATATATATCACTTTTGTTATTTTAATGCGAATATGATTCCGGAAACTTTCATTTTAGTCAATAGTTTTAAAAATGGTTAAGACCAACGTGCTCAAATCATATTTTAGGTTTGAAAATATGCACCATATTGGAGTTACCATATTACTGTTATATTGGAGTAAGGTTTTGGTATGTATATAATATATATATATATATATAAATTACTTATTATTTAATTTCTTACTTTTTCAAGAATTGCTGCAACTTATAAAGTTATACAGTTGCATTTTGCAAGAGTTTAAATTTATTTTATTGTAATATCATCTATATCAGATTTAATTTTATAAATATTCAGAGATAAAAAAAAATGTTTAATAAAATTTAAAAGGTTCAAATGTTATTTTTTAATCGAAACAGATTCAGTAAATATTTTTGCAAAAGAATATTTATTGCTGTTGAATTATTTTTAGTTAAATTTTGTTACGTCATGAATTGTGAGAATTAAAAACAAAGTATCTTTATAAAAATGCGCGGGGCGTTAGCCAAAAAATTCCTGACTTTCGACTTCTGAGTAGAATTTTCTATACTGAACCCGGACTGTTTTTTTTAAGTTAATTTTATTTTCATGTACTTTCATATTCATTCGTGGATTTAGAAAAAATTGTGTTGAACTGAAATATCTACTAAGGCAGTTTTTGTATAATGAAGTATATTTTCACTACTTTAAAGGTATATTTGTATTAATTTAAATGACATGCATGCACTCTATAGTTGCTTATACAAAATACACATATCCTAGAAAAATAGCTTTTCCAAATTAACAGTTCTTCTTTTTCATTAGCGCAACAGCCCAATTTCATTAGCCAAGGCTGCTTGCCTGCTGGCAAATTTCGAAACAGGAGATGTTTTCTTTTTACGGGGTAAGGTTGTCAGCTCTACCACCAATAGTCATATTAGATCAAGACCTATGGTTAAAAGTTTACTCCGAACCACTATAAGCATCCATAACACATCCGGCACTCGAGGCCGAGACCTATGGCACTTGGCGGCAAAACTCTAGTCAGTTGGCCATCAGACCCCAAATTAACAGGTACTAAAGTTTTATAGAATAGCTTAAGACAAGCGAAAGAAAACGGCCCATTTAAGCATAAAGTTGCTATAATTGTAATACATCAGATCTCATTTTGTTCTCTATAATACAATAGTTTGTATAACATTTTCTTTTATTGTTGATTCGATATATCTTTTTTTATAAACCTTAGTGCACCTTCTGTCTATTGGTATAAACAATAACATGATATAACATATACTGTCTATTGATATCTACTGGATATGCTGCAGTCACTGAGGTTGCAACTGTTTTATTAATATTGTTTGTATTATATTATTAAAGTATATGATTGAAATGCTTCATTAACATTTACTTTTAACATTAATAATTAGAATCGTATAAAAAATAGTTTTATTAAAGAAACAGGAGTCGTATTTTTAAACCGATTCTTCACTTCTTGCTCCTGAATGCGATTTCGAACCTATGGCTATAAATAAAACTTTTATTAAAATATCTGCTCAGAATAGAAGATAAATTCTGATTTAAAAAGTTAAATATTTACAATGGAGGTATTAATATGAAAAAAATATTTGAACAAATACGAGTCAAATTAATTATTATATGCAATATTTTTAATTAAATAAATCATTACTCAGCTAGATATATGTATTTTTAATTTACTGCAAGTGTATCTCTATATTTTTTTAATTCATCATCCGGTTTATAAACAAATGAATAAAACCTTTTAAATAACAATTTAAAAATGCCAAGTTATTTTTATCGATTTTGTAGAAACTGCTTCTAAACAAGTATATTTATTAATGAATATATGTGTATATTATAAATATAATATTAATATTAACAAGCATATTTCATATTTATTAATGAAAGCATTTTGCAAAACAAATCGTAACTCTTTCAGAAATATCAATTCATTAAATCCATTCTCAAATCTTTTATAACTGATAAATTATTACATCTCCATTTAATACTAAAATTTGGCTTATTGCCTGAATTATACCGACACTCTTTGTATAAAATAAATTGCAACGTATTTATCACCTTTATTCAATAAATAATTTTGTCCCCATTTTCAATTATTTCGAAACATTTTCCAAATTTATTTCGCATTTTATAATAACCATTTTACGATTTAAATTTAAATTTAAATATCTATATTTAATGATTTTCATCAAATGCACGTTTCACGATTGGAAAATCCAACACGTTGCCCAGAGAGAGATACCCGCTACTTGCTCGCTGGCAGCTCTTTCATTATTTTAAAAGCGTTTTAAGATCAAAGTTTATTGCTTATCATAAAATTCAAAATTACAATTTTATTTCCCATAAGACCTATTTATGAGACCTCAGGGATTCCTGGTAGTGGGCCTTATTTTACTTTACCACACAATTCATTCTTGTACCCAGGGCTATCTAACCCCACACCAGTTTAAAAATAGGGGACGGGAATAATAATAAAAGAAAAAAAATGAAAAACTTTCGATTACAGGAATACACGAGTACCATGAATTATAACATATAAAAGAAAAATTTGTTATGGTAATTAATATAACAGCAACTATGAAACTAACATAAGCATAAATGTAACAAGAAGTATGCAGTATGGCAGGGGTAAGAAATAGTGATAAACTTCCGAAAAAAAAGCATGGCATATACCAAATATTGTGATGTTTTTCATTAGCATATACAAAATACACTGAAATGACAAAAGTCATGGGATAGCAATATGCAAATTTTCAGATGGCAGTAGCATCGCGTAGAACAGGTATAAATGCACAGTGCTTTCGCAGAGCTTTCATTTCTGTTCAAGTTATTCATGTGAAGAGGTTTTGATGTGATGATGACCGCACGACGGGAATTAACAGACTTTGAACGCGGAATGTTAGTTGGAGCTAGACGCATGGATCATGCCATTTCGGCAATCTTTAGGGAATTCAACATTCCCAGATCCACTGTGTCAAGAGTGTGCCGAGAGTATGAAATTTCAGGCATAACATCCCACCATGGACAGCGCAGTGGTCGACCGCCTGCACTTAACGACCGAGACCGGCGACGTCTGCAAAGAGTCATAAATTCTAACAGACAAGCAACACTGCGTCAAATAACCGCAGAAATCAATGTGGGACGTACAAGAGACTTGTCTGTTAGAACTGTGCGGAGAAATTTGGCTTTCTTGGGCTATTCGAGGAGAAGACCGACTCGAGTGCCTTTACTGACAGAACGACATCGCTTGCAGAGACTCTCGTGGGCACGTGAACATATCGGTTGGTCCCTAGATGAATGGAAAACCGTGGCCTGGCCCGATGAGTCACGATTTCAGTTGGTAAGAGCAGATGGTAGGGTTCGAGTGTGGCGCAGACCCCACGAAGCCATGGACCCAAATTGTCAGCAAGGCACTGTTCAAGCTGGTGGTGGCTCCGTAATGGTGTGGGCTGTTTTTTCATGGCATGGACTTGGTCCTCTGGTGCGACTGGACCGAACATCGACTGGAAATGCTTATGTTCAGCTACTTGGAGATCACTTGCAGTCGTTCATGGACTTCATGTACCCAAACAACGATGGGATTTTTATGGATGACAATGCGCCATGTCACCGGGCCTCAACTGTTCGCGATTGGTTTGAAGAACATTCTGGACAATTCCAACGAATGATCTGGCCGCCTAGATCGCCCGACATGAATCCCATCGAGCATTTATGGGACATCATCGAGAGGTCCAAAATCCTGCACCATCAACGCTTTCACAATTATGGACGTCTATCGAGACAGCATGGCTCAATATTCCTGCAGAAGAGTTCCAACGACTTGTTGAGTCCATGCCACGTCGAGTTACTGCACTTCGCCGGGCGAAAGGAGGGCCGACACGATATTAAGAGGTATCCCATGACTTTTGTCACTTCAGTGTATTATGATGGTTTTCCCTGGCATATACAAAATATTGTGATGGTTTTTCACTGGAATATACAAAATAGTGTGATGGTTTTCACTGGCATATACAAAATAGTGTGATATTATGATGGGATTTTTTATGAAGCACGAAGTATTTTGTTGGAAATGATATAATAGGCAGCATTATTCAATTTATTTTTCAAGGATAATGGTTGTCCAGTTAGTGTGCAAGATTTCTATGAAATATACAGTACATTTTATTTCTCTTAAGACCTATTTTGACTCTTCACTGATTCCAGGTAGTGTGCCTCATTTTACTGTACCCACACTTCATTCTTTTACCCAGGGCTATCTAGCCTCTTACCAGTTAAAAAAGTGAGGGTTGTAAAATAATAATATTGGTAAAATAAAAGAAAAAATTACAATCCCAGAAATGCATGAGTATCATGAATTATAACACAGAACAGAAAGGAATATGCTATGGTAACTAAGGTAACAGTAACTATGTAACTAAGATGAGTATAGGTGTAACGAGAAGTAGGCAGTACAGAAGGTGATAAACATATGAAAAAAATGCATAACATATGCTAAATATTATGATGGATTTCACTGGCATATGCAAAATATTGTGATGGTATAATATACAAAATCTTGTGGTGGTCTGCACGTGCATAGGCAAAATACTGTGATGGTTTTCACTGGCATATGCAAAATATTATGTCGGTTTTCACGGGAATATACAAAATATTGTGATGGTATAATATACAAAATATTGTGATATTATGATGTTATTTTTTATGAAGCACGAAATATTTTATTGTGAGTTATATATTAGACAAAGATTATTCAATTTGTTTTCAGGAGTGTACGAGATTTCTATGAAAAATACAGCTTTAATAAAAGGGCATTTTAGCCACTTTTTAGGCCATCACAATTAACACCGATGTACTACGAAGAAAAAACTAAGGATGTAAAAATTGATAAGAATAGCTTATTATAAATATTGCTTATCATAAAATTCAAAATTACAATTTTTTCCCCCTCAAGACCTATTTATGAGTCTCCAGAAATTCCAGTTAGTGTGCCTTTTTTTACTTTATGCCACACTTCATTCTTGTACCCAGGGGTATCTAGCCTCTTACCAGTTAAAAAAGTAAAGATGGGGAAATAATAATACTGGAAAAAAAGAAAATTACAATTACAGAAATAGTGTTCCATGAATTATAACACATAAAAGAAAAATATACGTTATGGTAACTAACGTAATAGTAACAATGTAACTAACATCAGCATAAATGTAATGGGCAGTAAGCAAAACAGAAGGGATAAATGAGGGTGATAAACCTTCGTAAGAAAGGTATGCCATGAGATATAAAATATTGCGATGGCTTTCATTCTATGCAGAATGAAATATTTTTGTTGTGAGCGATATAATGGGCGCAGATTATTCAATTTGTGTTTCAGGGATAATGGTAGGGTAATAGTGGTGTAGTAGTAATAGTTAATGTACGAGATCCCTATGAAATATACAGCTTTAGGAAATGACTATTTTAAAAGTTTAATTTCAAACTTAGGCCTAGTGGATCACAAGTCTTCACCATGTAAAAAATAAAAGAAGTCGAAAAATTTAAAAATTGAGAAAGATAGCATAAGTTATTTAAACCTCTTCAGGGGCGAAATATTTTATTGTGAGAAAAAAAGAACTCAATTTTTTTATATTATGATTTATTTATTTTATATTGATAGGAATTTAAAAATTTAAAATATCGGGAAAACAATATATATATATATATATATATATATAAAGTTTAATAATTAATGCCAGGAGGGTAAGAAATCATTTCACTTATAAATTATTATTAATGCTCAATAACAGATGTCTTTCTTTTTACGGGTAGGGTTGTCAGCCCTACGCCCAAGGTTCTATCATCATATTAGACCAGAATCTACGGTTTAAAGTGGAATCCGAACCGCTACAAACATCCTCAGCAAAGCCGGGCTTCGAACCTGAAACATGTGACCCCGGACGCCAGAGAAACTGTTTTATAACATATGTAAATTAAGAAATTAAATCAACAAGTAAATTTGTAAATAATAAGAAATTTAAAAAATTAATGTTAATTTTATTTTATTCCTGTTGGATACTAATAATAATTTTATGAATTATTTTTTAACTATCATTAGCGATTTTTTTTTTTTTTGCACAGCTTTATTTTTTGTTCATTTTATAGCCGGGTTTGCTTCCATTTCCTTAACTCCATTAAAATAAATTTCTTTTTGTTTTCAATTAAAATAAAATTTATTTTTTAAATAAAAAGATTTATTTTATTTTTATCAAAATAAAGAGATACGGTTTCTATTTCATTAAATCCAAGTTATAATTTGTAATAATTATTTCTGCCCTTCTTTTTTGTACAGTAATACATTGATAATTTAAACAAACAGATATCTTTTTTTTTCCTTATTTTTATGAAAATCCTTAATTCCTTTTTAATTAAAACTGCAAAACCTTTCCATTAGCTATTTTTGTCTTCATTTAAAACAATTCGTAAAAGCAAAGTATTTTTTTTTTTGTGGTAGATTAAATTTTTATTCTGCTTCGAGAATATATTATTACAATAAACCTAATTTGTCCTTATAAGTCAATTAGTGTAATCACCTTTATTTAATTAAATAAAATTTTACTGTCCTAATAATGAAAATAAAAAAAAAGATTTTTAAATTTGTTTCATAGGGAAGTATTTGAAAAAAAATTATTCAAAAAAAATATTAATAATTTATTTCAAAAAAGTATTTTGAAACAAAAAATTACTGCAAAATAATTTTTTTTCCCGCTATGAGAATATATTGCAGCGATAAACCTAATTTGCCCTTATAAGTCAACTAATGTATTCACCTTTATTTAATTAAATAAAATTTAACTATAATAATAATGAAATTTTACAAAATATACTTAAATTCCTTTCATAGAGAAGTATTTGAAAAAAAAATATCGAAAAATTTATTAATAATTTATTGCAAAAAAGGTATTTGGAAAATAACAATTATAGCAAAACAAATTTGAAAAAATGATTTACTATGAAAAAATATTATAGCAATAAACCTAATTTGTCAGCTTAATTCAATTTTTGTGATCACATTTATTTAATTTAATAGTTTAACTACCCTAATAATCAATAAAAGTTATATTTAAATTCGTTTCTTAGAGAAATAACGTTGATTCTACGTAAAATTAAGTTTGAAATAACTCAAATGATATATTTTTAGAATGATGGAAAATTACTAACTGCCATCAAGGCACAAAATCTCAATTCCGTTGGATTTAATTTTGATGGAGATTATTGATCACATTAGAAATATATCACCCTTGATCCAATACGTTGTACAATGACACGAAATAACATCCATTCCGATGTTGCTATTCTGTGTAAGGGTCTAATGAAGTCTGATATTCAGTCCCAGTTCTCAAGAGTCCCATTCCACAAGAGCCTCCGAGAGCAATAGCATATCGGCAGATGTTCCCAATTATTGATATTACCCTTAAGCGAGAAGTAGATGAACATCTGCAAATGCAATTCAAGCATTATTGGTGGTGATATGGATTTGGATTATAATTTTTACGATGTTCCTCGCATGCTGGAGTCAGCTTCTCTTTGGGATGTCGTAATGCTGTCCCTTTGCACAGCAAGTTTAATGGTGTGTAAAGATATTATTGTATTTTTGACATCAAGTATCAAATCTTTTTTTGATTAATTAGTTTTATTACTTAGAAAAACTATATGTGAATTAGCTTATAGCTATTTATGTTCAGTAAATGGGCTTTTCTATAATTTTCTCTTATAGGTTAAGTTCCTTTGTGAGACCAGATGGCCGAGTGATTAGCACTCTGGCGTTTGGTGTTACAACTTTCGGGTTCGAGTCCTGACGGTGCCATCGATTTGGTTTGGTTTGTCACTCTAAGATCATTTTATGCTCACTTCAGGCTAATTTGACGGGGATCTACATTTTAATGTGGATTCCGAACCATTAATACGCACCTAAGCCACCGCCACTGTTCGAACCTGAACTGTGGTACTAAAGGCCATAGCACTAGCCAATTAACCATCAGGCCATAGGTGGTGTTTAACTCCGAATTTATTTTCATTTCTTTACTTACATTAAAATGAAATTTCTTCTTTTAATACAAAGGTTTAATTTATTTTTATAAAAATGAAGAGATACGGTTTCTATTTCATTAGAATCAAGTTATCACTTGTAACATTAATTTTAACTCTTCCTTTTTGTACAGTTATGCATTGATAATTTGAACAAACAGATGATTTTTTGTAGATTTATTTTTTTGAAAACTGTTACTTCCTTTTTAATTAAAACTGCAAAACCTTTCCATTGGCTATTTGTTTTTATTTAAAAAAATTCGTTAACGCAAAATATATTGAAATTTTTTTTTTTTATCGTAGATTAAATTTTTGTTTTGCTATAAGAGAATAGTGCACCAATCAACCTAATGTGTCCTTATAAGTCAATTAATTAAGTCACCTTTATTTAATTAAATAAAATTTAACTATCCCAATAATCATTAAAAATTATATTTAAATTCGTTTCTTAGAGAAGTGACGTTGATTCTACGCAAAATTAAGTTTGAAATAATTCAAATTATATATTTTCAAAATGATGAAAAATTATTAACTGCCATCAAGGTACAAAATCTTGTTCCGTTGGATTCAATTTCGATGGGGATCATTGATCACATTAGAAATAAATCACCGTTGATCCAATACGATGTACCACGATACGAAATAACATCCATTCCGATGTTGCTATTCTGCGCGAGATTCTAATGAAGTCTGATATTCAGTACCAGATCTCAAGAGTCCCATTCCACAAGAGCCTCTGAGAGCAATAGCATATCGGCAGATGTCCCCAATTATTGATATTACCCTTAAGCGAGATGTAGATGAACATCTGCAAATGCAATTCAAGCATTATTGGTGGTGATACGGATTTGGATTATAATTTTTACGATGTTCCTCACATGCTGGAGTCAGCTTCTCTTTGGGATGTCGTAATGCCCTTTTGCATAGCGAACTTAATGGTGTGTCACGGATAATATTGTATTTTGGATATCAAGTATTATATCGGGCAGCTTGATTAATTAGTTTTATTACTTAGAATAACATATTTGAATTAGTTTATAAGCTATTTACATTCAGTAAATAAGGTTTTCTACAATTTTCTTTTATTGAGTAGGATCCTTTGTGGAGTCTGATGGATGAGTAAGTAGCTTTCTGGAGTTATTTGATACATGATTTGTGTTCGAGTGCCATGAATGTTTTTAGGTATTTCAGAATCCACTTTAAACCGTCTAATATCCTCGTCTAATATGGCTGTAGAGCGCTGAGCCTAGGACTGACAACCCTACCCCATAAAAAGAAAGGAAATATTTTCAATCTCGAAATTTTCCAGGAGGCAGACGACCTTCTTAAACCATAGGGCTATTATACCAATAAAGAAGATTTTTTATACATAATACAAAAGTCGATGCACCCATGAATTTATGAATACTTTTTAATTAATTAAAACAATGACTAGTAATTACAAACGCGTATGGTTCAAATCATGTTTTAAAATGGTATCACAGTAAATGCTCAAAGAGTAAGCCGTTTTTCTCTTTACATAAATTAATGCAGCGATATATTTTGCCACCAATGTAACTCATTAACATTAGCAGTTTCTTTTATTTTCTGCACAACTACTATATTGTAAGCATAAAATTGCGGTTTCTTCACTATCTGTTGAATCATTTTGTAAGAAATTTCAGTTTTGTAAGATAATCTACTCAGTGACTTCTGAAAGATTCGAACATACATTGCATAACAGTTTCTGCAATCACTTTTTACCTTTTGGACCTGCCACTACCACCACTGTCCATTTCGAATGCTTAATGTAATTAAAACTAATTATCTGGGTTGTGCATGTGGCACTATCTGTAGAATATAATTTGGAATACATGCTCTGTAAAATTAATATGTTCTTCCGCTTGTTAAAAAGATATCAGTTAAATCACATGTATATTAAATTTTAGTATTTATAGAAATAAGGATATAAAGGAAAGGTCATTAGAGTAAATACGTATTTTGTACAATTAATAATGATTTAGAACTTTTAAATGTCTTATTTACATGGAACATGATCTGGAAAGGTCTTTAAAGTTAATACGTATTTTGTACAATTAATAATGATTTAGGACCTTTAAATATCTTATTTAGACGGAACATGTTCTGGATAACAATTTTTATACGTTCCGGGTCTAGTGACACAGGTCAATTATTCCTTGAGAGAGAAATCCGGAAAACTGCAATCAAACATTTCTCCGGTCATGATAATCCTTCATAAGCTTTGTAAAAACTCACGTTGTTTCTGAACAGTAATTGTAGAACCAATATATTTGAACCTTCATTCTCCTGTAACGTGGCTTTTTTCTATCTGTCGAATATCTGTGGGACTCATGTCGCATCTATATAAATGTCGACCCTGCGGCATTTGGTATTTGATGTTTACGTGCAAAAAACTATAAAACTTTCATTGAATGAGTGGCAAGCTGGTCTGTTTTAAGATGCTTTGCCCAAACTATCACAATCACATCAAGTGTTCTTGTTAGAAAAATCAGTAACTGGTTAATGTTAGTGCTTAAATATTAAGATGATTATTATGTGATGAATTCAGAGGATAAAGTCAGAGCCTTGCATAGTTTTTCCAAAGTAAAGGTTCTTGATTCCAAATCCAACAAGCGATGTCGGCCTGAAAACCTTTCGTGTCTACGACGATGATGTGCACGATAAACGTAGAAGTCATGGAATATTCCTTTTGAACCTTAATAATTATTAATACAAATTGGACTGCCCCAATATAGATACAACGAGACATTATCCTTCCCATATGATGGTTTACGGTCTGCTATGTATTGACCATGACTTTAGGTAAAAAACAAAATGCAGCTTACAATATATTTTGTTTATCATCTCGTCTTCCACTCGTGTCTCACAAATTTCCCTCCAGGGGCGATGAAATGGGTGAACTGCAAATCCTAGAGTATTGTATGAAATAAAAAAACCCCGTATTTAATATAAAAGAAAACCCGAAAACTTTCTTCAGATAATTTGATTATGGATGTTATATGCATTATACATATTGTCACAATAGCCATCGAGTCTAAAAACAGTTGACTGCAACTAAATTCGAACCTGCGTCCGCTTGTGCTCTAGCGGTGAATAGTACCGCTGCTACTACACCACACCACATCATTGTATCTAGAGCTGACCCTAAACAGTCTGGGAATGATATGGGTGAGAATATGTCTGATTAATTTCTGTGACGCTACCGGGATCTACAGCTTAAAATAGATGGACTAGACTATAGGTCATAAGTCAAGACAACCCGGAAAACTTCCATCAGATAATCGCGATAAGCGTTATATACCTTGTCATAATCGCCACCGAATTTGAAAACAGTGATTGCAACTGAACGTCAGAGGAATCGAAGCGATCCCGTTTGCACTCCAGCGGCGAACTGTACCCTAGGCCCCGAATCAAGAAAACACGGAAAACTGTCATCAGCAGTCTGATTATCAATGCGATAGCTATACACCTTCCCATAATCGTCATCACGACTGAAAATAGTGACTGCAATGGAAGACGTCAGAGGATTCGAACCTTAACCCACTTTCGAACTAGCCATCGACTACTACTACTACACCACACCACATCACTGTGGTTAGAGCTAAGTTGAACATTTACAGTTTGGGAATGATGTAGGCGAGAAGTCTGATTGGGCTCAGTGACACCATAGGATCATATGAGACCAGGACCTACGGCTTTAAGTGGATTCTAAACCACTACAAACATCCATGGTACCACCGAGACTCGAACCCGAAACCTATGGTACCGAGTGCTAGGTGCCGAGTAGCCATTCAGCCATCAGGCTCCGTATCGTGCCAATAGGATACAAGTCAAGAAAACACGGAAAACTTCCATCAGACAGTCTGATTTATCGATGACATACGTATTACACATCGGGCCATAAATGGAAAAAAATCAAAGGATTCAAACTTGAAGCTGCTTTCTTTCTAGACATGAACTGTACTACTAGACCACGAGACGTGGCAAATTTATGACATTGAAAACCAATTCCTTAAGTCGCAATTTGAAATCTCATCTAAAGATTTGAATCATTAACCGTAAAATAATCCTGAATTTAAATACAAATATCAAATTTTTGTATTAGGAAACAGCGAAAGAAACAAGTTTTTCCTCAATTTTCAAAATCCCTTTCTTTTTTCATCTTTGAATCGAAGACAGTATGAGTTTGTATGAAATATGCAGAACATGAAAATATTCGCATAAAAAAATCTCCATCCCTGTTTTCTATGACGGCATTTCGACAGTGATTTTCGATTCCGTGAAACACGAACCGTGCGACGCGAACATCTTTTATTTTCTTTAGTGTTTCCCAACGTATCGTATTGGCATTAACTTTGGGAACGTTGGCAGTTGGAATGGATAATCACAAATATATTTCTTCCATATGGAAATACAATTTTTTTTTACTGGTACTGGTGTAGGTCTTTTTATATACTTTTGTCACAGATTTAATAATTACATATGTTTTTTTGCTATAAGAACGTATGTTATAAGTGTGTTTTAAGAGTGCTTTAAGAATGAATGTTATAAGAGTTTTATAAGAATGTAAGTTATGTTTATGAATGTAATTTTTTCTAAAAAAAAAATAAATAAATAAAAAATTTTATACATAACTCTTTAATCAAATAACTTAATCTAAATATAAAAAAGGAAAACATAAAAGCTTTTTCAATGAAATATGATTAGAAAACTGATATTGTTCTTTCATGTTGTTCGTCACTGAATTCGATTTTTAAATCATGTATATTAAGTTTAGATTTTAAACCAGAATATTACGTGATGTATTATTGCAACAAATTAACTTTAATAATCGATATAATATAGATAATAAAAATAAATGATAGACAATTATTATAATTTATTACATAATTGATTTTATTCTAATAATAAATATGTTATTATGAAATTTTTTCGGTGTACGGTTTTGTTGCTGTTTTTATCCCATTTGGAATATATCTAGAATAGGCCCAAGAACCCGTATGGACTCATGGTTGAATGGGAAGGGGGTAGCTTCTGATGTGATGGAGCACCCGTAGTTAGAATTCTGACTTGGTTCGTGACGCTCTACAGACATATGGGACCGGGACCTACGGCATAAAGTGGATTACGAATCATTACAAATATCCATGGCACCGCCGAGACTCGGACACGAAACCTGCGACACCGACCATGAGAGTGCTAGACACTTGGCCATTCAGGCCCAATGGTTTTGTAAAATAATATTTTAAATATTTCCTTTCCGATTGATATTAATCTGGTTTCCTGCAATTGTTTCTGCAATAAATATAAATATATTATTTGATGATTATTTAATATGACGTCATAGAACATTATGTATATTTTGTATAAATTAAATTGAATTTAAAAAATTAGTTTTTTCAGATGGGATTAAATCGGAATTAAGACAATTTTTCTTTTGAAATTATAATGATAAGCTACAGATAATTTTGTCAGAAATTTCAACGTTATTTATCATTTTGATAATTAACCAGTATATGCTAATCTTTTATGATATGTGTAATAAATATCACAACATTTATACTTTATGAATCTCTAAAATATCAGTTTATTAAAATACATATAATTAGATAGCTGGATATATATATGTATAGTATGTTTATTCGGAACAAATTAATTTTAATTATGTATATAATGCAGATAATATAAATAAATAGTAGTCAATTATTATAATTTATTACACAATTGTTTTTTATTATAATAATAAAAATTTTCTTAAAGAATTTTTTTGGTATACCGTATTTGTAAAATTTTCTTTTAAATATTTCACTTTCAATTGAAATTCATTTGGTATATTGATAAAAACAGATATGGCTGATATAACAAGCTTTTATACCTCATGGCAAATTCCAGTTTTTACTGGCCTACCCATTCACCAGATTTGCCACCATTGAGACATATGGGAGATCTTGTCGTTTAATGCTGTTCATAGTCGATGAGTACCCTATAATGGGCTGTTCGAATAAAATCAAATTTGAAAATCCGTTCCATTCGGTGATGTGATGTGTAAAATAGTTTTAAATAGAGGAGCGTAATTGGTACATCAAATAATAAGTAATGTTCTTTTTCCTCTGTAAATTTGATTAGTCTATTATCACTTTAAGTGATAAGCGTAATATATTTCCTCTCATACATGTAACAACATTCCAATTTTCGTAAACAAGAATGAATAAGACATTCTGTAAATGTTCAACCATGTCGCGTATTATAAAGAGAAAGCAAGATACAATTATATTAGGCATTTAGACATACATTTCAGATCACACATTACAAATACATTTTGATCATCAGTCATAGGGGAACATATTTCAGTAATGAGATTTGTTTGCCTTTGCTAATCACCATAATCTAAACGATTGCTGTTAAATGATTTATACGACGCAATATGATTGTGTTGTTCTTATATTCGAGTATGCGGCACTTTAACCTGCGATCATTCGCCATTAGAAATGCAGAGATGGAGTGGATTCGGTATACACAGAACGCGGCAGGAGGGGAGTTGGTATCACACTGAACCCACATGTGGAAGGATGGCATTTTGTGGCTTTGCAATATATGGGGCGGATTAGCAATACGATTGAATGTATAGTATTTTGTAGTATATATATAGATATATATATAGAGAGAGAGAGAGTATGTAGCCTTTTACAGCATTATATAGTAGTTTGAACATAAACAAATAATAATTTTTGACTTTATAAAATAAATATCGGTTAATAGTTGAATAAGCTTTATTTTAAACAAATCAAACTGAAATGAAAAATGTTTTTTATAATGAACTTGGAATTTTTCATGAAAGTATAAATAAACCTTTCTTGATAATTAATAGTTTGATATTATTAAATTAATTAAAAGTATAAGAATATAAAGAATCGTCAAATTGAGGGTTTTGTTTGTCAAATCGAACTATAAATTTTTCTTAAAAAGTTGGATTTCCCTATCTATAAAATATATGCAATTATCTATATCTATATAAACACACACACTTTTATTTATATATGTATATATATATATATATATATGTGTGTGTGTGTGTGTGTGTGTGTGTGTACGTGTGTGTGTGTGTGGGAGTTTAAGAGAGGCATTTAATAAAAAAATTATAAATTCGTGAACTTGTATTTTAAATAACGATTTAAAAAAAAATACTACTGAAATAAGTTATGGACAATTATTATTTAATTTTCTTATTTAGATTTCAGTTAAGAAAACTTTCAAAATCAGTATATTCCATTTCACCTACAAGAGCTAAATAAAATTCATATTAACGAGAATAAAAAATTATTTTTAATACATAGTACTCTATCAAAAACATGTCTGCCGTAAAAGCTTTATAGATAAAAAGAAAAGAAATATTAGAACATACAAAAGGATTTATGAAGAAAATATAAAAGGATTATATAGGAAAGTATTATTTTTTAAGGTATATAGGATCAAACGGAATACTTTTTTCTGAAAAAAAAATATATTGACTTTGACATTAAGAAGCAATAGCATTTTGAAAGATTTTAGTTAGAATTTTACTTAAAAAGGAAAAAAAAATCTAGATTTTGTCTGAACCAAGTGGAAAAATATTACAATTCGTAAAGTGTCAGAATTGTTAAAATTCTTTTTATTTTAATTGTACAATTTTTAATTTTCCACTCATGTTTTCCATTGCAGATATATTTACATATTCAAAATTAAAATAAGAAATAATTGTATCCATGTTCAGCTTATGTCCAAAAGTCCTACTTAGTGTAATATAAATTTATAAAAAGACAAATCAACAATGTTATATTTTTATAAATTTCCTGTACATTCTTGTACAACGATTCATTGAAAGTATTATAATATTCAAATATACACTACGTAATGCTGTGAAGTTAATCGCTCAGCATACATGTATTTCGTTGTGGATACTATGGGTGTGATAATTATTACATGATGGTAACATCTATATATATGTATATGTATATATATATATATATATATATATATATGTATATATATATATATACATATATATAAATGTAACCATCATGTAATAATTATCATATATAATCATCATAATAATCAGATATATGTATATATACACTGAAGTGACAAAACTCATGGGATAGCAATATGCAAATTTTCAGATGGCAGTAGCATCGCGTAGAACAGATATAAATGCGCAGTGCTTTCGCAGAGCTTTCATTTCTGTTCAAGTTATTCATGTGAAGAGGTTTTGACGTGATGATGACCGCACGACGGGAATTAACAGACTTTGAACGCGGAATGTTAGTTGGAGCTAGACGCATGGGTCATGCCATTTCGGAAATCGTTAGGGAATTCAACATTCCCAGATCCACTGTGTCAAGAGTGTGCCGAGAGTATGAAATTTCAGGCATAACATCCCACCATGGACAGCGCAGTGGTCGACCGCCTGCACTTAACGACCAAGACCGGCGACGTCCGCAAAGAGTCGTAAATTTTAACAGACAAGCAACACTGCGTCAAATAACCGCAGAAATCAATGTGGGACGTACAAGGGACTTGTCTGTTAGAACTGTGCGGATAAATTTGGCTTTCTTGGGCTATTCCAGCAGAAGACCGACTCGAGTTCCTTTACTGACAGAACGACATCGCTTGCAGTGACTCTCGTGGGCACGTGAGCATATCGGTTGGTCCCTAGATGAATGGAAAACCGTGGCCTAATCCGATGAGTCACGATTTCAGTTGGTAAGAGCTGATGGTAGGGTTCGAGTGTGGCGCAGACTCCACGAAGCCATGGGCCCAAGCTGTCAGCAAGGCACTGTTCAAGCTGGTGGTGGCTCCGTAATGGTGCGGGCTGTTCTTTCATGGCATGGACTTGGTCCTCTGGTGCGACTGGACCGAACATTGACTGGAAATGCTTATGTTCAGCTACTTGGAGATGACTTGCAGCCATTCATGGACTTCATGTACCCAAACAACGATGGGATTTTTATGGATGACAATGCGCCATGTCACCGGGCCACAACTGTTCGCGATTGGTTTGAAGAACATTCTGGACAATTCCAACGAATGATCTGGCCACCTAGATCGCCCGACATGAATCCCATCGAGCATTTAGGGGACATCATCGAGAGGTCTGTTCGTGCCCAAAATCCTGCACCATCAACGCTTTCACAATTATGGACGTCTATCGAGACAGCATGGCTCAATATTCCTGCAGAAGACTTCCAACGACTTGTTGAGTCCATGTGACGTCGAGTTGCTGCACTTCGCCGGGCGAAAGGTGGGCCGACACGATATTAAGAGGTATCCCAGGACTTTTGTCACTTCAGTGTATATATATCATACTACATAAAATTTATGGATAAATTTCCAATCATTTTTATAAAAAAAATCATTATAAACGTTAATAAGACCTTAATTGATGGGACCATAAAATTAAATTATGTCAAAAATAATGTTTTCCGATAATTTTAATGGAAGAGATTTCTGAATAGATACTGACTTTATTATATTTGTATTCTTTAATTATTGATACATATTTTCTATTTTGATTTATTTTAATTTTTCATAAACATTTTTTTCTTCTGATGCAGCTGGCAAATAGACCGCGATCTTTCGCCATAAGGGCTGCACCGATGTTACTCACTTTGCATTACCCGGGGGGGGGGGGCGTGTAACTTGATGGAAGCCACGGACGGGGAGTAACAATGCCCCTGCAGCGCTCTACGATCCTGTTAGGACCGGGACCTACGGCTTAAAGTGGATTCCGAACCACTACAACACCCATGGGCAAAGCCGGGATTTGAAAAAATACGATACCTACCGGTACCTGCGGTACCAAACGCCATTCGGCCATCAGGCCCCTTTTTTCATAAGCATAATTTTAGTAATTCTGTAATTTTTTTAGCAAAAAAAATAAATAAATAAATATCAGTAAAAAGTTTTGAAGTTTAAAAAATTTAAAAAATAATTTATGAAAGTAATAATATGGATTGCACAATAAAAGTAATAAAATTATGAAAGAAATAATGAGGATTGCACAATAAAAGTAATAAAATTATAAAAGTAATAATAATGATTGCTAAATACTGTCATATTTGTGCAAACATCTTTTTTTTTTAATATAATCAATTCCAGTTTCACATTTCAAGTAAAAAAGTCATTCTTTCCAAGCGGGTTAATGGCATAAGTAATATTTTAATAATCCTCTTACAATAAAGCATTAACGATTTATTAATCAATTTTTTTAAAATTAAATTTAAAATACGAAATAAATGCACGAGAAAGTGACATTAAAATACACTATTAAAATAAAGTTATAGTTCACATTAAAATAAACATTAATAACAACGTATTCGTACAACATATTTATATGTTTTAAAAAATTTCTAATTTGAACAAACGTATATTTTTTATAAAATAAAGGATAATGGATTTCAAAAGTAAGAAATGGAACTTAAACCTTAGTTGAAATTATATTTCGTAAGAAATTTAAAAGAATTTAAATACATATTAAAATATTTCGAATTTATTAAGACTCACATTTCAGTTTTAAATAAAATTTCATTTTCTTTCTTCTTCATGAATTTAATTCTCATTTTGTATTTTAAAAAGTATTTCGCTGAATCTCTTTTATTATTTATTTTTTTTTCTAAATTTTGACAAATATCCGTTAAAACCAATTAAATGATAAAAAATCAATCAATTTAAAACAACTTTTAAAATAAAATTGTGTTCCACAAATAAAATGTTGATCTACAAAACGATAAAAAAATAATATATAGAAAAAATTAAATTGCAATCTGCAATAAAATAAATTAATAATCCACAATAAAATAAATTATTAATAAGGTGCTCACGGTCTAAAGCCTTCTTACTGTTCGTATAGCATGAAATGCAACGGCGTTATACATTTTAAATGTTTTTTTATTAATTTGAATAAACGTAAATTATTCATGAAATTACGATAACGGAATTCAAAAGTTTAAACATTGGTCTTATATATTAGTTGAAAATAAATTTCATAAGAGTTTCGAAAGACGAGAGTTTCATAAGAGTTTCGAAAAACCTAAATCATTATAAAATAAAGATAACGGATGTCAAAAGTAAAAAAAAATGAACTTATATCTTAGTTTAAATTAAATTTCGTAAATATTTTAAAAGAATTTAAATCCATATAAAATATTACGAATTTATTAAGATTATACAAACAAAATTTCATTTCCATGTTGAATGTAATATATTTATAATTTTAATTCTCTTTTAGTATTTTAAAAAAGTTATGCGGGCTATATCACTATGAAAGTTCTTAAAATTTTGTCGTATGTACGTTAGAACCAATTAAACGAGAGAAAAAAAAAGCAATACATTTAAAACAACTTTTAAAATAAAATTGTATTCCACTAAAAATTGATGAAATAGTACTATAAAATCAATAGTTCTACAAAATGATGAAATAGTAGTATACAAAAAATAAATTAGTAATCCGCAATAGAATAAATTAGTAATCCACAATAAAATAAATTATTGATAAGGTACTCATGGTCTGAAGCCTTCTTTATGTTCGTATAGCAGCGTTATACGATTAAATTTTTTTTTTTTTAATTTAAATAAACGTAAATTATCTATAAAATTAAGATAACGGATTTCAAAAGTAAAAAAAAAGGGTCTTACATCTTAGTTGAAATTAAATTTTGTTAGTTGAAAGAGAATTTTAGTTCATATCAAATTTTGCGAATTAAGAATCACAATTTAGTTTCAAATAAAATTTTTATTTTCTTTTCATGTTGAATTTAATGTATTTATAAATTTAATTATCATTTTGTATTTTAATAAGTTATTCGCTATATTGCTATGAAATTTCTTAAAATTTTAGAATACGTTCATTATAGCCATTAAATGATAACAAAAACAATAAATTAAAATAACTTTTAAAATAAAATATTATTCTAATAAAAATAAAAAATTAATATGCAAAGCGATAATGTAGTAATATACAAAAAAATTAAATAGCAATCGGCAATAAAAGGAATCAGTAATCCACATTAAAATAAATTAGTAATCCACAATATACTAAATTAGTAATCCACACTAAAATAAATTATTGACAAGGTAATCACGGTGTGAAGCTTTCTTTCTCTTCGTATTGCGTGAAGTATACAACAGCGATATACGTTTAAATTTTTTTTTCAATTTTAATAAGCCTAAATCATTATAAAATAAAGATAACGGATATCAAAAGTAAAAAAAAAATGAACTTATATCTTAGTTTAAATTAAATTTCGTAAATATTTTAAAAGAATTTAAATCCATATAATATATTACAAATTTATTAAGATTAACATTTCAGTTTCCAACAAAATTTCATTTTCATGTTGAATTCAATGTATTTATAATTTTAATTATCATATGGTATTTTAAAATGTTATTCGCTATATCTCTATGAAATTTCTTAAAAGTTTGGCATACATTCCTTTTAAACAATTAAATGAGAAACAAGCAAGAAATTAAAACAACTGTTAAAATAAAATAGTATTCCACGAAAGACAAAAAATAATCTTCAAAACGACTAGTAATATACAAATAATTAGATAGTAATCCACAATAAATTTAATTAGTAATCTACAATAAAATGAATTAGTAATCCACAATAGAATAAATTAATAATCCAGAGTAAAATAAACTATTAATAAGGTACTCACGGTCTGAAGCCTTCTTTCTGTTCGTATAGCATGAAGTACAACAGCGTTCCCGAAAAATGTCATTAAACATAATATACAGAGTATAACAGCTGTAGGTACACCAAGGAAAGGATTCTCTGCAAGAAGTCCTCCTGGTGTATACTCGCTCATATCAGTACTATTTTGAGGATTGAAATACGGGTCAGAATTTTCCATCTCAATTTTAACACAGTTTTTTCAAGTTTATATTAACTGAATTTCATTTAAATCATATACATTTGATTCTCAGGTACGTCAGAAAAGTTCATCGTCAATGAATAATTTTATAGACCCCACAAACAGGAAATCAAACAAATAGAAAAAAAAATTAGAAGAGCTAATTGCAAGAAATATTTTAAATTATTAAAATATTAATCCTAGAACTGATAAAAATTTTAACTTGGTGACAGACACAATTTTAGTCAGCTGAAATTCAACTTTCCTCTTACTTATCTCTTCTTTCCTTAACTTCATAAAACTTTCAGAAACTTCTAACCAAACACGTGTTTCATTATCAACAAGAAATAAATTATATATTTCACAGATTTTTCAATGAAAAAAAATGCTACACATATGTAGTTGATACCTCCGATAAGCAGAAGTCCGAAACAGGAGTTCGAGTTTTAAAAAGTGTCCGGTTTTCACAAGTCCGGGAGTCCCGGATTGGTGATGTGTGGAGCGAGAATGACAGTAAAGAAGTCTTTCGCTATGTGCTGCGATATCGCACCACCAGAAGTCGCTGTAATCAGCTCCTCCCCCCCAACCGCAACAAGCGCTCCAATCCTTAGGAAGTTTCGTGGTTTTCCACTCTGGCCGTCTAACAGAGCATGCGCTCGAATAGCAACCGAAAGTATTGAATGAAACTGAGCTTCTATTGCCCTGAAAAAATCGACGAGTCTGTACTACAGACACTATAATGGCAGAAAAAGATTCACAATCAAAAATTCCTAGGGATACTTAAAAGTGCTTTTGTTTTAAAAAGGATGATTAAAAAGCTAAGATTAGAAGTGGTTGTAGAAATGTTACTTTAATATATATTTTTTTACAAGTTGTTTGAATACATTTTTTACCTTGTAGAACTGTATGATTGTATAGACATTGGCATTTAAATTCGAAGAGAAAATGTTTATTATATTTGTAATACTAATTCTTATATGGTAACAACCTAACAGTTAACATAATTGTTATTGTCTTTTAATAGTTCCTGAATCTATTCAATAAACGCTATAATGTCAGTATAACAAAAGAGCATTTCAAAACTACTATTCTATGATTGTATAAAAATAGTTTTGCGTTAAGAATGGCGATTAACAAGCTAAGATTAGAAATGGTACCCAATTTAAATTTTTTTTTACCATGTGTGTGAATACATTTTTAAGACACACCATATGAAATTATGCGATTGCATAGCAATTGGTATTTAAGTTCGATGAGGAAACGTGCAGCGTATACAAAATAATATATAATAATGACGATTAAAAAGGATAAGATTAGAAATTGTTGTAAAAGTTAGAATTGGTCCTTTATTAAAAACAATTTTTTTTTTACAAAGTGTGTGAATACATTTTTTACCTTGTAGAATTATAGGATTGTATAGAAATAGATATTTAAGTTCGAATAGAGAATGTGCAATACATATGTAATACAAATTCTTATATAATAATGATCAACATAATTGTTATCATCTTTTAATCATCACTGAATCTATACTGCAAACACTGTAATGGCAGTAAGTATAGCACATCAAAATTTGCTATGTGCTTACTATAAATACAGACACTATAAAGGCAGTAAAAAATTCAGAATCAAAAATTGTTAGGAATACATAAAAATACTTTTGTGTTAAGAATGATATTAGAAGTCGTCGTATAAGTTAGAAATGGTACTCAATTAAAAATTAATTTTTCTACAAAGTGTGTGAATATTTTATTGTACACCTTGTAAAATTGGTATTTAAGTTCGAAGAGAAAATGTGCGTAACATATATAATATTAAATCTTATATAATAATGATCGATATAATTTTATTGATTTTCCAATCATCACTGAGTCTATATTACAAACACTATAATGACAGTAAAAAATTCAGAATCAAATATGTGTATGAATAAATACTTAAAAATACTCTTGTGTTAAGAATGATGGTTAAAAAGGGTAAGATTAGAAATGGCTGTAGAAGTTAGAAATAGTACACACTTAAAAATAAGTTTTACTATAAAGTGTGTGAATACATTTTTGCGTTACAACTTGTAGAATTATATAATTGTATAGAAATTGGTATTTAAGTTCGAAGAAAATATGTGTTCTCTATATGTAATACTTATAATAATGATCAATATAATTGTTATTGCTTTTTATTAATCATTGAATCTATACTACAAAAAAACTACTAAAAACTCCTGCCCAACACTATAATTGCAGTATAAAAAATCAGCACATCAAAACTTTCTATATACTTACTATATTAAATATAGACACTATAATGGCAATAAAAAATTCAAAATCAAAAATTGCTATGAATGCATACTTAAAAATACTTTTGTATTAAGAATGATGATAAAAAACGATGAAATTAGAAATGAGTTTAGAAATTAGAAATGGTACTGAACTAAAAACAAATTTTGTACGAAGTTTGTGACTACACTTTTAAGATACACCTTGTAAAATTATACGCTTATATAAAAATCGGTATTTAAGTTCGACTAGAATATGTGCATTACATATGTAATATTAATTCTTATATAATAATGATTAATGAAATTGTTATTATTTTTCAATATTTATTTAGTCTACACAACAAACACTAGAACACTACATATGCTACAAACATTATAATGAGAGTATAAAAAGGCAGTACATCAATACTTGATATAAATAAAAGTTTAAATCGAAAAGTACAACTTTTACCTCAAGAATGATACTTAAAAATATAAAATAAGAAATTATTGTGGTTTTAGAAATTATAACTTGTTATCATTAAAAAAAATATATTTGAAAACTGCACGACTATATTTTCTCGATATCTTGTAGAATTGCATAGTTTGATACAGATTGGTAATTTAGTAAGATATGAAATACGTATTATACAAGCAATTAATTATTTATATAATTAAGATTAATATATTTCATTTTTAAAGAATCGCTGAATCTGCATCGTCAAAACTATATAGGCATTAAAAATTGGATCAAAAATCTTAATACATGCATGTTTTAGTTGAAAAATACTTGTCGAAAATGATGTCGAACTAGAACTTTTGATTTGTTTGTCAGGTGAACACTTTTCCTCTCTTAACTGTAACCAACCGTACTTCGATTTAAGAACTTTTTTCGTGCTCTGAACTTTGGTACTTCCTTGTTGGTAGTTAGCCGCGCTAAGATGCGGTTTCTCTGTATGTATGTCCAGTAATTTTTTGTATCATCTCGTCATTATAATATGCTTAATAAAAGTATTGTAAAAGAATATTGGAATTATTTGTCTACATCCCGCCCATTTGGATATCTCACTCTTAATATTCCTGAGAACTGGAAAGGTAAGAGAAATTTTGCATGAACCTTTCTAGTTTTATTTTGGAGGATTGTTTTGGTGAGGTAAAAATA
Organism: Caerostris darwini; assembly: GCA_021605075.1. NCBI lineage: Eukaryota > Metazoa > Arthropoda > Arachnida > Araneae > Araneidae > Caerostris > Caerostris darwini. The sequence goes on from BPLQ01015456.1 coordinate 275,409, forward strand.
CTATTTTCTTATTAAAGGTGTTAATGGTTATGTTAGTAGAAATTAGAAATGGTTCTTAATTTAAAACAAATTTTTACAATCTGGGAAAATACATGTTCGAAAGTAGAATTATGTTAATGTGTAGACATAATTGTAGAATTATGTCTACACTGCAGAATTGTAGCATCATGTTATTGTAGTGAAATTGTTATTTAATATTATACGCCTATTGCATACTGTGGATTCTCTTTTATGAATATAATTCATTTCATTTTAAGAAACACTGAATCTGCAGCACCAAATTTGTATTCAGTATAAAAAAATCCAAAACCAAAAAATATTATAAACGCATTTTTAAGGATTATAACTTTAATCTTAAGAATGGTAATTAAAAAGAGTACAATTAGAAATGGTCAGTAATTTAAATTTTTTTACAAAATGTCAGAAAGTATTTTCAAGATAGAATTACTTGTGTTGTGACTAATTCTCACAGCTAACTCTGTCCCGCAACGCGGGATGGACACTCCATGAGTAATCTACTCATGAATGGAAGAAAAGGAGGCAGCTTCTAGTGTTATGGAGCACCCGTAGGTAGAAGTCTAGCTTGGCTTTGAGTCGCTGCAGAAGGAGGGAAGTGACTACAGGGAGAAATTTCAGAGGGAGCTACCACGTATTTGTGTTTCGCGTGGGAGAAAACCCGGAAAACTTCCAGCAGGATGTCCTACTAACAAGGCAAGATGCTGAACATCAGAAATTCCAATGGAGTTTCCTCGCTTTTGAAACATTGTCTACAAAAATGCCGCCTGCGGATTGAACATCATCCCTAATGTTCACCAGTGGGGCACGTTATTACTGAGCCGCGAGTTGGACTGAAACAACCTATGTAATGTTAAATATGCTACATATTTTCTGTTCAAAGACAAATAATCTTATATGAGTCAGTGATAAATGTAAATATCAACCAACTTATAGATACTGTATAACAACCAAAGAATATGAAAATAATAAATCGGTCTTATGCATAATACTAAATATGCATTTATAATACTGTAGGATATCTGGAAAAATTATAAATTCGTGTAATTCATCATTTTTTAATTCACAGCTAATTTAAATATGCTGATGTAAACTTTTTAAGTTACAGCTTTTATCTAGATTAGACCAATAAGATATCTGATTTATACATATATATATGATTTATATATACATAAATCCTTAAATATGTGAAATCTATATATAAATAATTCATCCAATTCAGATATTACATGAACATATGTTATTGTAGTCGGATAAGCAATCATTCACTTGTTGGCCATATTATTATAGACAGTCACGAGATTCTTTCATTTGACTATATTTTTGCATTAGCAAACAAGATATGTTGTCAAGTCGTTCTTCTACAGTCTCATATTTTACGGACTTAACTGCATGTAATATTTTAGGAAGTTTATAATATTTAAGGAAAATAAAATTAGCATGTCAAAATTCTATTACTCTGGTAGAATAATGTTTTCCCTTTTTTTTTCTGTATTATTTATTAAATAAGATTTTTTTTTTTTAAAAAATCAGTATTTAATGTAAATTATTTATAACACTAATCAAAAATGTTTTTCAAAGTAATATGATCATGAATTCACAAAAAATTGCGAAGAAAAGAGTTTTGAATATGTATTTGATAAAAAAGGTAAACATAAAAATATTTTTTAATCTTGAAATTAACTTAAAATATTAAATGAATGTAGAATTGAAATCTGATTATTAAATAATATTTAGAAATATTAATGCACTTTAATAAATAAAAATATTTCACATATTATATTTTTTAAGCATTGTATTCTAATTGAAACAACAATGAAAATATATCTTCAAAATATTATTATTAATAGCCAATGTATTTTTATTTGATAAACCTTATATTGAAACAAAGGAACTGTTTCATATATTTAGTTCAAAAATATCTAAAGTTATTTCTTGTGTGAAGTTGGGTAATTGGATCGCAACTGGGTATGGTTGTTCTGAGATAATGTAGGCAAAGGATGGAAAATACATAACTTTATTTACACACACACATATAATTTAAAAAGTACCATATGTAACACATTTAAAGTCTTATAATAATAATAATATATTTATGGAAGGATTCCACTTTTAAGACTAAAAATCGATACTTAGGTACGAGGAGGATACGCGAAAGATACTTCCTATCAGGGTGAGAGTCTGTAGGCCAACTTATAAGGAGGGATGTGTTAAATATATTTCCTCTCTGAATTAGAGACTATAAACTAAACGTTTCTCTGCAGGAGCGCAAGTTGTGATTTACTTCCTCTCGGGTGAGAGTCTCGAAGCCCACTGACCATTTCTCTTGAGCGCCACAGGAGGAAGCATAGTTACATCTTTCAATTCGTCACCATCAAGGCCTAGCATATGCCAGTGTAGAAGAAGATAAAATGTATAAAATATCTGTGATAAAAATACTATAAAATTAATACTTAACAAATTAGTTTTAATCTCTTGGATTAATCAACGACTTTCAGCATCAAATGGTAAATAAACATCTTGTCAAAAATTTAATTATATCTTATTTCCTTGCTCGACATGCAAGTAATCTATTTGTGACTATGACCGAATACAAGTTGAAACAATTAAAAAGTTTCTTCAAACTTATTTTAATAAAAGAATTTTGTTGAATTTCTAAAGAATATGATTTTGTTAAAAATGCATACGTGGTTTTATGGTGTCAGTACTTAACTCAACCATGTCATCACTATCCACTAGTAAACTAGCCTAAAAGAGAACTCAGATTTTAATCCAATGATGGCATATAACGACTTCAAGAAATAGGCCACTTTCAGGTACATGGGAACACATTCATTTTTATTTACAATCATTATATACATATATACAGAATTCTATTTACAAAAATGAAAATTAAATATAATTTGATTCACAAGTTCAGTTTACTGCAAGGTCGGAGATTTTCAGAGTTCTCGAGTCTACGATGGATCTAATGTCCTGGCGACGAATCTAATGCCCTTCCCTGGTCTGATAATAAACACATGGCGTAATACACGAAACCACAAGGGGCACACTTTGTAAACAGACGGAAACTCCGGCTTATTCAGTCATGTTAGAGAAAAAGAGAACAAAACAACACTTCTGGTCGACTCGTAGCAGAGCTTTCTAACTCTCTCTACTTCACCAAACATTTTTTTTAAGACAATCCGTCAGGAAGAGAGGGTCAACTTCCCTCACTTCTCATGGAGTAGACATTTCTCAGCTCATGGTCTATATATCATATTCAATCTGCAGTTTTTTCAACCTTTTAAGGTTGCACAAACATTTGGTATTTCCTCATTACACATGATACTGAATATCTGCTATCAGATTTGAATGACAGGTTGTTCTCATTAGTACAAAACTCTAATTGCATGCAATATAAGTAGCAACAATAAAGCTCATCTTATGTCAAATTTGAGTGATGTGTTTATTATATATTTGTCAAATAAGCATACATTCCTATCTGCTGGGAATGAAATGCCAGAACTTTTCTCGTGAGAAAAAAATGCCACAATGGCATTCAAGAAATCGCTGCTTTCAGAAAAGTGGAGATTCGATTACGATTATAGCACTATGCGACTTGTAGATGCGAAAAACTATATACATAAACTTCCGCATCTACACTCATACTATCTTATGGAAGGTTTGGGTTTTTGTTTTTCTTATGAGACACAAATATGGGGCATTTATCCATAAAAAACCTCCGAAAGCAATTTCCTTCCCATTATCACCCATCAATCAACTATTCGTGGCATATATTTGTCTCGCGTTCACTAATGTAGAAAAGAATGTTAAATACCGCTACATTACCTCCTGGAGGAGTATGCTATAGTAAATTCACGTAGAAAAGAATAGACGAAATATACTAGGTTTTGTTTTACTTTATTTAACGCCACACCTCGACCCTGTATCTAGAGCTATGTGGCAGTTAAAAAGTTTAAAAAGGATTAAAACATTTAAAGCTAGAAAAAATATTTCTATTTAAGGCATTAGAGCATGACAATGGGTGAAGATAAATGTTAAATATGGCACGATACTTAATGGTGCCTGATGGCTGAGTGACTGTATCCCTGTGTCACAGGTTTCGTGTTCGAATCCCTGCGGTGCCATGGATGTTTGTAATAGTTCGGAATTCACTTTAACATGTAGCTCCTGATCTAATATGTTTGTAGAGCATTGGCGCAGGGCTGACAACCCTGTTCCATAAAAGAAAATGTCTCCTGTCCGAAATCTGCCACTAGACAGGCGGCCTTGGCTTACCATGGGACTGTTGCACCAATGAAGAACAAGATGAGACCATACTTAACAATGCCTAAAAGAAACGAAAAGTATGCAATACTGAAAGAATAAAAAAGATTATAAACATGTTATGATGTATTACAAAATTATTATAATGGATATTGCCAATGGAATATAAAATAACAATGGGTTAAACAATGCTGTTTAAATTGAACAAATATTCGCCTGAGATTTGGTTAAATTTTTTTGTTTATTTTTTTTTTTTATTTAGGTATCAAATTCTTATGGGATCAAATCAGTTTAAAACATATAAGTACAAAGAAAACAATAAGAGAATAAAGTCATTGTTTGATCAGAAAAGTTCTAGCGTTCCAATATCTTTTCACCTCGAAGTCCCCATGCATATCCGGTCATCCTACTATGTGGTGTCTGTCCATGATTTCGTCTTTCTCACAGAGCGGACAATTTGGGCTATCAAAAAGGCCCATGGGGTGCGGACGACTAGCCAAGTCAAATCTCATCATAAGTCTCAAAATCGTAGTTGGCAATCTTAAATTGGGACAAGTCGCCAACATTATACAGTAATACAGAAAAATATATCTATCTATATAGTAAGATATATAGATAAAATATATTTAGACATAAAAATGCGATAGTAGTAGATCTTTTAGCCGCCTAGGGCGCACCACGGGGAGGTAGATTTACTGTCAAACCACAAATGACAAATGTTTGTTAACCATATTGACTTTTTAAAACTACTTTTTTTTCTAAAGCAATAAAAATAAAATAAACTATTTTCATCTAAATATCGATTTACTCTAAAATTTTGTTTCCTTCTTAATCTATATTTATATATTCTTTCTTTGTTTAATTCTCTCTATATTTGTAGCTCTACATCTAAAAAATTATTCTCATTTGCTCATATGCCATTTATGAAAAAGCCTTTTTCAATTAGCTTTCCATCTGATCTCATTTGTTTGAGAAAATATTCGTATAACATTGTACTCTACAGTATATTAATTATAAATCTTTTTTTCTATAATGATGACTCAATCTACTAAAATATATTTTATTTATACAAGCATAAATGTGTAATTTCTGCATCAAATCGTTTGTGAAATTCACATCTTTCAAACGATTATTAATAAAGCTCCTCCTTTGATATGTAAATGAGCTTTGAAACGACACAAATATCTTTAAATAAATATGATAAGTTGCTATTTATATACCGGGGATTATAATAGAATATAATGTTGCAATACATACCCATTGTTGTAAAATCCATGTTAAAGACTTAAACCTAGTTCTCATAAATTCATTAGTTGTGATACTGATATTCATATTCGATGTCATTTCAATAGAAAGTTTTCATGAAAGCGAACGGATGTTGGCTCAAATTACTGTCTTCCATTCTTCACTTGTTCAAAGGGCATAACTACGCCCACACATGTCGCATTTATGCCAAGATATTTCAGTTAGCATAGGTAAATATGTCAAAGGTTCCACAGGCGTAAATGTACCATTATTTGTATGTCTAGTTCAATCTTTCTGCAGGTATTATTAAATTCATTGGACATGATAGTCACTCTAGAAATTTTTCAATCAAACAATGTGTCAATTCAATGTGTTTTTGTCTGGGATGGACCCTATTCTGCGGAGGTATTTATTTTGGCTGAATGTTTTATATTAATATATAACATATAGTGTAAGATGTCTGCAGCGCCCTCTTTATACTGATTGAACTTCCTCAGTGTGGTTGAATGTCACACATTTGTTTTTTTATTTTGTTCTTGTTGGAATGTTATAAACAACTCTTCTAATATCTGCTAACTACTATATATCACGAACATTTTATAATTTTTGAGTTTTTGAAATTGTGTTTCATCCATTTTAAATATAATTTTCATGTTCCAAAGATATCAACTATTGCTAAACAAGACACAAATTACTACTATACTTTCTTTTGATTGACTTTGCAGATCGCTTTGTATATAATAATAAATGTTATGGTTTCTCAGAAGAAGAAAATGGATGAAATTCACCATAAACAGTATGATAACAAATTAATATACATTTGACGATTTTGTGACTGATTATTTAATTTAATCTTGTTAGAATTATAAATAGTTCTAACTAAGAATTTACACATTCAGGTTGTAATTCTCAAATGCAGAATTTCTGTTAGGAGTGTATGTTACAAGATAATATTAATATGAATCTTATTAACAGGTATGAAGTCTTCATCATTCTACTTATTGAAATACTAAAGCACTTTTTTTAATAGGAATTAACTCATTTTAATTGAAAATATTATTTTAAGTTGAACATTTTAAGTTATTAATGAAAAGTTTCATAATTTTAATTGAATAAAATATCGTTATTTTACTAATTAGAAATTTTATATTCTGATAGTCAATCAATCTACTATAATATTTGATTTCTAAATTTCTCATAGAGTTTATTAATTTATTATATTAATGTAATTGAAATTTTATTTTAATAACTTAAATATCAGAAAAATTTTGAGGTTATGATCGACTTTTTGAATTTTTAAATTATTGTACTTACAACATTATATCTTTAATGACATTAAAATGTAAATTTTAATACCAAAAATCCTACGCATTTAATTTCTTTCATTTTATATTTTAGTCTTAACTAGAATCAATACGGTAGAAAAACCATGTTGTTTTTTAATTTGAATATAAATATTCAAGCAAATGTCTAAGTTAATGACATTCATATACATTATGTGAAAGAGGAAGTAATTGTTAATTACGATGGGCCCAATTTATGTAACAATTATTTATTGATCACATGCAGACAAACATCAAAATTTATTAGAAAAATAAAAAAAGAAATGTGGGACATTCAATCAAACTGAGGAAGTTCAATCAGTACAAAGAGGACGCTGCAGACACCCTGTATTATGTGTTGTCAAATATATTGGGTATATATGTCAGGATATATGCTACAATATAGGACATGTTATAATCCCCATTTTGATTCTCCGCGACATCCCGGCAAAAGCCAGAAATTGAAGACACTGCAGCTGCTATAATAGAAATTTTAGCTTACGTTTTTCTTAGATGTCTGGGAAAGCGGACTTGTCTTTCAAGCTCATTCTGAAGCACATTGAAGTTTTAGAAGTGCAAATGACTATACAGAATGATTTGATGGATAGCCTCATTTTCTGAAAGGCAGAAATGGTGAAATTTCGCTGTCGGTAAATAATGTTTGTGCATAATTGTGTTATGTTGCAATTGGTTCTGAGGGTTTGTCAAGACTAGCAATGTCATATGATATGGACAATATTTGAGTGAGAATCAAGTAAAGGCAATCTTGCTTTGGCATGAATTTTGAAGCGTTTATAACTTTTGACTTGCTGATGTGATGTAAAGTGATCTAACCTTTGTCACAAGGAAAGTAAAATACATGCAACCGTTTCTTATCAGACTCCATTTAGTTAATGTGTAAGACATGAGGTTGAGAAGCCATTTAAATTCACAGCTTATTGGTCTGATGCCACAATTGCTTACGAGATTTCTTTATAACCCAAACTATTATAAAAGCTTATCTCACAGTGGCGGAATAGTTGGCTCTGCTGACGTGAGCAATCGACTTGTGTACTCATTTGAGTTTTCCTCTGACCCTTCTTGAAATAAAAGGTTATCAAGAGAGTTATAACTTGCATCGGTTATTAGAATATATGGTTTGATTCCATCCCCTCTTTTTAACACGGGAGGTATTATGAGACAATTTTTTAAGAATTTCAAATGACTTTTCTTGGCCGTAATCTCATTCCAAGTGAGCTTTCTTCTAGATTAGATTACTGAGTGGCCTGGGTTTTTCCGCAAACCAAGAGTGCGTTTGAAGGAAGGACTATATATACGATTTTAACCCTTTTTTGCAGGAAGAAATTTCTGAACAGAAGATACTTTATCTGAATGAAATTCAATGACTCTTTTAGTGATTCAATATCTTAAAAACTTGACAAGAGAAGAAATGAAGTGGCAGTTATCTCTGTAAGCTTGAAGAGTAATGACCTTCCGAAAACAGTTTGGAGATTTGAGAGATTATTCTCGAATGACACCAATAATAATATTATGTTACTGAAGTTGGTTAGAATTAGGATGCTCTCAAGAACAATGCGAAAAACGATCTATTAATCTTTGAAATGAGGTAGGTGAATTTCTCAGACCAAATGGAATGTGCAAAATTTTGTAAGTTCCGAAGGGCGAAAGAAAAAAAGACCTACACAAAAGTTTTATCTCTATCAGGGTGGACACATATTTGGTGATCAATCGTCGAAATGAAAGTACTTGGTTAAGCCTCTTTTAACATGTCATTCATTCGTGATAGTGTAACAGAGACGTAGACGATAAGTTTCACTTGGTTTCGATATGAGAACGACTGGGGAGACATAGAGAGGCTCAAATTCTTCAATGCCTTTTTCTGCTAGAAGCTTATCTACGAGAATTTCTGGTCTTAAGATTTCTTTCTTTGCAGAATCCATCCTGTAAAATTCCATAATGATAACCAATATACATCTTGTGGTCGATGAAAGGAGGGTGGAAAACAATTTTTTTACATTATTAGAATGACATTATATTCCTGTTGTTGTTTAACAAAGATGTATGTATCCTCCTTTTGGCGAAGTTCACAGAGACGTGATTCAATTTTCATTGCCAAAGGAGTATTAATATCTGGTGGTACTTTAAAGAAGTTGTATTTTATTCCATAAGATTTAGAGATATACCATTGTCCTCTATGGAGACATAGGATTACCCTTGCTGCTCTTAAAAAGATTGTACAGAGAAGTGTACGAATTTCTTTAGCATTTCTCAGCACTATTATTTCTGTTAGTCTGACCTTTTTTTTAAATGCTAATGCTTACAACTGCAGAGAGTTTATCAGTTCTTTGAATTAGTCCAACTACAAGTGTCATGTTAGTAGTTTTGTTATAGAAAGGCAGATCATATTCTGTTCGAAGACAATATAGTATCTGGCCAGATACCGAATGCTTAGTATCAGTTTTACTACACACTGTGACTTGTGCTTTACAAACAGAAATTTCGTTAACGCTCAGTGGATAAATTTCCGTGGAAAAACTACAGAAGTTCAAGTGGTTGAGTATTGCTTCTGTTGTTTCATTGCTGGATTACACGTTAAACATTTAGATAACATGACGCCTAGTGCACCACAGCCATAGAAAGTGATAGAAGATCGAGTTTCTGGTTCATGGTGCCATTTTTTTTCTGTTTTTATGAAAATTATTTTCTGGGAAACTGGTGTTTGTGTTTGCCTTTGCTTTGAATAAACTTATTGACATCTGCTTGCGGCTGTTTCTTTCAAAGATTATCATTTGTATCTAACTTCTAAACTATGTTTTCAGGCGTGATCCAATCCACCTGAGTACAAAAAGTGGGCTATCACATTTGTGGGTCCATTTTCTCTCATTTGGTCGATAATCATCAAAGCCTTGAATTTTCATTTTCGTTAACCAGCCATAAAAGCCATCTCAAAATAATAATCTTCCTTAGTGTTGTCTTTAGATTTTCTGTGAATGGCAAAAAGGTAACGGAATTTTTCAGTATCCAGCTGGAACTATGTCGCATCATTTGTTTAATATGGTTAAATTTTTGGGCTTTTTCTTCAGGTTCTCTTGCAATAAGTTGTGTAACATCCCTAGATAGTGCTCCAAGAAGAAATGCAGCCCGGATAAGTGGATATTTTTTACTTGTATAAATATTATTTGCTTCTAAAATTAAATCAAAACTTTGGCATGTCGGTTTCTATCGGTCGGTTGGTAACTCTAGTATCTACTTTTTATTATTAAAAATTTTTAAATACAATTTGTTTTTCCGTTTCTTTGTATGATCTCTCTTTTATTATAGTTGTAAGATAATTTCGAATAAACTCCTCTTCAAAATTAATGATTCTTGAATCATATGATATACCAATGACCATATCTTGTGCTAAGAGGATGATGTCACATTTTACACTTTTGTCGCCATTGTTAGTGTCAATATAGTGTCAATAAGTTAATGCTAGAGACTTTGAATAGGGTAAAAGTTGATTGAATTTTAGTTCATAAATTATGAATTCAAATGACATATAATAAAATTACTTATTAAAATAGAGTTGCTAAAAATTCAATATTAAATTTTCAAACACATATTATAATAGCTTAATATGAATTTTTTGAAAAATAACTTAATGTAAAACATATTTAGATTTTTTTTTTTTTTTTTTAGTTTTATATATTGCAGGTAACAAAAAAAGGTTTTAAATCAAAGAGCAAAATACTATGAAAATATATTTTTGACTTATAAATATAAAGGACCATATAGCAAATTTTCAGTCCCTAAACAGCAAAAAAATATATATATATTTATTCTGAAAATGAGTAAACTGCAAGCAAAAAAAAAAAAAAAAAAAAAAAAAAATGGAATGAGTCTTGTTTTATTATTTTTCTTCTGTCAGAATTTAATAACAATCCTGAAAGTCAGGATCCACAATCCTAATGAAGAAAAGAAATACGTAATATGAAAAAAATATATTTGCGAGCTGAGCAATTACTATAATATACTTACAATAATAATAATAATAACATACTACAATAATAATAATAATAATAATATACTACAATAATAATAATAATACTTTAATATATAGAGAGAGATAAGAAAAACTAAAATGGCAGATTTATAAAGGATTGTTATTTTTTAATATCTACGTATAAACCATAACTGCCCTTAAACTTTATTGATATATTTATCTTTTTTATACTCCAACTCCAATCTCACTGTGAAAGCTTATAGATTTTTCTTTTAAGTCATGTATTCATCATATTTGCTTTTAGATCACATTATATTAGTAAGACGATTTATTTCAATGTTGCCATTTCCTTGTTGTAATATATATTATTCATGACTCTAAGTGTTATAAATATTAAAATTTTATAATTCCAATCAATCTTTTACGTCTACGGTAATTTTTCTTAACTATGTATCATTCTTATAGATTTTAGTAAAGATAAATTTTATTAATTTGAGTCTGGATAAAATAAAATTTTAATTTTTAAACCACAAAGTCAGAAAAAGTAAAATTCAAAATAATGAACGTTTATGTTAATAACATCACTGAAATTATCGTTTTATAAATTAAATTTAAATGAATAAATTCATTTAGACGTAGTGTGCTATTTTAGTATTTTTAAAAAGACATAAAATATTGATAAAAAAACGATTTTACATATTTTATTGATTTCAAATACTTTTAACCTCAAATTTCTTTGACATAAAGTAAATATAAATGGCTTTGTTTTGAAACCTCTGTCTTGTTTAAAACATATATTGCGATGAATTTATCCTTATTAAAACATTCAGAGTTAATGGTATTGATTAATATTTATGGAATAATTTAAATTTCCTCTGTATTAAAGAACGAAATAATAATAATATTTTTTTAAATAAAACTCAATAATTTTGGAAAAATGCCCTACGAACTATTTGGTACACTATGAAATATTTCAATCGTATTATTATTATTATTTTAATCATAATCTAAATGTATTATTAATAATAATAATAATATATATATATATATATATATATATTATATTATTAATAATCATAATCATAATCTAAATATCTAAATTTTAAAATTTCTTAAGCTTCACCTTATAGTATTTTTTTTCTTTTAATTGCGGTAGATCTGTTTGCTACTGCTGTAGAAATGTGTCTGTTTTTTTAGTGAATAAAGATTATCAAAATACATTAAAAATAAAGAAATTTAAGACTTTCTTAATCTTAGTATAGAAATTCAACATCAAAAATCTGAAAAAAATGATTCATTGAAAAAATAGAAACAAAGTGATTTATTGAAAAAATTTAAACCAAGATTAAGTCGTTCGTTTCAGTAATACGAACTTTTAAATTTTAAGTAGTGTAAATGATACACTAAATAAACTGCAAAATTTTATCAAAACTACAAAGTTTTTTTCTTAAAAATTACTATCTCAATAAAACCAACTTTTTATTTAGTGATGAAAATAATTTGCAAAATTAGAATAAACTAGTACTAGATTAAAACATCTCATTAAACAATTTATAAATTAAATAAAATTGTTCAATAAGGAATTACATTAACTATTAATTCATTTCTTATTTATTTCATTATTTTTTATTTAATGTAAAAGCAGTTTTTAATTTTATTTTTATTTCTTTTCTTCAAAATAAAATACACTTCCTTCGGTAAATTTCTCTTCTTTAATATTTAATTAGGATACTAATTTATTTGATATTGACAAATACATGTTTGCTTTTTTTTGTTTATGTTATCAAAATTATGAAAATAATCCTTAAATCACATAAATTTTCACTATGAGACTAGAAAATTCAAGTTTTTATTATAAAAATAAAAAAAATATCTTCTTAAATAGCATACTTGTAAAATATTTTATTTCACTTTTTATTAGAGAAATTACAATAATTTCGAATGTTTCACAAATAAATAGTTTAAATTAAATTACAATTTCATCAAAAGATAGAAAGACATATAAATTTTGTGAAACAGTTCTTTTAAGAAATGGAAAATATTTTAATAAGAAAGTGCAAAGTATTTTAAGAATGTACATCCTTAAAAACCTATCCTATTCAAACAGAATAAATATTTTCATGAGAACTTTCTAATATACATGTAAAACAATGATGCTAATATTTAATTAATTTATTCACTTTTGGAATTTAATTAGTGCATAGTAAAAATTATAATTGAATGAGATAAATAATATGATAATTATTCAACTTTTACTTTATATTGAACAAAAATATCCATTAAATTTTTTTGAGAATTTATTAAAAGCTAAATAGTATCAGACTAATTAATTTGGAATCGATATCAATACAATTTCATGTAAATAAAAAAATGAACTATAATTTCTTATTACAGCTGTATCAAATCACTTTTAAATACATTAGTGCATTTATTAGAAAATATCCGTTTATATACAGATAATAAAATACATATATACAAAATAGCTTCACCAAAAATGTTTCAAAATAGTTCTTACAAATATTTATTAAAAGAAGACAAAAGTATTTTTAAAAAAATGTGGAAAAAAATAAATAATATGTGTTTAACCATTCTTAGTATTTTCTGGAAGTATTAAATTTGGAAAGACTTTCGAATATTTTCAATCGGTAAAGATCAAACTTTTTTTTTTCAAAATACCACATATAAAAAAAATAGATACATCGTATTAAGTATCACTAGAATAACTGAAGATGAGAAAAAAATAAGCTGGATTATCAACTATACAAATGAAGTAAAGCAGAAAAAAATAAGGATTTTTTTTCCCTAAGATTAAGACTGAAGCAAATCAGCAACACACCAAAACATTGAATGTAAGCAAAGAAAAAATTTCTTCTTCGCCTAATTTCTGTTGTTTTCCCATCAATTTTGTCAGAAAAGAAAATTCTGTTTCGTAGGGATTTTTTTTTGTCTGTGGCAACACTGCAAGCCGAACAAAGATGAAAATGGGCTGTGGATTTTTTTTTCTTCCTTTGTCTAACATTAAGAGTTAAATAACTTCCAAGTTTGTAAGTTCTGTAAATTTAATCTGATAATGGAGTTTGCCGTTTAAATATGATATCTAAGCAATATGCGAAAAAAAAAATGTAATGGTGCGATATTTAGAAATTTGAAATGTTATATATTTAAAAAAAATGTAAATTTAATTTTATGTTTGTGTTTCAATATTCCTTACTTAAAGCATACACTGGGGAATTATTTAAGGAAATGTTTCATCTCGAAAATTCTAAAAGACCAAATCGGAAGTTGCACATAATAATTTAATGTTAAATTAATTCTTTGATTCATCTCTGAATAATTAGATTATAGCAATAATAAAATTAGAGATTAAAGAATACATATATACTATATTTCATATCTATATATATATATATATATAAATTTTATATAGATAGATAGATCTATTTTAGATTTTTTTTTAAATTTCAGTATTCCTCATTTAAAGCATGTATTCCTTAATAAATATTTCATCTCAACAATAATAAAAGACCAAATCGGAACTTTGACATAATTCTTTAATAATTAAGTTTCAAATCCTATATATATATACATTATACAATATATATATATAGAAGACAACGGCCGTACCATGCTGAATATACCGGTTCTCGTTAGATCACCGAAGTCAAGCATCATTGGGCGCGGTCAGTACTTGGGTGGGTGACCACCTGGGAACACTGCGTGCCGTTGGCAAATTTGGGACCTGAATGGCCGAGTGTCTAGCGCTCTGGCGCTCGGTGCCACAGGTTTCCGGTTCGAATCCCGGCGGTGCCATGGATGTATGTAGTGGTTTGGAATCCACTTTAAGCCGTAGGTCCCGGTCTCCTATGACTGTAAGAGCGTCACGGAGAAAAAGTCAGGCTTCTACCTACGGGTGCTCCATCACAACAGAAGCTGCTTCCTTCCGCTTCAATCATGAGTACGTACGGGCTCGTGGGCTTGGCCAGCCAAGTGGAATAAGAAACAACAACATATATATAGAGAGAGAGATCTATTTTAGATTTATTTTTATATTTCAATATTCCTTATATAAAGATGGGAAATTTTCCTTTGAAAATATTTCATTTCATAGGTTTTAAAACCCCAAATGAGAACTTTATCATAATTCTTTAATAATTAAATTTCAAATTCTTGAATAATCCCTGAACAATAAGTGATTCACAAGAATAACATTAAAGATAAAGGACTTTATATATATATTGGCAAACCAAATATTTATTTTATGTTCCTATTCAGGCAGAATGAAAGGATTAAAATATACATCTTGTAAAAATAGGATAGTAAATGAAATAAAAGTTTATATTTTTCGTTGTTTTAGAACAAATAAATCTTTCACTCTTCTCAAATATGTATAATACATATGCGTAAAACATCGAATAATATATACATTAATACTTTTGCTTAATGTAATTTTTACTCCATTTATACTACCTGAATAGGAGTTTAAAAATAAATAATTGGTTCACTAATCTTTCCTGATGATTAAATGACTAGACATAAATTTCAGTTTTCAATATTCACATATTTCATATCGAAAATAAGAGTAAAAAGCTTGCAAAGCATAAATACTTCAAAGAAATAGCTATTTTTAGAACGACTTCTAAAGCTGGATTCTTTTTCATGCAGCAAATAACTTCTCATTAAAAATAGTGTAAGCTCTTTATCAGTTGAAAAGCAGAAATTAATATGTTAGCGAGTTTCAATAATCTTAGAATATATATTTTTTTCTTTCACAAAGTTGTTTTCAATTAAATAAATATTTTGCTTTATGAAAAGCTACATATTTAAAATACTATTAATGTAATAAGTGAACACTTGTTAAAGATTTCTATTTATTTTCATTTTGTAAATATTGCCGAAAGTATATTTTTGCAATGCAATTTGTAACGTAAATGTCAACGATTTATTGAAATATGGTTTGTGTGAAAAGAAATTCTCGAATTTTATTTTTAGACTAATACTGGTGTATACAAAATGTTAATCTTATTAATAAACTTTTAGTATTTTTGAACAAGATACTTACACAAAATATTAATAAATAGTGTAAATTATAAATTTAACAATGCAAGGAGCATTATTTTTAAATCCATATCGATATTAATCGATATTAATTTTTAGTTAGGGATTCAACCCATAAATTTAAATAAAAAATATAAACAATGCTATTTTTTCTTTGATAATCAAAGGCGCATTTCTAATATAGACAACTTGTTCCCATAAGAAATATTCTATATATTGATAACAGATAATTGCATTGTATATTGATATAAGCAATTAATCAATAATCAATAATCATAGTTAATAAATAGATAAGTATTGAATCTTGCTGTGTTTGTCATACAATAGATATTTTGTAATTTAATTTTGAAATAACGGTATTAAAATTTCCAAATGTTAAATTTTAACCAAAACCTCAGTTTATTGAATCTAATTTTATAATAAATAAAATAATTTTGAAATAGTTGGCATTTATTAATCAGAAGTAGTTCCGAAACAGATACACATACTAATTTTAATTTTTTTATTAAGAAGATAGGCATTAAAAATAACCTCCTTTTAGTTTAAACCAATTACATCAAAATTTCATGTCTTATGATTTCATTGAATATTGAAATGGTAAATCTAAAAGATTGAATTACAAGATATAGAAAACTAATATAGATAATGAAGGATTTTAGATAATGAAGGAATATTTATATATTTCATATATATAGATATTATATTACAATTATGGATTCAAAAAATAAAGAAAAGTTTTAAAATAATCACATAACTAAATATTGCAATATAAAAGCTCTCCTACAATTGCATATATTGAAAAATCTGTGATTTTCAAGGATAACTTTCATAAACTCTTAATGATTGGGAATTATTGAAAGAAGAATGATTTTTTTTTTCGTTTATAAGCAAATTTTCATTTATAATCCTCTTTATTAAAAACTTTAAATCTAATGTAAATAAATTAACATCAATAAGCAATATTTTAATTTATATTTGTTTACTTACGTAAATGTGATGTAATAACTGAGACACTAATAATATTAATATCGTTACATAGAATATATTATTAGATTGTATTGCATATATGTACATATAAATATTTAGTATCATTATACTTGTTTTAATTGAACTAGTTTAATTATGCATACTTAGTTAAATTATTAACTGTCAATGCAAATTTATATACACATTTTACTTCATTAACATTTAATTGGACTTATTAATCTATCAATCTTTTAAAAGCTTTAACAGTATTATTATCTCGTTAATTCTGTAAACCAATTATTGGAAATGTACAAATTATTTTTGATATTTCAGATATTATTTTATTTTAAAGTATATATTTTACTTTTAACATAATCAGATTGTTATTATTTAAAAAGAATATACACCCACGAAAACGAGAATATTTCTTATATCATAATCATATACTTTCTTGCATATTCACACTTTAATTCTTATAGTTTATTTGTTTGTTTTTAGTTTTTTTGTTTACTTAGGAATCTTTCTAAGTATTATTAAAACTTAAAACAATTTTTTTCAATATATTAGGGATAAAACTCTATTAAATAATACAAAAACACACCTTCATGGTACTCCAAAATTAGCTCTTAAAATTCATTCATGGTTTCAAAACCAGCCAAAGAGAGAGGAATGAAAAGTTCGAATTCTGCAGGTGGTATACACTGAAGTTACTGTTTTGAAAAACGGATGAATTCCTTGGGCCATTATGTCTGATTGTCTCGCATCATTTTCATTTTTTTTCCCTCATAGAAAGTTCAGGTAAATTCATTTGGAAAGCATTTTTTCACTTTTTTCATAATAACTAGAATCAACACTCCTAAAGTATAATTCTCAGAAAAAATTTTTAAAATATAGGTTGGTTTAATACGACAACGCTAAAAAAAAGTCACATATATTCACATTAGTATAAAGATATTTAAAATATGTATTATCCACCATGTTATTTTATTATTGTATCTGATAAGTTATTAGTTCAAATAAGCTTTGCTGGTGTGCAAACAAATGCTTCAACAATGTACTCATGCTCATTGTAGATTGTTTAATGTAAAAACAATTGATTTGCATTGTATTTTGTAAAATTTTTTTACATTATATTATGTAGCATTGTTTTACATTGTAATATGCAACGTTTTACATTGTACTATGTAACACTGTTTTACATTGTTTACTATGTAAAGTTTTACGTCGTTTTATGCAATATTGTTTCACTTTGTATCATGTAACAGTTTTACAATTTACTATATAAAATTGTTTTCATTGTTTTATGTAATATTGTTTTCCATTGTTTTATGTAATATTGTTTTACATTGTATTCTGTAACAGGACATTTACATTGATTTTATTAATTGTTACATTTTGCATAACGTACAACATTGTACTCATATCTGAATTATAATTTACAATTTTATTTCATTTTTTTCGTTTTTAGTATTATTATTTACTTTCAAGAATTTTTGATGTTACTATCATTTTTTATACATAAAACATATGTACTATGCCAATAAAATATAACTGAATTTTTATAAAATTTATCACTTCCGTTTTCAAACCCCACAAAACTACCAAATAACTACTATCTTAAATTTATTTCTATTATTCTATTCCCATAAAAAAGTACTGCAGATTTCATTAACTATAAAAATAAGAATGTCTAGTAAATATATTCATTTTATCACAAAAAAGTAAATAACGCAAAAGCTGAAATGAACAAAAACAAAATTGCGTGTTCGTGTCTTGGTGCCAGCAATAAATGCAAAACCATCCTCTTTGGTATATAAAAAGGATACGTGACAATATCAATGTATTAAGTTCATAAAAAAAGAAAAATGTTTTTTCACTTTAATCTTATCTCAAGAAAATATTCCTTTACAATATCTTCTGCCTATGCATATCTAAATACAGCTAAGGGAAATAAATTGCTTATTTACAGAATTTGACAGAGACAAGAGACAATGTTCTCGGTAATATAAATCATAAAAAGAGTTTTCAAAAAAGGGTTGCCGTATCTTGTGCAAAATTGTATTATAAAAACACAAAATGGGCCGACAATTTTATGTAAAAAAGAAACGAAGATTTATTTCGCAAAACATAATCGTTTATGCGTTGTTTTAGAGAAACGGTATTAAAAACCTTATTTTTATCATAAATGTTTGGGTGAAAAAAATATTTTTCTTTCAATATGTCTGAAATAAAAGATTATTGAATTCGTTTAGTTTAATTTATAGAGTGTGAAAGGTACCAAATATATATGACGTAAAATATGCAAAATAAATCTAATACATATAAAATAAATTATTTTGTAATTGAGTTACAAAGCCAAACAAAATCACTAAGATATAATTTTTTATATCATTTCATGATGATATTTTTGGCAGAAATGTACGATGATGAATATAATTATAGTTTCCTGCATGATTTTATTTATTTACAATAATTTAAAATTAAATTGATTGAAATTGATTTATTATTTGTTATTGATTTAATGATTTATTAAATTGATTTATTATTGGTTATTGATTTAATTATTTATTAAATTATTTTAAATTTAATAAATTAGATTAATTTTAAATTTAATTTGATTTTTTATCAAATTTTTATCCAAAATTATCTTATTAGCTTAATTTTGAAATAATCTCTAAAATTCATGTACTCACATTTCTAAAAAAAAATAGTTGATTTGATTAAACACACAACATATAAGCTATCATATATGATACATATATAGAATTATAATTTTGTAAAAAGGAAAAAATATCGATTCACCTCAAGTATTATATAAATTAGCAAATTTATGAAATAATCTAGATTGTTTACAATGAACAATGAAATTGCAGTTTTTATCAAAGCATTTTTATCCTCAATTTATCTTATTAATTTGATTTTGAAATTATATTTAAAATCTGTGAACTCATGTTTCTGAAACGATAGCTGTTTTTATTAAACAAGCAAATTATAAACTTCATATGCAACACATAAAATTATATTTTTGTAAAGAAGAGAAATATCGATTTACCTTACGTATTGTATAAATTATCAATTTCATTAAAAAAATAGGAATTGTTTACATTGAACGATGAAATTGCATTTTTTTTTCAAAATAATCAATAATTTAATTAATCATTAAATATTTTATGAAAGCAGTTTTATGTTGTAAAAAAATCTAAGGAAAATTAATGCCAATTGATTTTTCAGTTATAACATATTATTGTTTGGAAAATTTTAGAACTAAATATTTACCTATTTTAAATATTCTTAAATGCATTGCATAGATTTCATTGATTTATATAGTGAATAAAAAAACTTAGTCGCCTTAAATATTGACTTTCAGAAGTACACTTAAAATAACTTTACAACAAATTAATTCAGTAATTAACTTTAAACTTAAAACTTTGTCTTCTGTAATACTAAATAATGCAACTAGCATTATAAATTAAAGTAAAATTCATTCCTTGAAAAGAGTTAGCTACTTAAGCTAGACTAATCTTTATATCACATAATTAGTTTTATTTATGATCTCAAATGGAAGACAAAATGTCATCTTTTTTAAAGGACGAGGATTGGCATTATTTTTATTTTTGCTTTGTTTACAATATTTCCATTTCAAATCATCAAAAAACTAGTTTATCTTTTTCAACACAGTTTTTGTTTTGGTAAAACATTGCAGTTAAAAACAGCTCACAAAAGAAACTAGTGTAAAATTCTTATGAGTAGTAAAATAAAAGTATTTTGCTTTTGAATTTTATTGTTTAAGAATATTTTAAATACCTGTGCTTAAATCTGAAATTCAATGCAAGAAAAGTGCATAAAAAGGAAGTAATCAAGTGAAATACACAATTTTTTTGCATTCCCAAGAGAAAAAATAATTACTTACAAAGGAATTAATTTGTGGGCCATCATATTATCCACTAATATAATTAATATCTTATGATGTAAGTACTTTTTGCTGATTCATTATTCTGATGATATTATGTATTTTAACAAACATTTTTTTTCCAAGTACTAGATATGGTATATTTCTTAGTCGAATTAAAACATTATCTATATTATTTATTATTATTATTATTATTATTATTATTATTATTAAATGTATTATTACTATTACTATTATTTATTATTACTATTTATTATTATTATTATTCATTATTCCTTGAAAAACGACATTAGACTTATAGAAATGTATGATATATAAATGGGGAAAGCGAATGATAATGACAAAAAAAAATTAACAATAAAAAGCCATGAATAGAACAATTATTCCTTAAAATATTAAACAAAATTAATTAAAATATCGTAAAATTAATATGTTATAAAATAAATAAGAATATAAAATTGATAGGAAAAAATATACTTCCTCCAAATGAAATCTATATCACACAATCAATTTGACTCACAATTTGCTTAATGAAGTCAAATCTTTAAAATTGGTGTTTTAGGTTCCCATATATTCTTTTGTGTCCACAAATTATTTAATTTCATTTCCTCTACACATAATTTTGTTCACTGTAATTTCATATATAAAATTAATTGCAACAA
The DNA here is from genome assembly GCA_021605075.1 of Caerostris darwini. Lineage (NCBI taxonomy): Eukaryota > Metazoa > Arthropoda > Arachnida > Araneae > Araneidae > Caerostris > Caerostris darwini. The sequence goes on from BPLQ01015456.1 coordinate 296,838, forward strand.
CTTTTAATTTATATGGAAAATATAATGAAATAATTACAGGATCAAGAAGAATGTCTAATGGCTAAATATGGAATTTGTCTTATTGAACATCGGCGGGTCTCGTATTTCACTTAGGTATGCCCACTGACGGGTGAATAAAGGAAAGGCATTCCTTTTGAAGAGGACTCTAAAGAGTTACTGGCGAGCAATTGCTTGGCTTACTGAAAATACACCTTTCACTAGGTAGCTTGAATACCGATGCAGCAATGTGTTTATACACATTATAAACATTACGGAATCGTTTTTCCTTTAATCACCGCTGTCGAGTTTCCATGTTTTTGAAATCAGCAATTGCAACAGTTACCAACATATGCATGGATGAATGATTTCAAGCAGATTTTAAGACTTAAAAGTAATGGGAAATTTCATTCTTTGAATTAAAATGAGATCCGGGCAACTCTTATAGCTTTTCGCATTGCTACATGATTGCTCGTTTTGTTAAAATGTAATGCTGCCTGCCGGAATTTTAATTTGCCATAAATTGTCATTATATAAGACTAGAATGCATTAGATGCACTTTTTTCAGATAACGTTTTTGGATAACTGTACGTCTAATAAATTTGCTTAATACTTTGTAAATTGAAGTATATCTAATAAATTTGCTGAATTCTTTGTAAATCTATGTACATAAAATAAATTTGCTTAATACAGTGTAAATCTAAGTACATCTAATAAATTTGCTAAATACATTTGTAAAACATAACAATAAATATATGTTACAGGAAATTATATTTGAGTAATTTAGGTAAGTTACTTTTTGCAAATATTTTACATTAAATTATATTTAACTATTTCTAAATTTCATTACATATAACTTTAAATAATTTGAGATTTTTCACAAATAATTTGATCAATTTTAAGTTCATTCAAGCATCAAAAACAAGAATGTTGTATAGCTATTGTGATGAGACACATTTATAAAAATCCTTTAAGAAAAATTCATTACTGTGTTTTGCAATTACCTTGCAATATAATAGTTAACTTAACACCAATCTAGTTTCAGATATCACAGATTTATAAACGTCTAGACATATTTCAGTCAATATATAAATAATTATCCTTATCTTTCCCCGTTTAATATCCTTTCACATATGACGGAATAAAAAGACGGATCTGGGCTCTTTACTTTATCTACTCCCCGTTTTTATATATCACTGCATCGCAGTTGCATAAAAAGAAACTGCATCACATTCGGTGCCAGCAAAAATAAATATCGGACACCAACAAGTAACCCTGCCAGACACAGCATAACGTGGATTTGCGAGGTCGTTGAAAGGCCTCTCCGGGAAATTACATGGTGCGTACCGGAGAAAAAGGTCGTTCAAGGCCAAGGGTGAGGTGGCCAAACCCGGTTAAGACAACCCAAGTCGAATTATTTGGTTCTGCATGGGCAATCCTTTTCTCCGCTACAACACTTTTGCCGCCAGAAAGAAGAAGGAAAAAAAAAAGAACTACAGGGATGGAATAAAACATCCTGATAAAAAAAAATGTGTTCGCACTATTTGCTATACAGCAATGAGAAGAACGAAAAAAAAGATCGCCATGCAGTAGTAAGAAAAGAAGATTTCTTTCTCTTCTTCTTCTTCCTTCTTAAAATAAGTGTGTAGGGTTATTTTCTTTTTTTATGATAGTCGTGCAGTTCGAAAAGGAACAAGGTATTTCTGTACCGGATGAGTGAATTCTGTTGGGCGAAAGTTTGGCCGAAACAAGATAAGAAGACTCTTGTCTGACTGCCGAATAGAAATGGACTGGAATGAACAGAACTAATCCAGTTCTCTGTTCTCTTTTTAGGAATAAAGCTGTGAGGTCGAAGTAAAAAAAAAAAAATTATAGATGTATTAAAAAAATTATAGATGTAGGAATTGAGAAAGCAAATTAAAAAAAAAATTAACGTTCCGATATACAGATTAGCCATAATATATAGAATATGATTTAAGAACAAAACGCATAGCAGCAATTTTAAGAAAACAAAGAAAGATGTATCAATAAATCATGTGAAGGCGATAAATTGTATTCATCAGTTATCATTTAGATTTCAAAAAAGAAAATAGATTAAATTAAAAATAAAAATTATAGAATCCTAACAATTTTATAAAAAAGCATGTAAAAAAAAAAAAAAAAAAAAAAAAAAAAAAAAAAAAAACTGAAATTTAGAAATGCGTGAAATCTCCGTGAAAGAAATTAAAAAAAAAAAAAAATAAATAAATTTCAAATATTTATTATAAAAAGTCCCCCTTAAACAAATGTAATAAAAAGGCTCACTGAAGATATGTAATTGATAAAAATAAAATAATTCATTTTATAATATCGCGTACAAGAAATTTAAAAAAATAACTAAACTACAATTTTATAAAAAAAATGACACACTAAGGAAATTTAATAAAAAAAACATTAAAGTCATTTATTAACTATTCACTCAAAAGTAATTTATATAAAACAATTAAAATAGAATGTGAAAGAAATTTCAAAAAAATAAAGAAAGAAATTAAAAACGCTGGTCCATTGGTCCAGGACATTGCTGACCCACTGTCCCCAAAGCAATACCCATATACTATTTTATTTTTAATAACAGTTAATAAACTAATTTAGTTCTTAAATGCCCTTTCTGAAGAACATGTAAAAATTGAAGATTCAAAATTGTGTTGAATATATTTGACTAAACATTATTGTAAAATGATAAGAAACCCACAATATAAATAGAATAAGAAACCACACAAAACAAATAAAATCGAATACAGTGTAAGAAGTAGGTTCATGTTTTGATTGTGCCATTTATAATTCATCTATGCGATTACCCTTGGTCACAAAAAGGAATATTATTTTTGTGACCAAGGGTAATGACATAGATGAATAAATGGTCACTGAATTCTCTATGTTAATCTTTAATTTCTTCTCTATCGTAAGATCGAAAAGTTCAAAGTAAGAATCCTAGAATGTCCTCGTGCTACTAATCACAATGAGTAGTTTAATTATGATTGGACTATCGCTTGGATATTGTCCGCTTAAGCAGGGAAATTTAAAAAGTATTAAAATTATTTTCAATGCAGTACTTTTGTTGTTGTGGAATATCGTTAACACTCGTGTTTTATGTTTGTATGCCATGAAAAACTAAAAGGAATTACCTCGCATTTGAAGAAAATCCCAAAATAAATATATTTTGGTTAATAATATAATGATTACCTTAACACCAATCTAGTTTTAGATACCTCAGCTTTTTGAAAGTCTAGTCATATGTTCTTCCATATCTAAATAAATATCCTTATCTCTCCACATTTAATATCCTTTCACATATGACGGAATAAAAAGACGGATCTGAGCTCTTTATTTTATCTGCTATTTTATCTTATTATTTTTTATATCACTACATCGCAGTTGGATCAAAAGAAACTGATTCCCATTCCGGTGCCTGCAAAAATAAATATTCGATACTAACAAGTAACCCTGCCAGACTCTACATAACGTGTTTTTGCGAGGTCGTTGAAATGCCTCTCCGGGAAATTACGTGGAGCGTACCGGAGAAAGAAGGTCGTTCAAGGCCAAGGGTGACGTGGCCAAACCCGATTAAGACAACCCGAAGTCGAATTATTTGGTTCTGCATGGGCAATCCTTTTTCCCGCTGCAACACTTTTGCAACCAGAAAGAAAAAAATAACTACAGGGGTGAAAAAAAAAAAACCTGATAAAAAAAATGTGTCCGCACTACTTGCTATACAGCAGTAAGAAGAAAAAAAAAAAGATTGACATGCAGCAATAAGAAAAGAAGGTTTCTTTCTCCTTCATAAAAAGTGTTTAGGGTTCTTTTCTTTCTTTTTTATCATCGTCGTGCAGTTCGAAAAGCAACAAGGTATTCCTGTACCGGTTGAGTGAATTCTGTTGAGCGAAAGTTTGCCCGAAACGAGATAAGAAGACTGTTGTCTGACTGGAGAATAGAAATGAACTGGAATGAACAGAACTAATCCAGTTCTGTGATCTCTGTTTTTAGGAATAAAGTTCTGTAATGATTAAGCAAAGCTGTGAGAATTAAGAAAGCAAATTTAAAAAAAAAAATCAGATGGGCCGATATACAGGTGAGTCACAAAATTTAGAATTTAATGTAAGCACAAAAGGTTAGCAGTAATCTTAAGGAAACTTTGAATTATATTGATATTAAATTTTAATATTGATATTAAATTTTAATATTGATATTGATATTAAATATAAAATTAAATTTAAATTAAAAGTTAAATATTAAATATTGATTTAAGATATAAAACAGGAAAATTGGACTTTTTTCTTTCTTTGTCAATAAATCATATTCAGTCAATGAGTTATGTTCATCAGTTACCGTTCACAAGTGGAAAAAAAAGATAACATAAAATTTATGGAATTTCAAACGATATACCACAAAATTGTATTTAAACTTTTTACTGCTTATAAAAATACTTTAAATAAAGTGTTTAAATCAAAGAAAACAACAACTACTGATATTGTGTTATAACTGGATATTCCATATTCTGAATACATTGAAAGATATACATTACAAGATGTTGCCTATTTCTCATAAGTGACAGTCCCGATAAACTTTAAGTAGCCAAACTGAATAGATTCAAGTAGGTTTTGAGGCTCAAAAATAATGGAAATTTAACTTATTTGGAATAAAATGAGGTTAGTGCAAGCCTTATAGCTTGCTACAAGCACGCATGTTTTATTAAAATGTAATGCCGCCTGAGCCATGTATATGTTGCAATAATTTGTCATTATATAAGACTAGGAGTGCATTAGATACACCTCTATTTTAGATTACTTTCTTTTAACAACGGCATGTCTAAAGTTGCTTAATACATTTTAAATCTAAGTACAACTAATAAATTTGCTTAATATATTTGTAAAACATAACAATAAATGTATGTTACAGGAAACTATATTTGTATAAACAAGATAAGATGAATTTTTAAAATTATTTTACATTAAAATATATTCAACTATTACTAAAATTCATTATATACAACTTTAAATAATTGAAGACATTTCACAAATAATTTGATCAATTTGTAAATTCATTTAAGCGTTTAAAGCAAGCATGTTGTCTAGTTAATGTGTTGAAACACATTTATAAAGTCATTTATGAAAAATCCATTACTGTCTTTTGCAATTACCTTGCAATATAATAGTTAACTTAACAAAAATCTAATTTTAGATACCTCAATTTATAAATTTTATAAACTTTCAAGAATTTTACATGTTACTATCATTTTCTTACATGTAAAACTAATGTATTAGGTCAATAAAATATTTCATCAGCTATAATAATAGCAATGTCTAGTAAAATATTCCTTTTATCACAAAAGTAAATAATGCAACAGTTTCGTGAGAGCATGCGGTTCAATGTACAAAAACAAAATAGCGCGTTCGTGTCTAAGTGCCATCAATAAACCAAAACCATCCTTTGGTATATATAAAGGATACGTGACAATATCAATGTTTTAAATTCATAAAAAAAATTGTTTTTTTCCCTTTAATCCTATCGCAAGAAAATATTCCTTACATAACTTCACAATATTTTCTGCCTATGCATATCTAAGTACAGCTAAGGGGAATAAATTGCTTATTTACAGAATTTGAGACACATAGACAGTGTTCTCGGTAATATAAATCATAAAATTGCTTCAAAACAGGGTTACCGTATCATGGGTAAAATTTTTTTATAAAAACACAAAATGAGCTGACAGTTTTAAATAAAAAAGAAAGGAAGATTTATTTGCGCAAAACATAATCGTTTAAGAGAAACAGTATTAAAAAAACTTATTTTTATCATAAATGTTTGTGTGAAAAAATATCTTTCTTTGAATATGTTTGGAATAAAAGATTATTGAATTCGTTTAGTTTAGTTCATAGAGTGGTAAAAAGTACCAAATAAATATGACAAAAAAAACCTAATACATGTGAAATAAATTATTTTGTTATTGAATTACAAAGCCAAACAAAATCACTAAGAAATTTTTTTTATAACATTTCATGATAATATTTTTGGGAGAAATGTACGATGATGAATATAATTATTGTTTCCTGCATGATTTTGTTTATTTATTATAATTTAAAATTAATTTAAATAAATTGATTTAATATTTATTATTGATTTAAATATTTATTAAATTTATTATTTTAAATTTAATAAATTATAATTATTTTAAATTTAATTTGATTTTTTATCAAAATTTTTTATCCAAAATTATCTTATTAACTTAATTTTGAAATAATCTCTAAAATTCGTGTACTTATATTTCTAAAAAAAATAGTTGTTTTGATTAAACACACAACATGTAAACTATCATATATAATATATAGAACAATAAAGAAGTTGTAAAGAAGAAAAAATATCAATTCACCTCATGTATTATATGAATAAACAAATTTATGAAATAATCTGAATTGTTTACAATGAACAATGAAATTGCATGTTTTTTTTCAAAATAAAAATGAAAGCATTTATCAAAGTTTTTATCAAAGCATTTTTATCCTAAATTTATCTTATTAATTTGATTTTGAAATTATCTTTAAAATCTGTGAACTCATATTTTTAAAACGATAGCTGTTTTTATTAAACAAGCAAATTATAAACTTCATATGCAACATATAAAATTATATTTTTGTAAAGAAGAGAAAATATCGATTTACCTTACGTATTATACAAATTTTCAATTTTATGAAAAAATAGAAGTTTTTACAATGAACAATGAAATTGCATTTTTTTTCAAAATATTCAATAATTTAATTAATGATTAAATATTTAAAAAAAGCAGTTTTATGTTGTAAAAAAATCTAAGGAAAATTAATGTCAACTAATTTTTTCATTTGTAACATATTCCTGTTTGGAAAATTTTAGAACTAAATATTTTCCTTTTTTAAATATTCTGAAATGCAATGCATAGATTTCATTGATTTATATAGTGAATAAAAAAACTTAGTCGCCTTAAATATTGACTTTCAGAAATACACTTAAAATAATTTTACAACAAATTAATTCAGTAATTAACTTTAAACTTAAAAGTTTCTCTTCTGTCCTTACAACTTTCATCATAAATTAAAATAAACTTCATTCCATGAAAAGAGTTAGCTGTTTAAGCTAGACTAATCTTTTCATCACATAATTAGTTTTATTTATGATCTCAAATGGAAGACAAAATGCCGTCTTTTTTAAAGAATGAGGATTAGCATTATTTTTATTATTTATTTTGAATATTTCCATTTCCAATCAGTAAATAACTATTTTATCTTTTTCAAAAAGGTATTTGTGTTGGCAAAAAAAATTCATTTAAATACAGTTCACAAAAGAAACGAGTGTAAAATGCTGACGAGTTATAAAATAAAAGTTTTTTGGTTTTGAATTTTATTGTTCAAGAATACTTTAAATACCTGTGCTAAAATCTGAATTTCAATGCAACAAAAGTGTATAAAAAGGAACTAATCAAATAAAATGCAATTTTTTTTTTGCACATCTAAGAGAAAATGTAATTATCTACAAAGGAATTAATTTGAGAACCATCATATTATCCACTAATATAATTAATATCTTATGTTGAAAAGAATACTTTTTGCTGATTCATTATTCTGTTCCTATTATTTATTTTAACAAACATTTTCTTCTTCTAATACTAGATATGTTATATTTCTTCATCAAATTTTCATTAAAAAACAATTATCTAGCTTGATCCTGATCTTCTGTAGTAGTAATAGTTTTCTTGGATTGGAAAATGGCACTAGACTCATAGAAATGTATGATATACGTGAGGAAAGCGAAATATAAAGAAAAAAAAATGAACAATAAAAGCAATGGATACAGTAATTATTTCATAAAGTATTTTAGAAATTAATTAACATATTGTAAAAATAAAGTGTTATAAAATAAATAAGGAATAAATAAGAATTAATATACTTTCTGTAAGTGAAATCCAAGTCACACAATTAACGTGACTCGAAATTTGCTTAATGAATATCGTTTTAACAAGTTAAGCCAAAAACAGACTTATGCAGACATAGAAATCAAATCTTAAGGGATTGGTGGCTTAGGTTCCACTTAAGTTCATTTTGCCCACCAATTATTTAATTTCATTTGACCTAATAAGTTTTGCCACTATGATTCCATGTATAAAATGAATTGCAATGATTTTTAATTTTATCTGGCAAAAAATAATTAAATCGCTACTGAACCACCAAAAATTTCCAATGACTAAATATATATTTTTACTAATTGAACCTCAATGAGCTTTACATAGGCCCGCTGATGGATGTTTAAAGAAAGACATTACTTTTTTGAGAGGCCTTTGAAGAGTTGCAATCCATCAATCGCTTATCGTCCTGGAAAGACACCTCTATATTGTAATTGATTTTATATATGAGACCACAGTTAAAACATTATGAGTAGAGAAAATGAAATAATGAAATTAAATAATTGGGGGTAATAATAAGCATAAGTGTAACATAAACCATCACTCTTAATAGATTTAGATTTTAAACAGATTTATTTAGAAATAAAATCTCTTGAGATTGGTGGTTTATGTTACAATTATGTTCATTATATCCACCAATTATTTAATTTAATTCCCTGTAAGTTTTTCCACTTTGATTTCATATATAAAATATATTGCAAGAACTTTGAATTTTATCTGGCACAAATAATTGAATCACTACAGACCACCAAAAATGTCTAATGACTAAATATGGATTTTTTCCATTTAATAGCTGTGGGCCTCGTATTTTACTTACGTATGCCCACTGACGGATGATAAAAGGAAATGCATTCCTTTTGAAAAGGACTTTGAAGGGTTACTGCCCAGCAATTGTTTGGCGTACCGGAAAGACACCTCTCACCAAGTAGCTTGACTACCAATGCGGCAATGTGTTTGTACACATTTATATTTTATTTCTTTCTAACGTCGAATACCATTCTAATTCATTCTTGCACAGCCATTCAGTACTAAGTTCATAACCATAAGTACTAATTCAGCTTTAAATTACGCTTTCAGTTATGGTTTAAAAGTGCTAAGTTCTTAATAATCTCCAAACTATTGTAATTGTAAATGTGAACCAATTTGATGAATTTGAAAGGGTTTTTTTTTGAGAATTTTGTAAATGTTTCCAATTTGATTTGATTTGAACCAATTTATATATTGCTTACTAAATTCTCAAAAGAGTGACTACGAAAAGATACAATATAAGTAATAATTATAGCTATCGTAAAGTTTTTTATATTTATTACCAATACTATTTTATTTTACTATTTCTTTTACATTAAAGTTTATTTCTTTATTAAAATTTTGCAGTTGTGTGAAAGAAGAGAAAATTCTCAAGCACTCGTGAAATTTTTTTATTTATTTTGAATTTCATATTTAATTTTTAAATCTCTTAATCATACTTTAGGAATAAATATAAAAATAAATTTCAGATGTTCGAAAATTGAACCCTTTATTTCTTACACATAAGATCATATAATATGTTTAAAATTTTAAAATCAATTCTAAACAGAATAATAAAATAAAATATACATCTTACAAAGTAATAGAATAATTAATATACCAAATATTTATTTTAACTCCTCAAACCAATTTGTTATTTGCCTCAAAACCAAAATATTGTGTTTTGCATGTGATAATGAAAAATATATTCTACTATTTAAAAAATTATCCAAAATCGTGAGTTGCGATGAAAATATAATCAAGACATTGATTTTGAAATAAAATTTGTGGATAATCTTTTTTGAAGTTTTTTTGCAAAATTGTCTTTTGATATATACAAACAATTTTTTTGCCAGTCTATAAACATGCCGTATAAAGGAAGATTAAGCGTCGTAATTAATAAAATAGCATGCTGGTGGAATTCAGATAATATACTTTTAAACAAAAATTTGTTCTAAATTAAAATTATTTTAAAAGGAGTGTGTAATAAGAATATTTCGTTGACTTATGTATGTGGTAAGAGTGCTATAAATGGTAGACTTTCACATCGTAGTAGTAAAACTTTCATTCGCCTTTCCGCACTGATGCATGCTCTGTATTTTGCTAAAATGCAATGCTGCCTGCCCCAAATTTAAAATTTGACAATAATTTCTCATTACCCAAAACTTGAAATGCATTAGATACACCTATATTTTACATTAGGTTTTTTTTTTTAACAATAGTATGTCTAATAAATTTGCTAATACTTTTGTAAAAACATAAACTCATTATAGTATGTTACAGATAATAATATTTTACAGGATTTGTGTAAACAAATTAAGATAATATTTTTTAATATTTTACATTAAATTACATTCATCTATTACTAAAATACATTATATATAACTATAAATAATTGAAGACAACTCACAAATAATTTGATCATTTTTTAAGTTCACTTAATAAAGCATTAAAGTTAAACATGCAGATAATTTGCATGAATTGTTGTTAAAGGACACATTTACAAAATCCTTTATGAAAAACTATCTACTGCATTTTGCAATTACCTGGCAATATAATAGTTAACTTAACACTAATCTAGTATTAGGTATTCGATATTTATTAAAGTTTAGACATATTTCCATCAATATATAAATAATTATCCTTATCTTTCCACGTTTAATATCCTTTCATATATGACGGAATAAAAAGACAGTTCTAAGCTCTTTATTTTATTTGCTCAGAATTTTTATATATCACTACATCGCAGTTGCATAAAAAGAAAATGCATCTCATTCCTGTTTCTGCAAAAATAAATATCTACATAGCAGGTTTTAAGATTTGTAATGCCATTCTATTTCTTCTTAAAAGATAGATGATTTGTACGAATAAATTTTAAGTAACGTAGCTGAATAAAACATGTTTTGAGACTCAAAAATAATGGGAATTTAACTTTAAAAAAAATTAATAAGATTAGAACTAGCCTTATAGCTACTCGCATTGCTACAAGCATGCATGTTTTGTTAAAAGTCAATGCTATCTGCCCCATGCTTATGTTGCAATAATTTGTCATCATATAAGATTAGAAGTACATTAGAAACACCTCTATTTCAGATAACTTTTTTTAAAAACTGTATATCTAATAAATTTGTCTTGCATTAAATTATATTCAGCTATAACAAAATCTCATTATATACAAATTTAAATAATTGTAGACATTTCACAAACAATTTGATAAATTTTTAAATTAATTTAAGAGAGCAATAAAACAATTAGCACTAAACCCATAAAGTATAACTGGATTAAATTGTTGTGAAGGGACCCATTTATAAAGTCTTTTATGAAAAGAATTTCATTATGTTTTGCAATTACCTGGCAATATAATGAATCTCCTTAACTTAACGCCAATCTACTTTCAGATACACCAGATTTATAAAAGTCTAGACATATTTCCGTCAATATATAAATAATAATCCTTATCTCTCCACGTTTAATATCCTTTCATATATGACGGGATAAAAAGAGAGAACTTGCCTCTTTACTTTATCTGCTCCTGTTTTTATATACCACTGCATCGCAGTTGCATATAAACTTTGTATAATACAATTAAGATAATATTTAAAAATATTTAACATTAAATTATATTTAACTATTACTAAAATTCATTATACACAACTTTAAATAATTGAAAGTATTTCACACATAATTTGATCAATTTTTCAGCTCACTTAATAAAGTATTTAATAAGCTAAGCATGCAGATAATTTGCATAAATTGTTGTTAAAGGACACATTTATAAAGTCCTTTATGAAAAACTCTTTAATGTGTTTCGCAATTACCTGAAAATATAAAGGTTGTCTTAAGCCTAATTTAGTTTTAGATACCACAGATTTATAAATGTCTAGACATATTTCCTTCAATATATAAATAAATATCCTTATCTCTACACATTTAATATCCTTTCATATATGACGGAATATAAAGACGGATCTGGGCACTTTACTTTATCTGCTCCCCATTATTATATATCACCACATCGCAGTTGCATAAAAAGAAACTGTATCACATTCCGGTGCCTGCAAAAATAAATATTGGGCACCAACAAGTAACCCTGCCATACACTGCATAGCGTGGATTTGCGAGGTCGTTGAAATGCCTCTCCGGGAAATTACGTGGAGCGCACCGGAAAAAAAGGTCGTTCAAGGCCAAGGGTGACGAGGAAAAACCCGATTAAGACAACCCGAAGTCGAATTATTTGGTTCTGCATGGGCAATCCTTTTTTCCGATGCAACACTTTTGCCGCCAGAAAAGAAAAAAGAAAAGAACTACAAGGTTGAAAGAAAACATCATGATAAAAAAAATGTGTTCTCACTACTTGTTATACAGCTGTGAGAAGAAAGAAAAAAAAGATCTCCATGCAGCAGTAAGAAAAGAAGGTTTCTTCTTTTTATTCCTTCATAAAAGAAGTGTGTAGGGTTCTTTTCTTTTTTTATTATCGTGGTGCAGTTCGAAAATGAGCAATTCATTTGTGTTCGGATGAGTGAATTCTGTTGGGCGAAAGTTTGGCCGAAACGAGATAAGAAGACTCTTGTCTGACTGCCGAATAGAAATGAACTAGAATGAACAGAACTAATCCAATTCTGTTTTTAGGAATAAAGATGTAAGGATCAAGCAAAGCTGTGAAATTAAAGCTGTAAGAATTAAATCAGCAAAATAAAAAAATAATAATAATTAACTGGGCCGATGTATAGATTACCCATAATATGTTGTTGCACCAATGAAGAAAAAAAAAGAACATATGAGCTCATATATGTTCAAGACTTACTCACAAATTTATAAATATATGAGATTATTTAAGATTCTTGATTTGTGAAAACCTTTAATGAAATTTATAGTTTTTATTCATGTTATGTTGATTACTTTTGCAATTTAATTAGTGCATAATAAGAACTACAAAGAAATAAAATGGTTAAACATAATATGATTATTTCTCAACTTTTTACTTCGCATTGAACAGCATTATCCATTATATTTTATACTTGATTAATTTTTGAGAATTTATTTAAAAAAAAGTTGTATCAAATCAACTAAATCCAAAATCGATATCAATAAAATTTCATGTAAATAAACAAATGAATTATCAACTCTTATAGTATTACATCTGTAATAAGCCAATATTAAATACTTTAGTGTATTTAACAGAAATTATCCGTGCATATACATATGATAAAATGTACACAAAATAGCATAACAAAAAAATGTTTCAAAATAGTTCTTACAAATATTTATTAAAAGAAGAAAGAATTATTTATAAAAAAGAAAAAAATATTATGGGTTTAGCCATTCTTAGGATTTTTTGTCTCAAGTATTATATTTGGAAAAACTTTCGAATATTTTCAATCGGTAAATATCAAACTTTTTGTTTACTGTTTTTTTTTCAAAATGCCACATTAAAAAAATAGGTATATCGTATTACGTATCAGTACAATAACTGAAGATGGTAGAAAAATAAGCTGAATTATCAACTATACAAATGAAGCAAAGCAGAAATAAATATATATTTATTTTCCCGCTAAGAATAAGACTGAAGCAAATCAGCAACACACCAAAACATTGAATGTAAGCAACGAAAAAATTTCTTCTTCGCTTAATTTCTGTTGTTTTCCCATCAATTTTGTCAGAAAAGAAAATTCTGTTTCGTAGGGATTTTTTTTTTGTCTGTGGCAAAATGCGCGCTGAACTAAGATGGAAATGGACTGTAATTTTTTTTTTGTTCTTTTGTCTAACATTAAGTGTTAAATAACTTCTAAGTTTGTAAGTTCTGAAAATTTAATCGGATAATGGAGTTTGTCGTTTAAATACGATATCTAAACTATAAAAAATTATGTAATGGTGCCATCTTAAGAAATGTGAAATATTATATATTAAAAAAAAATTTTAATTTGTTTTTTTTATTTTTGTATTTCCCTATTCTTTATTTAACGAATATACTGACAGAGTTTCCTTAGAAAATATTAAGTTTCAAGAGATCATATCAGAATCTTAACATAATACTTTAATTGTTAATTGTTAAATATGAAATTCTTTGCTTTATATATGAAAAAAATAGTTTCACAAAAAAACATTAAAAATAACAGAATATATATATATATATTGTATACTGTATATAAATATTATATATATTGCATAAATATAAATAGATAGGTAGAAAGATAGTTAGATCCATTTTAGATTTATTTTTATATTTCAATATACCATATTTAAAGATACACTGGGAAATTTTAGCTAGAAAATATTTCATTTCAGAAATTCTAAAAGACCAAATAGGAAGTTTAAAAAAATTCTTTAACAATTAAATTTCAAATTCTTTGATTTATCTTTCAATAATAAGAATATATATATATATATATATATATATATATATATATATAAATTTGTTTTAGACATATTTTTATATTTCATTATTTCTAATTTAAAGCAAAGACTGGGAAATGTTCCTTATAAGATACTTCATTTCAGAAATTCTAAAAGACCAAATTGGAAGTTTAACAAAATTCTTTAATAATTAAATTTCAAATTCTTTGATTTATCATTCAATAATAAGAGTTTTACGAGAATCAAATTAATATATATACATATAATTTATTTTTATAATTCAATATTCGTTATTTAAACTTCTCACTGTTGAATTTTCTTTAGAAAATATATCATTTCAGAAATTCTAAAAGACCAAATTGGAACGTTAACATAATTCTTTAATAGTTAAATTTCAAATTCTTTGATTTATATCTCAATAATAAGAGTTTTACAAGAATAACATTAAAAACAAAGGGATATATATATATGTATAAAATATTTATTTATATATATATAAAACATCGAATAATATTTACTTTCCTACTTAGATGTAATTTTTACTTCTTTTATACTGCCTGACTAGGAGCTTAAAAATAAATAATTGGTTTACTAATCTTTTCTCGATGATTAAATGACTCGACATAAATTTCAGTTTTCAACATTCACAGATTTTACATTGAAAGTAAAAGTAAAGAAGCTTGCAAAGCAGAAATACTTCAAAGAAATGGCTATTTTTAGAACAACTTCTAAAGCTGGATTCTTTTTCATGCAACAAATATTTTCTCATTAAAAATACTGTAAGCTCTTTATCAGTTGAAAAGCAGAAATTAATATGTTAGCGAATTTCAATAATCTTAGAATATATATTCTTTTTTTCTTTCATAAAGTTGTTTTCAAATGAATAAAAATGTTCATTTTGAAAAGTGAAAAATACTACTAATTTAATAAGGGAACACATGTTAAAGATTTCTATTTATTTTTCATTTTATAAATATTGCTGAAAGTATTTTTTGTAATGCAATTTGTGTAACATAAATGTCAATGATATATTGAAATATGGTTTGTGTGAAATGAAATTCTCGAATTTTATTTTTAGAATAATACTGATGCATACAAAATGTTAATCTTATCAATAATTTCTTAGCTTTAATGAACAAGATGCTTACACAAAATATTAAGAAATATTGTAAGTTATAAATTCAGCAATACAAAGAGCATTATTTTTAAATCCATATCATTATTAATCGACATTAATTTTTATTTGGTGATTAAATAAAATATAAATTAAATAAAAAACATAAACAAGGCTATTTCTTCTTTGATAATCAAAGGCGTATTCCAAGTATAGACAATTTGTTTTAATAAGAAATATTGTATATTGACAACATATAATTGCATTTTATATTGATATAATCAATTATTATTATCAATTAATCAATAATCAAGATTCATAATTAATATTAATAAATATCAATAATCAATTATCATTATCAATTATTATATTGATAATAATGATTGATAAATGTATATTGAAATTTTCTGTGTTTGCCATGCAATCGATATTTTGTAATTTAATTATAAAATAATGATATAAAAATTCTCAAATGTTAAAATTTAACCAAAATATCACTTTAATTATTGAACATAATTTTACAATAAATAAAATAATCTTGAGATAGTTTTTGACAATTATTAAACAGAATTAGTTCTCGACACAGATATGAATCCTAATTTTACTTTTTTTATTAAGAAGATAGGTATTAAAAATAACCTGATTTTAGTTTAAACCAATTACATCGTAATTTCAGTCTTATGATATCATTAAATTTTAAAATGGTAAGTGTAGAAAATTAAATTACAAGATATAGAAAATTGATATAGATAATGAAGGAATATTTATTTATTTCAGAGATTCAGACATTAAATTACAATGATGGATTTGAAAATTAAAGGAAAGTTATAAAATAATCACATAACTAAATAATATAATATATAAACTCATCTTACAATTGCATGTATTGAAAATTGTGTGCTTTTCAAGTATAACTTTCTTAAACTCTTAATGATTGGTAAAATGTTAAAAGAATAATGATTTTTTTTCGTTTATAAGCAAATTGTAATTTATAATCCTCTTTATTAAAAACTTTGAGTCTAAAGTAAATAAACCGTTATAAAGTAATCCAACAACAATATTTTATTTATTTTTGTTTATTTACGTAAATGTGACGGAATAACTGAGACACTAATAATATTAATATCGTTATATAGAATATATTATTAGATTGTAACGCATATAATATACATATAAATATTTAGTATCATTATACTTGTTTTAATTGAAGTAGTTTAATTATGAAAACTTAGTTAAATTATTAACTGCCATTGCAAATCTCTATATACATTTTACTTCATTAACATTGAACTGAACATATTAATCTCCCAAAATGCTTAAACTAGTATAATTATTTCGTTAATACCAAGTATTTCAAATGTACAGAATATTTTTGATATTTCAGATATTATTTTATGTTAAAGTGTAAATTTTTACTTTTAACATAATCATATTAATGTTAATATATAAAAAAGAATATAAACAGAAGAAAATGAGAATATTTCTTAAGTTCTACAAAAAAAAGTTGTTTATGTAATTTCTGGCATATTTGCATTTTAATTTTTAAAATTTATTTATTTATTTTTTTTTTTTTTTGCTTAGGAATTTTGGAATATGTCTAAATATTATTAAAATCCAAAACAATTTCTAAATAATATATTAGGATAAACATCTATTAAGTAATAAAAGCACACAGCTTTTTTGTATTTCAAAATTAGCTCTTAAAATTCATTCATGGTTTCGAAGTAAGCCAAGACAGAGAGATGTAAAGTTCGATTTCTGTAGGTAGGCATGCACTAATGTTACTGGTTTGAAAAACGACTGAATTCACTAGGCAATTATGTCTGATTTTCTCGCATAAGTAATCAGATTTTTTTTGATGTATTTTATTTTTCCCTTAGAGGAAACTCAGATAAATCCACATGTAAAGAATTATTCGTCTTTTTCCATATGGAATAGAATCAACACTCCGAATTAGAGGCCCGAAATTTTTTGTTTTAAATATAGGTTGGTTTTAATAAAGAAATGCTGAAAAAAGCATATGTCCACGTTAGTTTAAAGATTTTTAAAATATGTGTTAACTACCATGCTACTTTTTCTGATAAGAAGTTATTGGTTAAAATGAGCTTTTTTTTGGTGTTAAAACAAATTCTTCAACAATATACTCATGCTCATTGTAGATTGTAATTATGTAGCAATAATTGCTTTACATTTTAGTACTGTAACACTAATTATTTTACATTGTATTATGTAACAATGTTTAATGTTTTACATTGTATTATATAACACTGTTTTACAATGTATTACTTTATATTGTTTTAAATAGTATAATGTAACATTGTTTCACATTCATTATGTAACCTTATTTTACATTGTATTATGGAAAATTGTTTTACATTGTATTATGCTACATTGTTTTACTTTGTATTATATGCCATTTTTTACAGTGTAGTATGAAACAATAATTGTTAGCACATTGCATAATGCACAACAATATACTCATAGTTGAATTTAATTATATTTTCTAATTTTATTTAATGTTTTTTTCTTCTTTAGTGTTATTTACTTTCCATAATCGTTGAGGTTACTATCATTTTTTTATATATAAAACAAATGTACTAGTTCAATAAAATAACTTATAAATATAACTGAATTTTTATGAAATTTATCACATCCGTTTCCAAACCTTATAAGACTACCAATAACTACTATCTTAAATTTCTTTCTATTATTCAGTTCCCATAAAAAAATACTGCAGATTTCATTAACTATAAAAATAACAATGTCTAGTAAAATATTCCCTTATCACAAAAGTAAATAACGCAAAAACGCTTCGTAAGAGCGTGCGGTTGAAAGAACAAAAAACAAAATTGCACGTTCGTGTCTTGATGCCATCAATAAATGCAAAACCATCCTCTTTGGTATATAAAAAGGATACGTGACAATATCAATATATTAAATTCATAAAAAAAATTTGTTTTTTCCCTTTAATCCTATCTCAAGAAATTATTCTTTCCATAACTTTACACTATCTTCTGCCTATGCATATCTAAATACAGCTAAGGGAAATAAATTGCTTATTTACAGAATTTGAGACAGATAGACAGTGTTCTCGGTAATATAAATCATAAAAAGAGTTTTCAAAAAAGGGTTACCGTATATTGGGTAAAATTTTATTATAAAAACACAAAATGAGCTGACAAATTTAAGTAAAAAGAGAACGAAGATTTATTTCGTAAAACATAATCGTTTATGCGTTGTTTGAGAGAAACTGTATTTAACAAAAAAACATATTTTTATCATAAATTATTTATTGAAAAAAATTTTTTTTTTTAATATGTTTGGAATAAAAGATTATTGAATACATTTAATTTAATTTATAGAATGTGAAAAGGTAAAAAATAAATATGTCATAAAATATGCAAAATAAATCTAATACATATAAAATAAATTCTTTTGTGATTGTGTTACAAAGCCAAACAAATTCACTAAGAAATTATTTGTTATATCATTTCATACTGATTTAATTGGTAGAAATGTATAAGGATGAGTGATGATGAAGATAATTGTTTATGGAGAATGATTATAGTTTCAATGGTGATGGAAATAATGATGGAGATAATTATGAAGATAATGATAGTTTCCAGAATGATTTTTTATTTACCAAATTTCAATTCAATTTTTTATCAAAATTTTTATCCCAAATTATCTTATTAATTTAATTTTGATGTAATCTGTAAAATTTGTGTACTCATATATTTAAAAATAATAATTGTTTTAATTAAACACTCAACATATAAGCTATCATATATAATATATAAAATTATTTTTTTGTAAAAATCAAACCATATAAATCTCCTTCATATATGATATAAATTGGTAAATTTATGAATTAATCTAGATTGTTTACAATGAACAATGAAATTGCAGTTTTATCAAAATATTTTTATCCGAAATTTATCTTATATTGTTTTGCGTAACATTGTTTCACATTGTTCTATGTATCAATAATTGTTGCACATTGCATAATGTACAACAATGTATTCATAGCTCAATTTAATTATATTTACCAATTTTCTTTTTTTTTTTCTTTTTTATTCTTATTATTTACTTTCAAGAATTTTTGATGCTACTATCCTTTTTATATATAAAAGAAATGTACCAGACTAATAAAATATAACTTATAGAAATAACTGAATTTTTATAGAATTTCAATTTATTATTCTGTTCCCATTAAATAGTACTGCAGATTTCATTAACTATAAAAATAACAATGTCTAGTAAAATATTTTTTTATCACAAAAGTAAATAACGCAAAATCTTCGTAAGAGCGTGCGGTTGAAAGAACAAAAACAAAAATTGCGTGTTCGTGTCTCGGTGCCATCACTAAATGTAAAACCATCCTCTTTGGTATCTAAAAAGGATACGGGACAATATCAATGTATTAAATACATAAAAAAATTGTTTTTTCCCTTTAATCCTATCTCCAGAAAATATTCCTTCCATAACTTCACAATATCTTCTGCCTATGCATATCTAAATACAGCTAAGGGAAATAAATTGCTTATTTACAGAATTTGAGACAGATAGACAGTGTTCTCGGTAATATAAATCTAAAAAGGGCTTCAAAAAAGGGTTACTGTATCTTGTGCAAAAAATTTATTATAAAAACACAAAATGAGCTGACAGTATTAAGTAAACAAAGAAACGAAGATTTATTTCGCAAAACAGAATCGTTTATGCGTTGTTTAACAGAAACTGTATTTAAAAAAAAATTATTTTTATCATAAATTATAGAGTGAAAAAAATGTTTTTCTTTGAATATGTTAGGAATAAAAGATTATTTAATACGTTTAATTTAATTTATAAAGTGTGAAACGGAATAAATATGACATAAAATATGTATAAACCATCTAATCATAAGCAATCTAATAAATAAAAAATAAATTCTTTTATGATTGTGTTACAAAGCCAAACAAATTCACTAAGAAATTATTTGTTATTTTATTTCATGATGATTTAATTGGTAGAAATATATAATTATGAATGCTGATGAAGATAATTAATAGTGGAGAATGTTTAAAGTTTCAATGTTAAAGAAAATAATGAATGTCAATGGAGGTAATGATAGTTTCCTGCATTATTTTTTATTTACCATATTTAAATTAAATTTATTATCAAAATGTTTATCCCAAAGTATCTGTTTAATTTAATTTTGAAATAATCTGTAAAATCTTTGTGCTCGTATATCTAAAAATAATAGTTGTTTTAATTAAACACGCAACATATAAATTATCATACACAGTCCAGTCACATTAATGTGACCACCAGCTACTTTCGACTTCAACTTAAAATAACCAATGACAAAAGGCAGGTGGCAGCACATTGCAGTGAAGTGTATATAAAGAATTCCGCTTAATACCACTTAAATACCACTTAATACCACATTCCACACTCCGCTTAAAGCCAGAATATACAAAGGTGTATATTCTGGCTTTTGACAGGTGGTCATATTAATGTGACTAGACTGTGTATATAATATATAAAATTATATTTTTGTAAAAGTCAGGCAATATAAATCCCCTTCATGTATGATATAAATTGGTAAATTTATGAATTAATCAAGATTGCTTACAATGAACAATGAAATTGTAGTTTTTATGAGAACATTTTTATCCTAAATTTATATTACATTGTATTAAGTAAAATTGTTTCACATTCCACTATGTAAAAATAATTGTTAAAACATATTGCATAGTGTACAACAAGGAATTCCTAGCTGAATTTAATTATAATTTTCCAATTTTATTTCATATTTTTCTTTTTAGTACTAGTGTATTTAGTGTTTCAATAATTTTTAATATTTCTATCATTTTTTATACATAAAACAAATGTACTAGACTAGTAAAATATAACTTATAAAAATAAATGAATTTTTATAAAATTTATTACAACGGTTTCCAAGCCCCATAAGACTACCAATAACTGCTATCTTACATTTCTTTCCATTATTCTATTACCATCAAAAAGTACTGCTGATTTCATTAACTATAAAAATAACAATGTCTAGTAAAATATTCCTTTTTTCACAAAAGTAAATAACG
The DNA here is from genome assembly GCA_021605075.1 of Caerostris darwini. Taxonomy (NCBI): domain Eukaryota; kingdom Metazoa; phylum Arthropoda; class Arachnida; order Araneae; family Araneidae; genus Caerostris; species Caerostris darwini. The sequence goes on from BPLQ01015456.1 coordinate 318,358, forward strand.
CAAAAGCTTCGTAAGAGCGTGCGGTTGAAAGAACAAAAAAAAAACTGCGTGTTCGTGTCTTAGTGCCATCAATAAATGCAAAAGCCTCCTCTTTGGTATATAAAAAGGATACGTGACAATATCAATGTATTCAATTCATAAAAAAAATTGTTTTTTCTCCTTTAATCCTTTCGCAAGAAAATATTCCCTCCATAACTTCACAATATCCTCTGCCTATGCATATCTAAATACAGCTAAAGGAAATAAATTGCTTATTTACAGAATTTGAGACACATAGACAGTGTTCTCGGTAATATAAATCATAAAAAGAGTTTTGAAAAAGGGTTACCTTATCTTGTGCAAAATTTTATTATAAAAACACAAAATGAGCTGACAGTTTTAAATAAAAAGGAAACGAAGATTTATATCATGAAACATAATCATTTATGCGTTGTTTAAGAGAAATTGCATTTAAAAAACCTTATTTTTGTCATAAATTATTGAGTTAAAAAAACGATTTTCTTAGAATATATATTGGGAATAAAAGATTATTGAACACGTTTAATTTAGTTTATAGTGTGTGGAAGATACCAAATAAGTATGACATAAAATTTGCAAAATAAATCGAATTTATATAAAATAAATTTTTTGTGATTGAGTTACAAAGGCAAATAAAATTATTATTTTTTTATAATATTTCCTGATATGTTTGGCAGAAATATACAATGATGAGGATAATTCTAGTTTCAAGTATGATTTTGGTTATTTATTTTTGTTAATATTTATTTATTTTTATTTATCATATTTAAATTAAATTTTTTATCGGAAATTTTTTATCCTAAATTATCTTATTAATTTAATTTGGAAATAATCTGTAAAATTTGTGTACTTATATTTCTTAAAAAAATAGTTGTTTTGATTAATCACTGAACATATAAGCTATCATATATAATAAATAAACTTATGTTTTTGTAAAGAAGAGAAAATATTGATTTACCTCATGTATTATTATTAAATTAACACATTAATGAAATAACCTGAATTGTTTACAAGTGAGTTGTGTCATTGAAATTAGAGTTTTTATCAAGATATTTTTATCCTAAATTTATTTTATTAATTTAATTGTGGTATTATTTTTAAAATTTGTGTACTCATATTTGTTAAGTTAATATTTGCTTTCATTAATGACGCAACATATAAACTATCATATATAAAATATAAATTATATTTTTGTAAAAAAACAGAAAATATCGATCCTTTTCATGTATTATATTAATTGACAAATTTATGAAATAATCTGAATTGTTTACAATTAATATTGCAGTTTTTTTTTTTAAATAATCAATGGTTTAATTAAAGACAGCATTGTTTATGAAAACAGCTGTAAGTTGTTAAAGTAAAATATATAAGGATAATTAATCTCAAATGGTTTTCCATTTATACACATTATTGTTTGGAAAATTTTGGAACTAAATATTTTCATCATCATCATCATCATCAATAGCACAACAGTTCTATAGCGAAGTCATGGCCTTCTACCTACTGGCAGATTTCTAGACAGGATATGATTTTTTTCTTTTTACGGTGTATGGTTGCATCAATACGTCCAACGCATTAGACCAATACCTACGGTTTAAAGGGGATTCCTAACCACTATAAAGATCCATGGCACCGTAGGGACTCGAACCCGAAAGCTGTGGCAATGAGCTCAAGTACCTCAGCCATCAGGCACTAACTAAATAATTTCCTTTATTACAATATTCCCGAATGTTATGCATATATTTTATTGCTGTATAGGGTAAATTAAAAAACCTTAGTCGCCTTAAATATTGACTCTCTGAAAAATACTTAAAATAATTTTTCAGCAAATTAATTAAGTAATTAACTTTAAATTTCAAGGTTTGTCTTCTGTCCTTCCAACTTGTAATATAAATTAAAGTAAAATTAATTCCATGAAGCGACTTAGCTGTTTAAGACAGACTAATCTTTTCATCACATAATTAGTTTTATTTATGATCTGAAATGTAAGGCAAAATGCCATCTTCTTTAAAGAACGAGGATTAGCATTATTATTATTTTTTTTTTTGCCTTATTTACATTATTTATATTTCCAATCAGCAAACAACTGTTGCAACTTTTTTTAACTCAGTATTTGATTTCGTAAAAAAATTGAGTTAAAATATGACTCATAAAGAAAACGAGTGTAAAATGCTTACGAGTATTAAAAGAAAAGTATTGTGTTTTTAAATTTTATTGTTCTCGAATACTTTAAATCCGAAATAAGAATACTTTAAATCTGAAATTCAATATACGAGAGTATATAAAAAAGTACTAATCATATAAAACGCAACATTTTTTGCACTCCTAGCAGAAAAGTAATTACCTACGAATGAATTAATTTAAGGACCCTCATATTAACCAGTAATATAATTAATATCTTATGATGTTGAAATTATATAGAAAAAAATAATTCATGCTTATTCATTATTCTGATCTTATTATGTATTTGAACAAACCCTTTTTTTGCAGAAGCTAGATATATGACATTTCTTATTTTAATTTTCATTTAAAACAATTATCTACTTTGATGCTGGTCTTCTGAAGTTATTGATGGATTTCTTGAATTAAAAAATGACTCTAGGCTCATAGAAATGTATGATATATATGAAGAAAACGAAGTATAAAGGCAAAAAAAATTAACAAAACAGTTATGAATAAAACAATTATTTCTTACAGTATTATAGAAATTAATTTAAATATTGTAACAGTAAAGTGTTATAAAATAAATAAGACTATAAAATTGTTAGTAATTAATATTCTGCCTCCAATTGAAATCTAAATCACACAATCAACATGACTTAAAATTTGATTAATGAATATCGCTTTAACAAGTTAAGCCAAAAACAGGTTCATACAAACTTAGAAATCAAATATCTGGAGATTGGTTATTTAGGTTCCATGTATGTTCATTATGTCCACCTATTATTTAATTTCATTCCCTGTAAGTTTTTCCACTGTGATTTAATAGATAAAATATATTGCAATGACTTTTAATTTTACTGGCAAAAATAATTAAATCGCTACAGAACCACCAAAAATGTTCAATGCCTAACTATGGATTTTTTCTCATTGAATCTCAGTGAGCCTTACGTAAGTCCACTGATAAGTGATTAAAGGAAAGACAATCCTTTTGGGAGGTCTTTGAAAGGTTATAATCCAGCAATTTGTTATCGTACGGGAAATACACCTCTCTATTGCAATTAATTTTATGTATGAAATCAAAATTATGAGTGAAGGAAATGAAATTAGATAATTGGTGGGCAAAATGAACATAAATGTAACATAAACCATAATTATCAAGAGGTTTGATTTCTGTACAGATTTATTTAGAAATAAAATCTTTTGAGATGGGGCTTATGATACACTTATATTCATTATGTCCATCAATTACTTAATTTCATTTCCTCTACTCATAATGGTTTTCACCGTGATTTCCGATATAAAATTAATTGCAACAACTTTTAACTTATATGGCAAAAATAATTAAGTCGGTAAACAGGACCCCCGAAAACGTCTAATGACTAAATATGGATTGTTTCTCTTTGAACATCTGTGGGCTTCATATTTTACTTATGAATGCCCACTGACGGATGATTAAAGGAAAGACATTCCTTTTGGATATGACTTTAAAGGGTTACTGCCCAGCAATTGCTTGACGTACTGGAAAAGACACTTCTCACTAGGCAGCTTGACTACTGATGCGACAATGCGTTTATACACATTATGGCAAAGGTAGTTTCCTTTAATCACCACTATCGAGTTTCCATGTTTATGAAAGCAGACATTGCTTCAGTGACCTCCAGCTGTTTCGAACCTAGTCTCTTCTGTACTCTAGTTTCGCACGATTATAAGAGTTAGAAATTATTATTAGAATGTAAATATACAAGTTGAATCTGAAAAACTTTGTGAGTGACAATTTTTGTGTATTTGAAAAAACAAGTAATATAAAAAAAAAAATTTTTTAAGTCAATTCCTACTTTTTTTCACTATATTGCAGAAAGTCCTTTATAAATAATTTTCATCCATTTTTTTAAGTTTATCTGGCGCCAGCTATTGGTAGATATATGCAACTTAAATCTAATAAAAACTAAAATGAATTAATTAAATTTAATTACTGAATTAAATATTTGAAAAAACTGTATTAACATCAAGTGTCATCCACTACAAGTTCAAAAAAATGTATTTGACCTTGAGTGGATGAATAAAAAGTTTTTTATTAACGATTGAAAATTTTAACAAGATATATATAGGGAGAGTGGGAGCTAATAGAAGGAGTTGAAAAAAAAAAGAACTAAATGTACCTTAAAATAAAATTTTACATAAGGATACAAACTAATTTTATTTTGATAAAGAAATATTATTATTAAATAATCTATAACAAACTTTTAAAAGTGGTAAGCATTTATGCTTCCTTTCCATTTGGAGATATTATTTCTTTGTAATTTCGAATATCATTCTAATTTATTCTTTTATAGCTCTTCAGCTATAAATTATGCTTTTAGTTACATTTTAAAAGTACTAAGTTCTTAATATTCTTTAAATTTTGTAATTGTAAATGTAAACTAATTTGATGTTGTATATTGCTTACTAAATTATCTAAAGAATGATTATGAACAGATCTAAATATAAGTAATGATTATAACGAACACAAACGTTTTATCATATTTATTAACAATAATATTTTATTGTACTATTTCTTTTATATTAAATTTTGCTTTTTTATTAAATTTTTACAATTGATTGAAAGAAGCAAAATTCTGAAACACTCTGGAAATATTTTGTTTATTTATTCGTTTTGAATTTCATATTAATTTTTATGTCACTTAATCATACTTCACAATACTACAGGAATAAATATAAAGAATAAATTTCAGATGTTAGAAAACTGAATCCTTTATTTCTTACACATGAGGACATATAATGACTTTTAAATTATAAAATCAATCGTAAAGAGAATAGAAAACTAATACATCTTACAGAATAGGACAATAGTTAATATACCAAAATTAATCCTGCATCATTATTATTTGTTCCTTAGGGGCTGAACTTTTATCATTTTCATGAATGGCTGTTGATATTTAGGCACAAAACTTCATTAGAATTTAATAGTTTGTCGGCGTCGATTTTTACTTCCTAGTATGTACATACTTGTCTTATTTATTAAGCTTGTACTGAATGAAGTTTAATTTTTTGAAGTTTTCCTATACTATAATATTGTATTGAAATGTTTTCACTACTTATATTTTTTTTTTTAAAAAAGTGTTTACATCGACGAAAACACCATAATAAACAGTTGTTATGAATACTTTTTGCAACGATTTTTTTCATGAAATTTTCGATTATTCTAATAAGTTATAACGCAATAACAACTTTTATTGCGCTGTAACTTAATAGAATAATCGAAAATTTCATTAAAAAAATCGTTGCAAAAAGTATTTCTCCTTTACTACATGAAAACTCTATGATGCTTTATTTTAAATTAATATATTGATGAAGATATTTGAATTGTTACGTTGAAGAAGATCTGAATTGGATGGAATCGTGATATGATATGGGTGTACTGCAATTTCGTTCATATATTTAACTTGATATATTGATTTTTAAATGTTTTTTAACGATTTTTAATTCTTTTTACATGGCAGGGGATTTAAAGATTTTTTTAGGCAATGTTTTATTACTTCTGGAACTATGTTACATATTTATAAGGCAGAACAATTTCACAATTAACTTTAAGTAACCAAACTGAATGGATTCAAGCAGGGTTTGAGTCTCAAAAATAATGAAATTTTACTTCTTTGAAATAAAATGAGATTAGGACAAGTCTTATAGCTTCTCACACTGCTGCATGTTCGCATGTTCTGTTAAAAAGAAATGCTGCCAGCCTCAGGTTTATGTCACAATAATTTCCAATTATATAAGACTAGAAGTACACTAGATACACCTCTATTTTAGATTACTTTCTTTTAACAACCGCGTGTCTAATAAATTTGCTTAAGGTTATTTTAAATCTAAGTACATCTAATAAATTTGCTGAATACATTGTAAATCTAAGTACATTTAATAAATTTGCTGAATACATTGTAAATCTAAGTACATCTAATAAATTTGCTTAATACACTTGCAAAAATATAAAAATAAAAGTATGTTACAGGAAATCATATTTTAGTTATTCATGGTTAAGGTCAGTTTTTAAAAATATTTTACAGTAAATTATGGTCAACTGTCACTAAAATTCATTATACATAACTTTAAATAATTGAAGATATTTCACAAATAATTTTATATATTTTTAAGTTCATTTATTAAAGCATTAAAGCTAAGCATGCAGATAGTTTGCATAAATTGTTGTGAAGGCATACATTTATAAAGTCTTTTATGAAAAAGATTTTTCTGTGTTTGCAATTAACTGGCAATATAATGGTTAATTTAACACAAATCTAGTTTCAGATAACTCAGATTTATAACAGTCTAGACACATTTCTTTCTATATATAAACCATTATCCTTATCTTTCGCCGTTTAATATCCTTTCATATATGACGGAATAAAAAGACGGATCTGGGCTCTTTACTTTATCTACTGCCGTTTTTATGTATCACTACATCGCAGTTGCATAAAAACAAAATGTATCTCATTCCGGTACCTGCAAAAATAAATATCGGACGCTAACAAGTAACCCTTGCCAGACACTGCATAACGTGGATTTGCGAGGTCATTGAAATGCCTCTCCGGGAAATTACGTGGAGCTCACCGGAGAAAGAAGGTCGTTCAAGGGTGACGTGGCCAAACCCGATTAACACAACCCAAGTAGAATTATTTGTTTCTACAAATTGCAATTACTACAATATACAAAATATTTTCAATCACAGGATAAAAATAATGGTTGAATCATTTCCATGAAATCATTTTGAAACATCGTGTAATTGCTATTTATATTACAGTCTTCGAAGTTATTGACATACCTTATATTTGTATAGATTAGAGTGTTCATTTTTACTGAAGTATTTATTTGTAATGTATAATAGATAATAGTGTATACAAAATATTTACCGTTACATGATAAAAATAAGGCATAAATCTCAATGAGATACTCAAGATGAGATTACATTTCTAAATATTTTATATTAAATTATGTTCAACTACAACTAAAATTCATTACATACAAATTTAAATAATTTAAGAAATTTAACAAATAATTCGATCAATATTTAAGTTCACTTAATAAAGATTAGCGTGTAGTTAATTTGCATAAAATGGTGTTAAGGGACACATTTATAAATTCCTTTATGACAACACTTTACTACGTTTTGCAGTTAACTGGCAATATAATGGTTAACTTAACACTAATTTAGATTTATATATCTCAGATTTATAAAAAGTCTAGACATGTTTTCTTCTATATATAAATAATTATCCTTATCTCCCCACGTTTAATATCCTTTCATATATAGATTTCATAAATAATTTCATCAATTTTTTAAGTTAATTTAACAAAATATATTCATTTAAAGACAAACATGCAGATTATTTGCGTAAATTGTTGTAAAGGGACACATTTATAAAGTTCTTTATGAAAACCTCTTTACTGTGTTTTGCAATTACCTGTCTATATAATGGTTAATCTACTTTCAGATACCTCAGATTTATTAAAGTCTAGACATATTTCCATCAATATATAAATAATTATCCTTATCTCTCCACGTTTAATATCCTTTCATATATGACGGAATAAATAGACGGTTCAGGTCTCTTTATTTTATCTGCTCCCGTTTTTATATATCACTTCATCGAGTTGCATAAAAAGAAAACATATCACATTCCGGTGACTGCAAAAATAAATATCAGACACCAACAAGTAACCCTGCCAGACACTGCACAACGTGAATTTGCGAGGTCGTTGAAATGCCTCTCCGGGAAATTACGTGGAGCGTACCGGAGAAAGAAGGTCGTTCAAGGCCAAGGGTGACGTGGCCAAACCCGATTAAGACAACCCGAAGTCGAATTATTTGGTTCTGCATGGGCAGTCCCTTTTTTCCGCTGCAACACTTTTGCCGCCAGAAAAGAAAATGAAAAAAGAGAACTACAGGAATGAAAGAAAACATCGTGATAAAAAAAAATGTGTTCGCACTACTTGTTATACAGAAGTGAGAAGAAGAAAGAAAAAAAAAAAGATCGCCATGCAGTAGTAAGAAAAGAAGGTTTCTTTCTCTTTTTCTTCCTTCTTAAAAGAAGTGTGTAGGGTTCTTTTCTTTTTTTATTATCGTCGTGCAGTTCCAAAATGAACAAGGTATTTCCGTATCGGATGAGTGAATTCTGTGTAGCAAAAGTTTGGCCGAAACGAGATAAGAACGAGACTCTTGTTTGATTGTCGAATAGAAATGAACTGGAATGAACAGAACTAATCCATTTCTCTACTCTGTTTTTAGGAATAAACCTGTAACAATTAAGTAAGCAAACTTTTTTTAAAAATTAATCGTCTAGTCCGATATACAGATTGTTCACAAAACTTAAATTTAATGTAAAAACAAAACGCAATAGAAATATTTTTAAAGAAACAAAAGATAAAAAAGTATCCATTAATCATATTCAGGATATAAATTAATCATTTATCGTTCAAAATTGAAAAAGAAAATAAATTAAATAAAAAAATAAAAATTGTAGAATTCCAAATGATTTTATAAAAAAGCACGTAAAAGAAATTTAAATTAAATGTAAAAAATAAAAAGGTTATTTTATATTATTCAATAAAAGAAATGATTTTATAACATCATGTGAAAGAAATTTAAAAAAAAAAAAAAATTCAAAACAATTTTATAAAAAGGTCCACTGATAACTTAACTATATGATAAAAATAAAATAAATGTTTTTCCAAATTATTTTATAAAATCACGCCAAACAAATTTTTTAAAAATAAAATAAATTAAAAACAATTTAATTAAAAGTCCCACTGAATATAAATAAATGAAAAAATATAAAAATAAATGGGGTAATAAACGATTTTCCAAGTGATTTTATAAGATCCCGTGAAAGAAATTTAAAAAAAATAATATTATAATGAAATAAATTCCAAACAATTTTATAAAGAAAGGCACACTAAAAAAAATTTATTAAATAAAGCATACAAAAGTAATTTAATTAAACCGATAAGAATAAGTGATACAAGACAAAGTTTAAAAGTGATCCAGGACATCTCTGACCCACTCTTCCCTAAAAATACCGATATATTTTATGGGTAATAATACGTAATACACTAACTTATTTTTTTTAACTAAATTAAGTAGTAAATTCTGAAGAACTGACTAATTAAATTAGTTAAAAAACGAAAATTTAATCAAATTATTTACATTTGACTAAACTTTGTTGTAAACAATAATAAGAAGAAACCCACAATATAAATAGAATAAGAGACCACACAATACAAATAAAATCGAATACAATGTAAAAAGTAGGTCCACGTTTTGGTTGAGTCATTTATAATTCATCTATGTGATTGTCCTTGACCATAAAAATAACATCCGATTCCATTTCATGCAATTGTAAATCACGTTCATGGTCACTGAATTCTCTACTTCTGAATTCTCTCTCATCTTTAATTTGTTATCTGCTGTAAGAGCAAAAAGTGCAACGACAGAATCCTAAGATTTCCTCGTAAAAGTATTCATAAGGAGTAGTCTCATTGTGATTGGATTAATGCTTGGATATTGTCCGTGTAACCAAGGACATTCATAAAATATGAAAAGTGATTGCAATACAGTGCTTATTGTTGTTGCTGAATATCGGTGACTTTAGTGTTTCACTTATGTAAGCAATGAACAAACTAAAAAGAATTATCTCGTATTTGCATGTCTTAGGGAAGAAAATCTCAAATAAATCCGTCTAGTAAACCTGATTATCGAAGTAAGATGCTTAAGACACGTTGCCATAATAAATATTGAGTTTCTTTGTTTTTGAAAGCAATGACTGCGATGAAGTCTGCCATGAATTTTGAATCTTATACAAGCTAATAGTTCAAGCTTTTACTGCGACTCGAGTGACAATTCTTTATCCAATTTGTTCGTTTTTAATTAAGTTATTACAATATTTGTAATAAATCCAAGATAATACAGGATACAAAATATTTACAGTTAGAGGATAAAAATAAGGGATGAATCTCAAGGAGATTATCAAGATAAGATTGATTTTCTAAATATTTTACATTAAATTACATTCAACTATTACTAAAATTAATTATATACAACTTAAATAATTGAAGACATTTCACAAATAATTTGATCAGTTTTTAAGTTCATTTGAGAGAAGATATTCATTTAAAATCAAGCATGTAGATAATTTGCGTAAATTGTTGTGAAAGTAAACTTTCAAATATACGAAAGACCTAAATGAAAACTATTTACTGTGAGTTTGTAAGTACTTTGTAATATAATTGTTAACGTAGCACCAATCTAGTTTCAGATATCTCAGCTTCATAAATGCGTATACATATTTCCTTCTATATACAAATAATTATAATTATCTCACCACGTTTAATATCCTTTCATATACGACGGAATAAAAAGACGGATCTGGGCTCTTTATTTTATCTGCACCCATTTTTATATATCACTACATCGCAGTTGCATAAAAAGAAACTGTATCACTTTCCGGCGGCTGCAAAAATAAATATCGGACACTAACAAGTAAACCCTGCCAGACACTGAATAACGTGGATTTGCGAGGTCGTTGAAATGCCTCTCCGAGAAATTACGTGGAGCGCACCGGAAAAAGAAGGTCGTTCAAGGCCAAGGGTGACGCGGCCAAACCCGATTAAGACAACCCGAGTCGAATTATTTGGTTCTGCATGGGCAATCCTTTCTTCCGCCGCAACACTTTTGCCGCCAGAGAGAAGAAGAAAAAAAAACTACAGCGATGATAGAAAACATACTGATAAAAAAAAATGTGTTCGCACTACTTGCTATACAGCACTGAGAAGAAAAAAAAAATATCAACATGCAGTACAGAGAAAAGAAGGTTTATTTCTCTTCTTCTCCATTCTTAAAAGAAGTGTGTAGGGTTCTTTTCTCTTTTTTTATTATCGTCGTGCAGTTCGAAAATGAACAAGGTATTTCTGTACCGCGGGAGTGAATTCTGTTGGGCGAAAGTATGGCCGAAACGAGATAAGAAGACTCTTGTCTTATGAAAACTTAGTTAAATTATTAACTAGCACTGCACATTTCTATACACATTTTACTTCATTATAATTTAACTGAACTTATTAATCTCTTAAATACTTAAACCAGTACTATTATTTAGTTAATTCTGTAAACCAAGTATTTCTAATGTACATAATAATTTTGATGTCTCAGATATCATTGTATATTAAAGTATATATTCTTATTTTTAACATAATCAGATTTTTATTATTTAAAAAAAAGAATAGGAACGCAAGAAAATGGGAACATTTGTTAAGTTATACAACAAGAGTTACTCACTTATGTTCTTGCATATCCACATTTTTGTTCTTAAATTTTATTTATTTGTTTTTAGATTATTTTTGTTTGTTTATTTGTTATATTATTTTTGTTTTTTTTTTACCTTTGAATTTTCCAAGGGAATTTTCAAATGAAATTATTATTGAAACCCAAAACAATTTTTTACAATAAATTAGGGGAAAAAATCTATTAAATAATTTAAACACATACCTTCATGGTAGTTAAAATTCATTCATGATTTCTAAGTTAGCCAACGAGAGAGCGAGAAAGAGTTGAGTTCCTGCTGGTGGCATGCACTAAAGTTACTGATTTGAAAAACGAATGAATTTAGCATTCGATTATGTCTGATTGTCTCACATGAGTAATCATACTTTCTGTAATTTTTGTTTTTCCCTCATAGCAAATCTTTAGGTAAATTCACTTGAAAAGCATTATTTTTCTTTTTCCATAAGGACTATAATCAATACTCCAAAGTAGAGTTCTCTGAAAAAAAAATTTAAAATATAGGTTGGTTTCAATAAGGAAATGCTGAAAAAAAGTCATATATCTCCACAATAGTATAAATACAATTAAAATAGGTATTTCCCACCATGTTACTTGGCCTCAAAAGAAGTTATTGGTAAAAATGAGTTTTTGTTGGTGCTTAAACAAATGCTTCAACAATGTACTCATGTTCAATGTAGATTGTTTAATATAACAATAATTGTTTTACATTGTATTACGTTGTATGTAACATTGCTTTACGTTGTACTATGTAACATTTTTTACATTATATCATAAAAATTGCCTTACATTGTATTATATAACAATAATTCTTTTACATTGCAATATTTAACATTGTTTTATATTCCATTATGTGACATTGTTTTACATTTTATTATGTAATATTATTTTACATTGTATTATGTAACATTGTTTTACATTGTATTACGTAACATTGTCTAGCATTGTACAATACAACAATAATTGCTACATATTGCTTAATGTACACCAATGTACTTACTTACCACTGAATTTAATTATAATTTAATTTTTTAGCTTTTAGTATTATTATTTATTTGCAAGAAATTTTTATGTTACTATCATTTATTATACATAAAACAAATGTACCAGACTAATAAATTATAATTTATATAAAAATAACTGAATTTGTATAAAATTTATCCCATCCGTTTGCAAACCCCATAGGACTACCAATAACTACTATCTTAAATTTCTTTCAATTATTTTATTCCCATAAAAAAGTACTGCAGATTACATTAACTATAAAAATAACAATGTCTAGTAAAATATTCCTTTTATCGCAAAAGTAAATAATGCTAAAGCTTCGTAAGAGCTTGCGGTAGAAAGAACAAAAACAAAATTGCTTGTTCGTGTCTTAGTACCATCAATAAATGCAAAACCATCCTCTTTGGTATATAAAAAGGATACGTGACAATATCAATGTATTAAATTCAAAAAAAAAATGTTTTTTCCCCTTTAATCCTATCTCAAGAAAATATTCCTTCCATAACTTCACAATATCTTCTGCCTATGCATATCTAAATACAGCTAAGGGAAATAAATTGCTTATTTACAGAATTTGAGACACATAGACAGTGTTCTGGGTAATATAAATAAAAAAAAACAGTTTCAAAAAAGGATTACCGTATTTTGTGCAAAGTTTTATTATAAAAACACAAAATGATCTGACAGTTTTAAATAAAAAAGAAACGAAGATTTATGTCGCAAAACATAATCGTTTATGCGTTGGTTAAGAGAAACAGTATTAAAAAAGCTTATTTTTATCATAAATTATTGAGTAAAAAAAGGTTTTTCTTTGAATATGTTTGGAATAAAATAGTATTGAATACGTTTAATTTAATTTATAAAGTATAAAAGGTACAAAATAAATATGACATAAAATATGCAGAATAAATCTAAGACATATAAAATAAATTAATTTCTTTTGTGATTGTATTACAAAGTCAAACAAAGAAGGAAAGCTAAGAATGAATGATGAGGAAGATAATTGATAATGATGATGAAGATCATTTTAGTGATGAAGATAAAGATATTACAGAAAATGATAAAATAATGATGATTTTTTTATCAAATCATTTTTTATCCAAAGTTATTTTATTAATTTAATTTTAAAATAATCTTTAAAAGTTGTGTACTGATATTTCTAAGAAATTAGTTGATTTGTTTAAACACTCAGCATATAAACTATCATTTATAATAGGTAACATTATATTTTTATAAAGAAAAGAAAATATCGATCTTCCTGATGTATTACATAAATTGGACAATTTATGAAAAAATCTAGATTCTTTACAATGAACAATGAAATTGCAGTTTTTATCAAAACATTTTTATCATAAATTGATCTTATTAATTTAAATTTTTTAAAAATCTTTAAAATTTATATATTCATATTTTCTAAAAAAATATTGTTTTAATTAAACACACAACATAAACTATAAGCTTCATATATACTATATATATTTTTTTTTTTTGTAAAGAAGAGAAAATATCGATCCACCTCATGTATTATATAATCTGGCAAATTTATAAAACAATATAAATTGTTTATAATGAACAATGAAATTACAGTTTTTATCAAAACATTTTTATCCTAAATTGATCTTATTAATTTGATTTTGAAATTATCTTTAAAATCTGTGTACTCATTGCGATAGCTGTTTTGATTAAACAAGCAAATTATGAGATTCATATGTAAAATATAAAATTAATTTTTGTAAAGAAGAGAAAATATCGATCTATCTCACGTATTTTATAAATTGGCAAATTTATATAAAACAATATAAATTGCTTACAATGAATAATTAAATTGCAGTTTTTTTCACATTATTCAATAATTTAATTAATGATAGAATATTTTATGAAAACAGCTTTAAATTGTTAAAGTAAAACAAAAATGTAAGAAAAGTTAATCTCAATTGTTTTTTCATTTATAACTTATTATTGTTTAGAAAATGTTGGCAATGAACAAAGCAGCGCAACAACTACATGGGGAGTCAAGGCCGCCTACCTACTGTCAGATTCCTAGGCAGGAGATGCTTCTACGGGGTAGGGTTGTCAAGGACCCTACGGCCAGCGCTCTACTGTCATATTACAACGGGACGTACGGTTTAAAGTGGATTCCTAACCACTACAAAACATCCATGGCACCACAGAGGCTCGAACCCGAAACCTTTAGCACTGGGTTCTAATCACTCGGCCATCAGGCCCCAACTAAATATTTTTATTCATTAATATATTATCAAATGCAACACATGTATTTTATTGCTTTATATGGTAAATAAAAAAGTCTTAGTCGCCTTAAATATTGACTTTCTGAAAATACTTCAAATAATTTTTCAACAAATTAGTTCAGTAATGAACTTTAAACTTCAAGGTTTGTCTTCTGTTCTTCCGGCTTGTAATACAAATTAAAGTAAAATTAGTTCTATGAAAAGAGTTAACTGTTTAAGCCAAACTAATCTTTTCATCACATAATTAGTTTTATATAAGATATGAAATGGAAGACAAAATGCCATCTTCTTTAAAGAACGAGGATTAGCATTATTTTTATTTTGTCCTCATTTACAGTTTTTCTATTTCCAATCAGCAAATAACTATTTTATCTTTTTCAAAAAAAATCATTTAAATACGGTTCACAAAAGAATCGAGTGTAAAATACTTATGAGTAGTAAAATAAAAGTATTTTGTTTTTGAATTTTATTGTTCAAGAATACTTTAAATACCTGTGCTTAAATCTGAAATTCAATACAAGAAGAGTGTATAAAAAGGAAAATGCGAAACTAATCAAATAAAATGCGACATTTTTTTTGCACTCCTAACAGAAAATTTAATTACCTACAAAGGAATTATATTGAGGATGATCATATTATTCACTAATATAATTAATAGCTTGTGATATTGAAAAAAAAAAAAAAATAATTTTTGCTGATTCATTATTCTGATCCTATTATGTATTTTAACAAACATTTTTTTCCAAGTACTAGATATGGTATATTTCTTAGTCGAGTTAAAACATTATCTATATTTATTATTATTATTATTATTATTACTATTATAACTATTTATTATTACTATTTATAATTACTATTTATTATTATTATTATTATTATTATTACTATTTATAATTACTATTTATTATTATTATTATTATTATTATTATTATTATTATTATTATTCATTATTCATTGAAAAACAATTATCTAGCTGGATCCTGGTCTTCTGGAATATTGATGTTTTCATGAATTGAAAAACGACACTAGACTTATAGAAATGTATGATATATGAATGGAGAATGCAAATGATAAAGACAAAAAAAAATTAACAATAAAAAGCCATGAATAGAACAATTATTGCTTAAAATATTAAACAAATTAATTAAAATATCGTAAAATTAAAATGTTATAAAATAAATAAGACTATAAAATTGATAGAAAATAATATACTTCTTCCAAATGAAATCTATATCACACAATCAACTTGACAAAAAATTTACTTAATGAATATCGCTTTATCAAGTTAAGCCAAAAACAGATTTATGAAAACTTAGAAGTCAAATATTTAATATTGGTGGTATAGGTTCCACATATATTCTTTATGTCCACCAATCATTTAATTTAATTTCCACAACACATAATTTTTTTCACTGTAATTTCATATATAAAATTAATTGCAATAACTTTTAATTTATATGGAAAATATAATAAAATAATTACAGGATCACCAATAATGTCTAATGGCTAAATATGGAATTTGTCGTATTGAACATCCGTGGGCCTCGTATTTCACTTACGGATGGTCATTGACGGATGATTAAAGGAAAGATATTCCTTTTGGAGAGGACTTTAAAGGGTTACTGGCCAGCAATTGCTTGATGTACGGAAAGACACCTTTCACCAAACAGTTTGACTACCCATACGGCAATGGGTTTATACACATTTATAAACCTTAAGGCATCGGTATTCCTTTAATAATCGCTGTAAAGTTTCCATGTTTATGAAAGCAGCAACAGCAACAATTACCGCCAGCTGCATGGATCAATGGATTCAAGCATATTTTCAGACTCAAAAAATATGGGAATTTTACTTCTTTGAATGAAAATGAGATCAGGACAAGTCTTATAGCTTCTCGCACTGCTACATGATTGCTTGTTTTGTTAAAATACAATGCTGAGTGCCGGAATTTTAAGTTGCCATAATTTGTCATTATATAAGACTAGAATGCAGTAGATGCATTTTTTGAGATAACTTTTTTTGATAACTGTATGTCTAATAAATTTGCTTAATACTTTGTAAATCGAAGTACATATAATAAATTTGATGAATTCTTTGTAAATACATTTTAAATCTAAGTACATCTAATAAGTTTGCTTAATACATTTGTAAAACATTACAATAAATGTATCTTACAGGAAATTATATTTGAGTAATTCAGGTAAGTTAATTTTTGCAAATATTTTACATTAAATTATATTTAACTATTACTAAATTTCATTATATATAACTTTAAATAATTTGAAAATTTTCAAATATTTGAGCAATTTTTCAGTTCATTCAAGCAACAAAAGCAAGCATGTTGGATAGCTATTGTGATGAGACACATTTATAAAAATCTTTTATGAAAAATCCATTGCTGTTTTTTACAATTACCTTGCAATATAATAGTTAACTTAACACCAATCTAGTTTAGATACCACAGATTTATAAACGTCTTGACATATTCCATCAATATACAAATAATTACTCTTATCTCTCCACGTTTAATATCCTTTCATATAGAACGGAATAAAAGTCTCTTTACTTCTGCTCCCGTTTTTATATATCACTGCATCGAAGTTGCATAAAAAGAAACTGTATCACATTCCGGAACCTGCAGAAATAAATACTGGACACCAACAAGTAACACTGCCAGGCACTGCATAACGTGGATTTGCGAAGTCGTTGAAATGCCTCTCCGGGAAATTACGTGGAGCGTACCGGAGATAGAAGGTCGTCCAAGGCCAAGGATGACCTGGCCAAACCCGATTAAGACAACCCGAAGTCGAATTATTTGGTTCTGCATGGGCAATCCTTTCTTCCGCTGCAACACTTTTGCCGACAAAAAGAAAAAAAAAGAACTACAGGGACAGAAATTTATATAAAATTATAAATAAACCAATAAGAAACGTTGAAATTGGTCTAGGACATAGATGACCAACTACAGGGATGAAAAAAGAACTACAGGGATGAAAAAAACATCCTGATGAAAAAAAATGTGTTCGCGCTGCTTGCTATACGGTAGTGAGAAGAAAGAAAAATGAGACCCACATGCAGTAGTAAGAAAAGAAGGTTTATTTCGCTTCTTCTTCCTTCATAAAAGAAGTGTGTAGGGCTCTTTTCTTCTTTTTTTTACTACCGTCGTGCAGTTCGAAAATAAAGAAGGCGTTTCTGTACCGGATGAGTGAATTTTGATGGGCGAAAGTTTGGCCGAAACGAGATAAGAAGACTCTTGTCTGACTGCCGAATAGAAATGGACTGGAATGAACTGAACTAATCCAGTTCTCTGTTTTTTTTAGGAATAAAGCTGTAAGGATTAAACAAACTGTCAATTTAAAGCTGTTAGAATTAAGTAAACAATTTTTTTTCAAAAATAAATCATTTGGGCCGATATAGTAGAGGTTAGCAATCTTAAAAAAAAAAAAGAAATTTAGAAATTAATGTATAAAAATAAAACGCATTTTCAGAATTCTTAAAAAAGAGAAAAAAAAATTATCAATAAATTATACTCAGATAATAAATTATGTTCCCTCAGTTATCTTTCAAACAGAAAAAATAAATACATTAAATAAAAAATAACAATTCTGGAATTCCAAGCGAATTTATAAAAAAGCAAGTAATATAAATAAATAAAATAAATGATATTATAAATGAAAAATATAAAATAAATCATATTATAAATGATAAAAATGTAATATATGATATTAAAAAGGATAAAATAAAGGACTTTATAAAAATACGTGAAAGATATTTTTAAAAATTAAAATAAATTCTAGACAATTTTATAAAAAGACACGGTAAAAAAATTTAATAAAAAATCAGATAAACAAATGATAAAATAAAATAAATGATAAAAAAATTATTTTCCAAATGATTTTTTAAAATCAAGTGAAATAAATTTTTAAAAAATAAATTTCAAACAATTTTATAAAAAAGGCCCACAAAAGAAATTTAAGAAAAAGTTACACTGAAGATAAATAAATGACAAAAAATAAAATAAATAATTTTCAAAATGATTTTATAAAATCACGTGAAACATCTTTAAAAAAAATAAATTCCAAATAATTTTATGAAAAAAAAAAAAGACATAAATCAAAGAAAACATATAAAAAAAACATATAACATACATAGAAAAACATACATATATAATCACATGAAATAAATTTAGAAAAAAATAATAAATTTCAAACAATTATATAAAAGAATGCACACTAAAGAAATTTAATAAAAAGGCACAGTGCAGATAAATAAATCATAAAAATAAAAATAAATGATAAAATAAATGATTTTATAAAATCACGTAAAAAAATTTAAAAAAAAAAAATCCAAATAATTTATTAAAAAAAGACACACTGAAGAAATTTAATAAAAAGGCAATCGAAAGTAATTTAACTAAACCAATAAGATAGCTTGTGAAAGAAATTTTAAAAAATAATAATAATCGAATAAGAAACATTGAGAATGGAGGGCCTGAATGGGCGAGTGGCTAGCGCTCTGGCGCTCGGCCCACAAGCTTCGGGTTCGTGTAATGGATGTTTGTAGAGGTTCGGAATCCACTTTAAACCGTAGGTCCCTTTCCTAATAGGATCGTAGAACATTGCGGGGACATTGTTATTCCGCGTCCGTATCTTCAAGTTACACGCACCCCCTGGGTAATGCAAAGTGAGTAACGTCTGTGCAGCGCTTGCCGTAAGGCATCCAAGACCAAGCTGTTTAATTGTTTGCCTGCTGCATTAGAAAAAAAAAAAACATTGAGAATGGACCAACCCAAGCTGAACCACTCTTCCCCAAACTATACCCATATATTTTATGGGTAATAATACTTATTATTTTTTAAATAACTTAATTAAATGCCCGTTTCGAATAACATGGAAAAATTCAGGACTCAAAATTCCTCTGATTCCATTTGACTAAACTTTGTTGAAAACAATAAACAGAAGAAACCTGCAATAGGAGATCACACAATATAAACAAAATCGAATACAATGTAAAAGTTGGGACCACGTTTTGATTGAGTCATTTATAATTCATCCATGTGATCATCTTTGGAAATAAAAATACCATCCAAGTGGAGACTATTTCACGCAATTGTAAATCACGGTCACTGAATTCTCTATGTCCATCTTTAATTTTTCTCTGCTGTAAGATCGAAAAGCGAAAAGACAGAATCCTAAGCTCTCCACGCAAAAGTAATCATTAGGAGTAGTCGCATTGTGATTGGACCAACGCTTGTATATTGTCCTCGTAACCAAGGTGATTCATCAAATATAAAAATTGTTAGCAATACGGTATTTTTTGTTGTTGTTGAATATCGGTGACTTTAGTATTTCACTTATGTATGCCAAAAACAAAATTGAGAATCCCTTCGTATTTGCGTGTCTTATGGAAGAAAATTCAAATAAATCTCTTTGGGTAAACTGATTAAAGAGGTAAAACGTTTAAGACACGTTGTCATAATAGCGATTGAGTCTCTTCGTTTTTGAAAGCAATGACTTTGACAAAGTTTGCGATGAGTTTTGAATCTCTCGTTAATTGTGCATGCGATTACTGCTCCTCGAGTGATAATTCTTTCTCTATTCTGTTCATTTTTAATGAAGTTATTATTCGTAATTTATACTAAATAATACAGGATACAAAATAATTATTGTTGCATGATCAAAATAAGGAATGAATTTCAATGATTTCATTGAAATCATTTTTAAACATCATGCAGATGCAATTTAAATCACAATCTTCGAGGTTATTAACATATTTTATATTTGTATAGGTTAGAGTGTTCATTTTAAATGAAATTATTATTTGTAATAAATATTGGATCTTACGGGGTACAAAATATTTACAGTTACAGGATAAAAATAAGCGATGAATCTCAATTATTTAGTTGAAATCATTCTGAATCATTATGTAAGTGCTATTTAAATCACAATCTTCGAGGGTTTTAACATCATTTATATTTGTATAGATAAGAGTTTTACTAAGAAATTAAACTAATTACTAAGAGTAAAACTAAACTAGTTTTAAAACTAAACTTACTTAAACTAAACTTACTATTTCTTAGTAAAACTAAACTAGTTTTACTAAGAGATTTACTAAGAATTTTGTTAACAGCTGCATATTATATTTAAATCTTAAATCTAAAATTTCAGAATGTGAGGAATAAAAATTGTAGATAAATATAATTGAATTAATTTGATAACCATTCATGCACTAGTAAAAGGGAAAAGTTCTACATAAACGGGCAACTTTACTAAAAACAGTTTCTAAAAATTAAGTATTTGTAATATACATAATATGATAAATTTCATTGAGTTCCTATTTATGATTATATATTATATATAAATAAGTGCATGTGAAAATTTCTAATTTTTTTTAATGATGTTGTGACAATAATAATGGCATGAAGTATAAATAAATTCTCAAAAATTTATTTACTTTTCTGGAATTTTTTTTAATTTGTTGTAAATTTTTTAATTTTTTTAAATTTATTTCCATCCCTGTATTCAAATTTCGAATGAAAAATCCATTCAGTTATTTCGGACATGTTAATCTCTAAAGATAATGTTAACTGTAACATAATTTTATAGCTGTAACTTTATTGTTGACTTTGTTAGCTATAACTTTACAGCTGACATGTTCAGCTATAAAGTTGAACCCAATTTATTGACTGATTAATCACAAAGCATCAATTTAAACCCCAAGCAGATAGAGCTTGAGAAGAATACTGAAATATGATTATTAAATCATATATATTCAATAAGTATCAAGTCATATATATTAAATAATTATTAAATTATATACATTTAATAATTGCTAAATCATACATATATTTAATAAACACCAAATTATTGATATTTAATAATTATCAAGACACATATATTTGGTGTTTTAAAATAAAAATATTTTACTAATTAAAAGATTTCATGAATCTATTTTTTTGTCCAAGAACGTAAAAATCGTAACAGATTTTTTTCCGTTTATTTTTTGTATAGAAACAGATTAAAAAAAATATTTTTTTCATAAACTTAAATTAGAATATATAATGGAATATGAATATTTTTATTAAAATGTTACTCAATTTTTTTTTTCATTTGTGATCTTCTACAAATATTTTCAAAGAAAGTTATGTATAGATAGTGAGAATTTTTTTTATTAAAAAAATGGTTCAATATTAATCTTTAAGAAATATTTATTTTCAATACAACACTGTACAAATTAACATACTTTAAGCGATACACAGAAGGAATGAATATTTAAGACTTATAATTAATAGTGTAATGTATTAACAAAGAACTCCTTAAATTATCATTTTTATTGAAAATTAAAGTGAGATTAATTTCCCACTGCAAAAAATTCTTAAATAGATAATTTTAATAAATAGAAAAAAAAACAATAATTCAAATCATTTGAAATTTAAATTTAAAAATTCAATGCTAATGCAGTTTATAATTTGTTACATATAGATATTAATTTATGTATTTATGCTCCAGTATAAATTAAGATCTATAACATTTAAAAGAAGTTTTTTTTTTTCTAAATTTATTATTTCGTTCCAAAGACTTGCACCAATAATTATAAAAAAATGTATTAATTAATTTCCAATTAAACAATTTTTTTTTATTTTAATTGATTTTCACGCCAACAGATGTTACCAGTCATAAAAAGTGACTGGCGCTATTAGTTAGTTGACTGTAAAAAATAAAACTAAGCAGAAAATTTAAAATTTAAATTTTTATTTCATTTTCCAAACTAACAGTATCATTTTAAAAATAAATATTAGCAGATTAAAAGGAAAATATTACTGGGAATTCTTGCATAAGAATAATTGCTTAATTTAGCTCATTCATATTAATTTAGTCGAGTTATTTAGAATTGTAAATGTTCTGTTAGAATTTAAATTTTTTTTTTTAATTTTAATTTTTAATTTTTTTTTATAATAATTATTATTATAATTGAATTTTAATTTTTAGAATTCAATAATTTTTTTTTTTAGATTTTTATATGTTTTTATAATTTTAATTTTTAATCTTAATTAAATTTTTATAATAATTATTATAATTGAACTTTAATTTTTTTAGTATTTTATTTGTTTTTAAAATTTTTAATTTTTAAATGTTCCATTTAGAATTTTATATATTCTCCTTTTATTCTGTTACGAAATTTTTATCTTAATATATTTTACCAGATGGTTTATTTTCTGTTACCAATAAACACAACCTTGTATCTGTTAGTTATTCAATAAGCAGTAAACTTTAATGAGAATTTTTGCTAAACTGAGGCAAAATAACAATTAACGCTTTAAAAATATCACAACACATCTTTTCTGATTGAATACATACTTTGTTTTGGCATCCATTACTGAAAATTTAATCAACAATTCTTTTAATGGCACTTCCTGGTTCAGAAAAAGAAGTGAAAATCAATTTACTGAAAATAATGCTCCTCGGTCATAAAACATGTACAAAATTACACGAACACATGAAACATTACCTTTTTAAATGAAAACTATGTACCAGCCGATAAGGGAGAAAAAGAATAGACTTAATAGTCAGTTCACGATGCAAAAAGTAGTTGGTAGAGAAATATGACTCGCATAACTAACTTAATTTACCGGTTTGTAAAATATGTATTTTGTCATATGCAGCAGAGCATAATTATCCCTAATCAGTTCCTTTTGAAAACACTATTTTTTAAATAATATAAAATAAGCTTATCATTTAATTATAAGCAAGAATACATATTACTCATTAACTGTAATTGCTTAATTACTTTTATATGGATATTAATTATACTTTTAAATAATATAATAATTATATTATTTTTTATATTTATATTTATACAAGGTTCATTGTTTGCTTAAGATTAGTGCTTTTGATGACATTTGATGTTTATAATCTTCAGAAATAAAATGCCCTTCAAAATATTTTATAATATTGTTATTAATTTTGGTCTGATGTAGTCAGAAGTGCACCGAAAGTTCCTTGGTATGATTATTATGAATCAGTAAACCGGAAATTCCTTTCGATATGTACGAAAAGATAGATGTATAATGCTAAATGTCAAATATCATCTTTGATATTAAGTTGTGGTAGCACCAAAAGCCAGTATTTACTTACTGAAGTGACTACTTTGTAAGTGCCATCACCGATTAATCTACAGACTAGAAAATCGTGTCTTAGTATTCCGGATATAGAACGTAGAACACAAATATGTTGTCAGATTACCCAAATCAGTTGTTTTAAAGTTTTAAATTGCAAGAACAAAAGAGACCAACGTTTATTTATTGCCTACTTCGTAAAGTGGCAAACACAGATTATACCTTACGCTAGATTTAGCAATTCGGGAGATATCGGAGTATAGAATACATACTTCACATGCCTTTCAGACCCTAAATTTCAAGGGCATCGGGATTCAATTGGGAATCTTTGATTCTAAATTAACGTGGTTCCAAGATAGAAAATTCAAAATATCATGCATGCCATGAAAGAATCAAAATTATTATTATTTTATGAATATTTTTACAGCAATAATATTTATGAATATTTTTACAGCAATAATATTTATGAATATTTTTACCGCAATGATATTTATGAATAACATTCCTTTAAATTTTTATTTCACAGATATTTTCAAAATTTACTTTATTGAAAAATATTTTTTTTTTTTTTTTTTTTTTTTTTTTTTTACATTCAAAGAAAATATTAGCTATAATAGGAAATTGTTAGAGTCTCTAGAAAGAAATGAAATTTTATACAAGCAACTTAATTTTATTTTGCAACTTTTTTTTATTTTAATAATATTATTTTAAAAGGCTATAATACTAATAATTTTTATTTCTTGAAATCAATTTTGTAGTCATAACAGAGAATTAATAGTAATTTGTCTCTGCTCATAAAATAATTTCAATATATCAGGTTAAATAAAACAATAAATATTATTATATTGTTTATCCTAAAAAATGATTTAATTTTCTTCAAATTTTATAAATCTAACATAAATATTAGTAACCTCAGACAATTTCTTTTCAAAATAAATGTAAATATTTAAAAACATTTTTCTTTTTTTAGACTAACGAACAAATTTACCTTTTTACAATTCAACAATACCTACAACAAAGGATATCTTCATAAAACTATTTAACAAATATTTTAGTTAACGGTTGACTATATTTTTCATAGTTAACATTTTTCCCCCCTAAAATACTATATATTTCAAAGAATGATTACGTCAACATGGGTAAATTATTTTTATTTACAGCAAAACATACGGTAAGTCTTTTCTCTTAGTTAAAGGTTTTTTTTTACTAAAATACTATATATTTCAAAGAATAATTACATCAACATGGGCAAATTATTTTTTTATAATAGATCATACTGTATGTCTTTTCTCTTAGTTCTTCGACGATCCATTGATAAATGAAAACTTTTAATGATACTTCACTCAATATTTTTTTTTACTAGATGTAAGAAAGACATCTTGAAAAAAAATATTTACGTTATTGAAAGTAGATAAGTAATCTCCAGACAAAATTAAATTGAAGATGGAAATTTTTGTTACGTAGTAACGCTATACACCTATATTTTGTAGATATTTTTAATTCGATTAATAATTAATATTTACAGAATTAAAACAGATAATTTATAAAACAATTAATAATGCATCTATTTAATTACTATTTCCATTAATACAGTATCATGTGTGCAATAACAAAGGCATATATATTTTTTGATCAAAGTTGCAAGAAAATTGCCTTTCTTGAAAGTGAAGCCTGACAACTTTTCCAATATTTTTAGTTTTTCCAATATCGTACGTCCATCATATCTTGACAGACAATCATGGAGGAAAGATTGATAAAGTTAAAAAATAATATGGATTAATTTCATCACAAGGTTATAAATGAAAAAAAAATAAATGCACAATAGCAAAATTAAATGAAAATGATTTAAAGTAGCAATTTTAATATGTTAATGTTACTAAAAATTTTCTTGTCTAAAAATTGTCTTGCCCGTTGATTCAAATATTCATATATTTCTTTTAATTTTGTTTTCATGAATTTATATATGAAAAGTCCTCTCCAAAAGGAATTACTTTCCTTTAATGACTCATCAGTGGGCGTATGTAAGGCCCACTGAGATTCAAAGAGGAAAAAACCATATTTTGTCATTAGACATTTTTGGTGGACCTGTAACGATTTAAAAATTTTTGCCATATAATTAAAAGTTGTTTGCAATATATTTTCTATATGAAATATATCATAGTGAAAAATTTATAAGTAGATGAAATGAAATTAAGTAATTGGTGGACATAATTAATATAAGTGTCACATAAAACCCTGATCTCTAGAGATATGATTTCTTTGTTTTCATAAATAAGTTTTTGGCTTAATTTGTTAAAGCTATAAGCATTAAACAAATTTTGAGTCACTTGATAAATTTGTGTAAATTGTTGTTGCCATTTAATTAAAATGTAATCATCCCTCAGGGGGAATATGTAACTGAAATATAAGGCCCCCAAATGATCAATTAAAAAATTCCATATTTTGACATTAGATATTCTTGGTGGTACTGTAACGATTTAATTATTTTTGCCAGATAAAATTAAAAGTCATATCAATTATATTTATATATGGAATCATAATGGAAACACTTATTTGGTCAAATTAAATTAAATAATTGGTGGACAAAATGAACGTATGTGGAACCTAAGCCACCAATCTTCTAAGATTTTATTTCTATGTCTGCATAAATCTGTTTTTGGCTTAACTTGCGGAACTTATTCATTAAGCAAATTTTGAGTCATGTTAATTTTGTGACTTAGGTTTCACTTGAAGGAAGTATATTATTTCCTATCGATTTTATAGTCTTACTTATGTTATAACACTTCTTTCTTCTTTACTGGCACAACAGCCCCATGATAGGCCAAGGCCGTTTACCAACTGGCAGATTTCGTGATAGAAGTTGTTTTCATTTTACAGGATACTGTCGTCATCCCTATGTACAACGCTCTACACTGTCATGTTTGACTTGGACCTACGTTTTAAAGTGGATTACGAACCACTACAAATATCCACGGCACCGAAGGGACACGAGCACCGAGTGCCAGAGCGCTAATCACTTGCCAACCAGGCCCCTTCATAACATTTAATTTTTACATTATTTTAATTAATTTCTATTACACTTTAAGAAATAATTGTTCTATTCATGGCTGTTTTTTTCACTTTTTTGTCTTTACACTTCGCTTTCATCATATATATGTATCATACATTTGAGTCTAGTGTCGATATTCAATTCAAAAAAGCATATCCAAAAGATAGGGATCAAGCTAGATATTTTTAAATGAAAATTCGTCATAAACTAGCATTAAAAAAAGTAAAAAAAATTTCACATAACTAGCATTAAAAAAGGTTTGTTAAAATAGATAATAAGATCAGAATGAATCAGCAGAATTTATTATTTTCTACGTAATTTCAATTTCATAAGATATTAATTAGATTAGTGGATAATATGATGGTCCTTAAATTAATTCGTTCGTAGATAATTATTTTTCTGCTAGGAGTACAAAAAAATTGCGTGTTTTATTTGATTAATTCCTTTCGTGTAATGAATTTCATGTATGTATAGAATTTCAGATTTAACCAAAGGTATTTAAAGTATTGTTGAACAATTAAAATTCAAGAGCAAAATACTTTTCTTATATTATTCATAAGCATTCTACATTCTTTTCCTTTATGAATTCGCATTTTAACTGAATTTTTTTTTGTAAAACAAATAATGTGTTAAAAAAGATAAAATAGTTATTTGCTGATTGAAAATGGAAATATTTTAAATGAAGCAAAAATAAAAATAACGCTAATCCTCGTTCTGTAAAGAAGATGACTTTTTTTGTCTTCCATTTGAGATCATAAATAAAACTAATTATGTGATGAAAAGATTAGTTTGGCTTAAACAGCTAACTCTTTTCCTGGAATTAATTTTACTTTAATTTATATTACAAGATGAAAGAACAGGAGACAAACCTTGAAGTTTAAAGTTAATTACTGAACTAATTCGTTGAAAAATTATTTTATGGGCATCTTTGAAAGTCAATATTTAAGACTAAGGTTTTTATTCACCGTATACTGCAATAAATTAAATGCATTGCATTTGAGAATATTTAATAAAGGAAAATATTTAGTTCTAAAAGTTTACAAAAAAAAATGTTATAAATGAAAAACAAATTAAAATTAATTTTCTTTAAACTTTTTACTTCAACAACTTAAAACTGTTTTTATAAAATATTCTATCATTAATTAAATCATTGATTACTTTAAAAGAAACTACAATTTTATTGTTCTTTGAAAACAATTCTGATTATTTCAAAAATTTGCCAATTTATAAAATACATAAGGTGGATCTATATTTCCTTTTCCTTACAAAAATAGAATTTTTTAAATAATACATATGATAGCTAAAATGTTCATTGTTTTTTTTTTCAATTTCACTGCTCATTATAAACAATTCAGATTGTTTCATAGATTTTGCAATTTATAAAATACGTGACATGGATCAATATTTTATTTTCTTTACAAAAATATAATTTTATATACAATATATGTTAGCTTATATGTTGCGTATTTAATAAAGTAATAATTTTTTTAGAAAAATGAGAACACAAATTTTAGAGATCATTTCAAATTTAAATTCATAAGATAATTTTGAATAAAAAGAGTTTTCACAAAAAAATCAATTTAAATATCGTAAATAAATAACACCATGCAGGAAACTATAATTATCTTCATCATCTTTATCTTATAATTTACTTTAATATCTTCATCATTATCTTATCACTTACTGTAATATATTCATAAACTATAATCATTTTTCATTATCAATTATCTTATAATGATATAATTTCTACTAAGCAAATCATCATTAAATGTTATAAAAAGCAATTTCTTTGTGATTTTATTTGAGTTTTGTAACACAATCACAAAATAATTCATTTTATATGTATTAAAATTTAATTTGCGCCTTTCAAACTCTATACATGAAATTAAACGTATTCAATAATCTTTTATTCCAAACATACTCAAACACATTTTTTTACTCAATAATTTATGATAAAAATAAGGTTTTTTTATTTAATACTGTTTCTCTTAAACAACGCATAAACGATTATGTTTTGCGAAATAAATGGATCTTTTTTTACTTAAAACTGTCGGCTCATTTTGTGTTTTTATAATAAAAGTTTTACACAAGATACAGCAACCCTTCTTTGAAAACTCTTTTTATGATTTATATTACCGAGAACACTGTCTATGTGTCTCAAATTCTGTAAATAAGCAATTTATTTCCCTTAGCTGTATTTAGATATGCATAGGCAAAAGATATTGTGAAGTTATGGAAGGGATATTTTCTTGAGATAGGATTAAAGGGAAAAAACAATTTTTTTATGAATTTAATACATTCATATTGTCACGTATCCTTTTTATATACCAAAGAGGTTGGTTTTGCATTTATTGATGGCACTAAGACACGAACATGCAATTTTGTTTTTGCTCTTTCAATCGCACGCTCTTACGAAGCTTTTGCGTTATTTACTTTTGTGATCAGGGAATATTTTACTAGACATTGTTATTTTTATAGTTAATGAAATCAGCAGTACTTTTTTATGGGAACAGAATAATAGAAAGAAATTTAAGATAGTAGTTATTGGTAGTCTTGTGGGGTTTCGAAACGGATGTGGTAAATTTTATAAAAATTCAGTTATATTTATTGGTCTAGTGCATTTGTTTTATGTATGAAAAAATGATAACATCAGAAATTCTTGAAAGTAAATAATAATACGAAAAAAGAAAAAATGAAATAAAATTGGAAATAATAATTCAGATATGAGTACAATGTTGTACATTATGCAATCAGTAACAATTAATAAAATCAATGTAAATACCATGTTAAAACCATGTTACACATTACAATGTAAAGCAATATTATATAAAACAATATTACATAAAACAATATTACATAAAATAATGTAAAACGTTACATAGTCACCATTGTAAAACAATGTTATATAGTACACTGTAAAACTGATACGTGATACAATGCGAAACAGTATTATATAAAACAACGTAAAATGTTATATAGTAAACAATATAAAACAGTGTTGTATAATATAATGTAAAGCAATATTACATAATACAATGCAAAATAATTGTTTTTCACATTAAACAATCTACAATGAACATGAGTACATTGTTGAAGCATTTGTTCGAACACCAACAAAAGCTCATTTTAACCAATAACTTCTTTTCAGACAAAGTAACATGGTGGGTAATACATATTTTGAATATCATTATTCTAATGTGACTTTTTTTAGCATTTCCTTATTAAAATCAACCTATATTTAAATTTTTTTTTCAGAGAACTCTACTTCGAAGGCTTATTTTAACCTGAATGAAAAAAGTAGAATAATGCTTCCCAAGTGGATTTGCCTGAGTTCCATATGAGGGATATAATAAAATGTCAAAAAATCTGATTAATTATGCGCGGACAATTAAACATAATCACCTATTGAATTCATTCGTTTTTCAAAGCAGTAACTTTAGTTCATGCCAAATGCAGAAATCGAACGCTTCTTCACTCACTGGTTAACTTTGGAACAACGAATGAATTTTATGAACTAATTATGATGCATTATGAAGATGAGTGTTTATATTTTTAATAGATTTTTATCCCTAATATATATATGGAAACATTCGTTTGGGTTTTAGTAATACTTATAGAGATTCAGAGATTTATATACAAATAAAAAAAAAAAACTAAAAACAAATAAACAAAATTTAAGAAAGTACGTGAATATAATAATGTTATATGGCTTAGGAAATATTCTCAAATAATAGCTATTTGATTAAAAATAAAAAATATATACTTTAACATGAAATAATATCTGAAGTATCCAAAATATTTTACATATTTTAAATAGTTGGTTTATACAATAAATGAAATAATAATGCTGGTTTAAGCATTTAACAGAGTAAGATATTAATAAATGGTTAAATGTTCAGCTTTTTTTTTTTTCTAATGAATAATTGCCAAATTATGCATTAAAAATTAGCATAAAATTAGCATAATTATTAGATTAACGTCTAAATCTCTGAAAAAAATAAATGTTCCTTAATTATTTTTTATTCTATTAAAAAAAACTTATTATTTAAACTTATTAAGTTTTTCTATATCTTGTAATTCAGTTTTTTTCACTTACCATTTTAAAATTTTATGAAATCATAAGATTGAAATTTATGCAGAACTAGTTTAAACTGAAATTGGGTTATTTTCACTGCTTGTCTTCTTAAGTAAAATTCGGATGATTAAATTAATATTAAATGTTTAAAGAACTAATTTTGTTTAATAATTGTCAAAAATTATTTTAATTTATTTTATTTGATATAAAAATAGGTTCAATAATTAATTGGTTAATCTTTAATATTTGAAATGTTTAATGCCATTAATTAGTAAGAAAATTAAAAAATATCGATTATATAAAAACACAGCAAAATTCTTTTTTGTACTAAAAAATTATCTAAATTGGGAATAACGCTTTGATTATCAAAGAAGAAATAGCAGTATTTATAAATATTTTTTTATTTAATTTATGAGTTGCACCACAAAATAAAAATTAATATTGGTATGTTTTTAAATACAAGCTCCTTGTATTGCAAAATTTATAAGTTATAATATTTCTTAAAGTTTCGTGTAAGTATCTCATTAAAAAAGGTGAAAAATTATGAATAAGATTAATAATTTGTAAACATCAGTATTAATTTGAAAAAAACAATTCAAGCTTTTCATGGGCTACAAATTATATTTTGAAAAATCATTGACATTTACGTCACACAAATTGCATTACAAAAAATACTTCAAGTAATATTTAAAAAAGGAAAAATAAATACAAATCTTTAACAAGTGTTCCCTTATTAAATTAACAGTATTTTAAATATGCAGCTCTTCATAAAGCACCATATTTATTTAATTGAAAACAACTTTTGAATGAAAAAAAGTGTATGTTCTAAGATTATTGGAACTCGCTAACATATTATTTTCTGCTTTTCAACTGATAAAGAGCTTACAGTATTTTTAATGAGAAAATAACTGCTGCATGAAAAAGAACTGAGCTTTAGAAGTTGTTCTAAAAATAGCTATTTCTTTGAAGTATTTCTGCTTTGCCAGCTTTTTACACTTATTTTTCAATGTGAATTCTGCGAATTTTGAAAACTGAAATTTATGTCGAGTCATTTAATCATACAGAAACGATTAGTAAACAAATTATTTTTTTAAGCTCCTATTCTGGCAGTATAAAAGGAGTAAAAATTACATCTAGCAAAAGTAGAAAAGCACATATAATTCGATGTTTTACACACACACATATATATATATATACATAAACGTTTATTCATTTATTAACTATACACTTTTATTTCATTTACTTTCCTACATTTACTAGATGTAATTTTTTACTCCTTTCCTAATATCTGAATAGGAGTTTAAAAATAAATAATTGGTTTACTAATCTATAATATATATATATATGTATATATATACGAGTAGTTCTATATATACAAACATATCCATATACATACACACACCCATGTATATATATATATATATATATATATATATATATATATAGTCCTGTATAGTACTTTATTTTTAATGTTATTCTTGTTGATATGTAATTATTTAAAGATAAATCAAAGAATTTGAAATTTAACAAATAACGTATTATGTTAAACTTCCGATTTGGTCTTTTAGAATTTTCGAGATGAAACATTTCCTAAAAAATTTCCCAGTGCATGCTTTGAATAAAAATACAGAAACACAGAAATAAAAAAAAAAAAATGAATTCATTTTTTTTTTAAATGTATAATATTTCTAAATATCGCCCCATTAATTTTTTTTTCATGAACATTGTTTAGATATCTTACTTAAACGACAAACTCCATTATACGATTACATTTTCAGAACTTACAAACTTGGAAGTTATTTAGCTCTTAATGTTAGACAAAAAAGGAAAAAAAATCTACAGGCCCTTTTCATCTTAGTTCAGCTTGCAGTGTTGCCACAGACACACAAAAAAAAAAAATCCATCTCAAAACAGAATTTTCTTTTCTGACAAAATTGATGGAAGAAATTTTTTTCGTTTCTTACGTTCAATGTTTTGGTGTGTTGCTGATTTGCTTCAGTCTTAATCTTAGAGAAAAAAATTATTTTTTTTTCTGCTTTACTTCATTGGTGTAGTTGATAATCCAGCTTATTTTTCTTCCATATTCAGTTATTGTACTGATACGTAATACGATGTATCTATTTTTTATAATGTGGCATTTTGAAAAAAAACAATAAAAAAACATATATTTATTGACTGAAAATATTCGAAATGTTTTAAAAATTTAATACTTAAGACAGAAAATCCTAAGAATGGTTAAATCTTTCATATTTATTTTTTGTTTCTCGTTTTTTTTAAATATTTTTTTTTTTTTAATAAATATTTGTAGGAACTATTTTGAAACATTTTTGGGGATGCTATTGTATGTATATACGCGGATATTTTCTATTAAATACATTAAAATATTTAATAGTGACTTGATACAGTTGTAATAAGAGATTATAATTCCTTTATTTATTTACATTAAATTGTATTGATATCTACCTCGGATTTTTTTAGTCTGATACCACATATCTTTTAATAAATTCACAAAAAATAATCAAATAAAATATAATGTAAAATTTATTATTCTCTTTTAATAATTCTGTTATAATGGATAATTAATCATCCATATTTTTATTCTGTATTTCTACATATTTTTATCCTATATTACCTAGTATTTCATAGAAATATTAATTCATTAAAACTGAACACAATAGAGATACAACCAATACTTGAGTAACCGTAATAACATGCACAATAAGTGTCTATGAACTTCAAAAACGATCACAGTTTTGGTAGCAGTCATCGTTTTCAAAAATAAAGAGACTCAATCACTATTATGACAACTGTCTTAAGCATCTTACCTCGATAATCAGGTGACCGAGAGAGATTTATTCTCAATTTGTTTCCATAAGACATGCAAATACAAAGTTCTTTAGTTTCTTCGGAGCATAAATAATGACACAAGGTCACCGATATTCAACAACAACAAAAAATACAGAATTGCAAACAATTTTCATATTTGATGAATTTCTTTGGTTACGCTGACAATATCCAAGCGTTAGTCCAATCACAATGAGAATACTCCTTGTGATTACTTTTACCAGGAAATGCTAGGATTTTGTCTTTGCACATTTCGATCTCACAGAAGAGAGCAAATTAAAGATGAACATTGACAATTCAGTGACCATGAAAGTGATTTAGAATTGGGTGAAATAGTCTCCACATGTATGGTATTTTTATGGCCAAGGGCAATGGAATAGATGAATTATAAATGACTCAATCAAAACTTGGATCTGATTTTACATTGTATTCGATTATGTTGGTATTGTGTTTTTATTATTTTATTTATATTGCGGGATTCTTTTCTTCATTGTTTACAACAATATTTAGTCAAATGTATCAAAGTAATTTTGAATCCTGAATTTTTCCATGTTCTTTAGAACTGACATTTAATTAAGTTAGTTAAAACACTAAATTAATGCATTAAATATTTTTACCCATAAAATATATTTGTATCGCTTTAGGAAGAGTGGGTGAGTGATGTCCTGGATCACTTTCAACGTTTCTTATTGGTTTATTTATTATTTTTTCACGAGCTATTTTATTGGTTTATTTAATTTACTCCCATGTGCCGTTTTATTAAATTCTTATAGTGTTCCTTTTTTATAAAATTGTTTGGAATTTATTTAATTTTCTTTTAAAATTTATTTCACGTGATTTTATAAAATAATTTGGAAAATCATTTATTTTATCATTTATTTAATTTTTATCATTTTTTTTTTCTTCAGTGTGCCATTCTATTAAATTTCGTTAGTGTGCCTTTTTATAAAATTGTTTGGGATTTTTTTTTTTTTTTTTTTTAATTTCTTTCATGTGATTTTAAAAATTATATGGAAAATCATTTATTTTATTTTTATCATTTATTTATCTTTAGTGGGCCTTTTTTATAAAATTTTTTATAAATTTATTTTGAATTTATTTTATTTTTTTTGAATTGAATTTCATCTTTTGATTTTTATGAAATAATTTTTATTTTTTGTAATTTGTTTGAATCATTTATAACATCTTTTGTTTTATCATTTATTTGAATCCTTTATAATATAATTTTTATTTAATTATAAACGATTATTTTTTCTTTTACGTTCTTTTTTATAAAATCATTTGGAATTCTATAATTCATTTTTTATTTAATTTATTCTCTTTTTACAGTTTTGAAATATAACTAATGAACATAATTTATTACCTGAATATAATTTATTGATATTTTTCTTTCTTTTTTTTTTTTTTTAAGATTGCTTTTATGAGTTTTGTTCCTGCTTTAAATTCTAAATTTTGTCTCCAACTTGTATATCATCCTAGCCGATTATTATTATTATTTTAATTTGCCTACTTAATTCTTACAACTTTAATTTTTGCCTTGCTTAATCCTCACAATTTTTTTTCCTAAAAAAGAACAGAGAACTGGATTAGTTCTGTTCATTTGTATTCGTCAGTCAGACAAAAGCCTTCTTATCTCGTTTCGGCCAAACTTTCGCCCAACAGAATTCACTCATCCAGTACAGGAATACCTTGTTCATTTTCGAACCGCAAGACGACGTTAAAAAAAGAAAAGACCCCACACACTTCTTTTATGAAGGAAGAAGAAGAAGAGAAAGAAACCTTCTTTTCTTCCTATTGCATGTCGATCTTTTTTTCTTTCTTCTTCTCACTTTTTATCAGAATGTTTTCTTTCATCCCTTGTAGTTCTTTTTTTTTTTTTTTTTTTTTCTTTCTGGCGGCAAAAGTGTTGCAGTGGAAAAAAGGATTGCCCATGCAGAAAAAAATAGTTCGACTTCGGGTTATCTTAATCGGGTTTGGCCACGTCAGCCTTGACCTTGGACGACAGTCTTTCTCCGGTACGCTCCACGTAATTTCCCGGAGAGGCATTTCAACGACCTCGCAAATCCACGTTATAAAGTGTCTGGCAGGGTTACTTGTTGGTGTCCAATATTTATTTTTGCAGCCACCGGAATGTGATACAGTTTCTTTTCATGCAACTGCGATGTAGTGATATATAAAAATGGTAGCA
Source organism: Caerostris darwini (assembly GCA_021605075.1). Taxonomy (NCBI): domain Eukaryota; kingdom Metazoa; phylum Arthropoda; class Arachnida; order Araneae; family Araneidae; genus Caerostris; species Caerostris darwini. Next base: position 354,392 of record BPLQ01015456.1, read on the forward strand.
GATAAAATAAAGAGCCCAGATCCGTCTTTTTATTCCGTCATATATGAAAGGATGTTAAACGGGGAAAGATGATAATTATTTATATATAGAAGGAAATAAGTGTAGATTTTCATAAAGCTGAGGTCTCTAAAAGTAAATTGGTTTTAAGTTAACTATTATATTATAAATGTGTCCCTTCACGATAACTATGCATACAACAACTTTTAATCCTTAAATGAACTTAAATATCCATTAAGTTATTTGTGAAATGTCTTCAGTTATTTAAAGTTGTTTATAATGAATTTTAATAATAGCTGAATATAATTTAATAAAATTATTTAAAAATATATCTTACCTTAATTACACAAATATAATTTCCGTTAACATACATTTATTGTTATGTTTTATAAATGTATTAAGCAAATTTATTAGATGTACTTAGATTCTCAATGTATTAAGCACATTTATTAGATGTACTGAGATTTGCAATGTATTAAGCAAATTTATTAAATGTACTGAGATTTATTGTAAGTTATAATAAATGCAAGTTACAATAGATAAACTATTTTATAATATTCCCACCTGTTTAGGTACAATTGCTGTTCAATAAATTAAAGGAGCCACGAATCATACTGAAAGACAGATTCTGTATTATCAATAAAGGCCAAACAACACCCAAAATGCAATTAAGACAAGTATTTTTAGAAGCGTAGAAATCAACACAGACCGAAGCAGGGTATTTGAAATATGTAACATATTTTCTGAAGTAGTAAAACGTTGCCTAAAAAAATTTATAATTTCCTGCCATTTTAGCAAAGCATTCGTTAATACTATTGGTGTAATTGAAGTCATATCATATCATTGTTCATGTGATTCAGGTTCGAATTGATAGATCTTTATCAAAATAATATTTTAAGACAAAACATGACAGAGTTTTCATGTGGCAAGAAGTAGATATACTTTTAGCAACATGCAGATATTTTTAAATAAAATTTTCAATTATTCTAATAAGCTATAACACGATATCAGTAGTGTTATTTTCTTCGATGTAAACGTGTTATTTTAAAAGACTTTTTAGAAAAAAACATTTACATCAAAGAAAACAACAACTACTGGTATTGCGTTATAGTGAAAACATTCCAATACAATATTGTGGTATATCAGAGTACCAAAAAAAAAAGCTTCCTTCAGTATAAGTTCTGTAAATGAAACAGGTACGCACATGAAGTAAAAATCGAGGCGGGCGAGTTATTCCATTCTAATGAAATTTTTTACCTACGTATCATTCAACCATTCATGCAAATGATAAAAATTTAAATCCTTACTAACAAAGAATTAATCAATAACAGCTTACCACTTTTAAAGTATGTTATAGATAATTTAAGCAAGGATATGTCTCTATCAAAATAAAATTGTTTTTCATCCATCCAAAACATTTTATTTTAAAAGTACATTTAGTTATTTTTCAAATACACAAAAATTCTCTCAAAATAATAATGTCTGTTTCAACTTGTATTTTTACATTCCAATGATATATTTTGGCCATACTCGTGCCCTTATAATACGTGCGAAGCTAGAGTACAGGAGAGACTAGGTTCGTAATAACTGGCTGTAACTGTTGCAATCACTGCTTTCATAAACATGGAAACTCTATAGAGATGATTAAAGGAAACTACCGACTCAGTTATGCTTATAAATGTGTGTAAACACATTGCCGAATCGGTAGTCAAGCTGCTTGGTGAGAGATATATCTCCTGTACATCAAGCAATTGCTGGGCAGTAACCCTTCAAAGTCCTTTCCAAAAGGAATATGTTTCCTTTAATGAGCCATCAGAGAATCTTAGGTAGAATTAATGAGAAAAATATATATTTACTCATTAAACAAATTTTTGGTGGTCCTGTAACGATTTAATTATTTTTCCATATAAATTCAAAGTGATGGCGAATAATTTTACCGTCAAAAAACTTTTTAGATAAAATGAAATTAAAAAATTGGTGGCAAAATGAATATACTTAAATGGATCCTACCACCAATCTCCAAAAATTTGAGAGTGGTGGCATGGATGTTTATTATCAGAAGTCAGTGCGGAAGTTATCAGTTAGTGCGGAATCCATGATAAACTATAGGTCCCTTTATAATTAGCCCAGAGTGTGCAAAAAATTATCGTAGAGAGATAAACAAAACCAAACCAAACATTTGATTTCTAAGTTTCCACAAATTTATTTTTTGCTTAACTTGTTAAAACGATATTTATTAAGCAAAGGAAAAAATTTCTTTGGTTAATGAATATCGTTTGTATATGAATATATAAAAATATCGTGTGACTTAAATATCACTTGAAAATATATTGTTTCCTATCAATTTTATTTCCTGTTATCGAATGAAGGTCTTATATAACACTTTACTTTTTACAATATTTAAATTAATTTCTGCAATACTTTAATAAGAAAATAATTTCTTAATTTTTAAGTAATACTTATTCTATTCATGGGATTTTTTTGTTCATTTTTCTTTTGTCTTTATGAAGACAAAAAATAAATGCCTCTTCGCTTTCCTCATATATATATATTGTACATTTCTATGAGTCGAATACCATTTTCAATACAAGAAAACTATTAATAATCCTGAAGATTAGGATCAAGCTGGATAATTGTTTTTAAATGAAAATTCGATTATGAAATGTAGCATGTCAATTATTTGAATGAAATGTTTGTTAAAATACAAAATAGGATCAAAATAATGAATCAGCATGAATTATTTTTTTCTACATAATTTCGACATTATTAGATATTAATTATATAAATGGATAATATGATGGTCTTCAGACTAATTCCTTTGTAGAAATTTTGTATTTGTTGTAATTACTTTTCCTGTCAGGAGTGCAAAAAAATGTTGCATTTTATATGATTGAGTTAATTTTTATACATTCTTCTTGCATTGAATTTCAGATTTAACCACAGATATTGAAAGTGATTAATTTATTTGAACAATAAAATTAAAAATAAAATACTTTTCTTTTATGAGTCATATTTTAACTAAAATATTTTGCTAAAGCAAATATTGCGTTTAAAAAGATAAAATAGTCGTTTACTGATTGGAAATGGAAATATTGTAAATAAAGCAAAAATAAAAATAATGCTAATTTTCGTTCTCTAAAGAAGATGACTTTTTTGTCTTCCATTTGAGATCATAAATAAAACTAATTATGTGATGAAAACATTAGTCTACCTTAAACAGGTAACTCATTTCATTGAAGCAGTTATAACTTCAACAAACTTCAAGGTTTGTTTTCTGTCTTTCCAATTTGTATTATAAATTAAAATAATTTATATTACGAGTTGGAGAGACAGGAAATAAACCTTCAAGATTAAAATTAATAATTGAATTAATTTGTTGGAAAATTATTTTAAGTGTATTTCTGAAAGTCAATATTTAAGAAGTACTAAAGTTTTTATTTTATTTTTATTTACCATAAACAGGAATAAAATATATACATTGCATTTGAATATATTTTAATAAAGAAAAATACATAAGTCCAAAATTTTCCAAACAAAAATATGTTATAAATGAAATACCGATTGATATTAATTTTCTTAGATTTTTACTTTAACAACTTAAAGTTGTTTTCATAAAATAATCAATCATTAATTAAATCATTGATTATGTTGAAACTGCAATTTCATTGTTCATTATTGGTAATTTATATAATAGATAGGATCGATATTTTTTTCTTTTTTACAACAATATATTTTTGTATAATACATATGAGAGCTTCTATGTTGCATGTTTAATTAAAGCAACTATTTTTTAGAAGTATGAGTACACAATTTTAGAGATTATTTCAAAATTAAATTAATAAGATAATTTTGGAGCTCATTATCATTATATTCACATTTACAATAATATCTTCATCATTAAAACTATAATGGTTTTTCATTATCAAACATCAATATTCATCATTTTATATTTCTAACAAACATATAAGCATGAAATTTTATCAAAAATAATTTCCTAGTGATTTTGTTTGGATTTGTAACTCAATCAAAAAAAATTTATTTTATATGTATTAGATTTATTTTGCATATTTAATGTAATATTTATTTGGTACCTTTCGCACTCTATAAATTAAATTATACATATCCAATAATCCTTTATTCCAAACATATTCAAAGAAAAACATTTTTTTCACTAAATAATTTATGATAAAAATAGGGTTTTTTTAGTACCGTTTCTCTCAAATAACGCATAAACGATTAAATCTTCGTTTCTTTTTTATTTAAAACTGTCAGCTCATTTTGTGTTTTTATAATAAAATTTTGCACAAAATAGGGCAACTCTTTTTTGAATCTCTTTTTATGATTTATAGTACCGAGAACACTGTCTATGTGTCTCAAATTCTGTAAATAAGCAATTTATTTCCCTTAGATGTATTTAGATATGCTTAGGTAGAAGATATTGTGAAGTTATGGCAGGAATATTTTCTTGCGATAGGATTAAAGGGAAAAATAATTTTCTTATGAATTTAATGCATTGATATTGTCCTGTATCCTTTTTATGTACCAAAGAAGATGGTTTTGCATTTATTGATGGCACTAAGACACGAACGCGAAATTTTGTTTTTGTTCTTTCCTCCGCATGCTCTTACGATGCTTTTTGCGTTATTTACCTTTGTGATAAGGGAATATTTTACTAGACATTGTTATTTTTATATTTAATGAAATCTGCAGTACTTTTTTATGGGAATAGAATAATGCGAAGAAATTTAAGATAGTAGTTATTGGTAGTCTTATGGGGTTTGGAAACGGGTGGGGTAAATTTTATAAAAATTGTGATATATTTTATTGGTGTAGTACATTTTTTTAAGTGTAAAAATCATAGTAATATCAGAAATTCTTGTAAGTAAATAATAATACTAAAAACCAAGAAAAGGAAAAAATGAAAAAATGGAAATTATAATTCAGATATGAGTACAATGTTGTGTTGAGTACAATGTTATACCGGTTCTCGTTAGATCACCGAAGTCAAGCATCATTGGGCACGGTCAGTACTTGGGTGGGTGACCACCTGGGAACACCGCGTGCCGTTGGCAAATTTGGGACCTGAATGGCCGAGAGTCTCTAGCACTCTGGCGCTCAGTGCCACAGGTTCGGATGTTTGTAGTGGTTCGGAATCCACTTTAAGCCGTAGGTCCCGGTCTCCTATGACTGTAAGAGCGTCACGGAGCAAAAGTCAGGCTTCTACCTACGGGTGCTCCATCACAACAGAAGCTGCTTCCTTCCCCTTCAATCATGAGCACGTATGGGCTCGTGGGATTGGCCAGCCAAGTGGGATAAGAAACAACAAACAACAACAATGTTGTACATTATGCAATGTGTAACAATTAAAAAAATCAATGTAAATACCATTTTAAGACAATGTTACATAATACATTGTAAAAAATATTACATAAAGCAATGTAAAACAATATTACATAAAATACTGTAAAACGTTACATGGTAAACATTGTAAAACAATGTTATATACACTATAAAACTGTTACGTGATACAATTCGAAAAAGTATTATATAAAACAAAGTAAAACGTTACATAGTAAACAATATAAAACAGTGTTGTATAATCTAATGTAAAACAATATTACATATTACAATGTACAACGTTATGTACAATGTACAATGTACAATGTAAAACAATGTTATGTAGTAAAATGTAAAACAATATTGCATAATACAATGTAAAACAATGTTACAAATATAATGTAAAAGAATGTTACATAATTCAATGTAAAATGGCACATAGTAGAATGTAAAACATTGTTACGTAATACAATGTAAAACAATGTTACAAATATAATGTCAAAGAATGTTACATAATTCAATGTAAAATGGTACATAGTAGAATGTAAAACATTGTTACGTAATACAATGTAAAACACTTATTTTTTACATGAACAATCTACAATGAACATGAGTACATTCTCGAAGCATTCGTTTTATAATTGTCAAAAATCTTTTATTTGATATAAAATTAGGTTCAGTAATTAAATTGATCTTATGGTTTGACTTCAATATTTGAAAATTTTAATGCCATTATTTCATAAGAAAATTAAAAAATATCGATTATATAACAACCACAGCAAAATTCTTTTTTTGTGACAAAAAGTTGTCTAAGTGTGGAATAACCCTTTGATTATCAAAGAAGAAATAAAATTATTTATAAATTTAAAAAAAAATTTTTTTTGAGTTGCACCATTAAATAAAAATTAATATTGATGTGTTTTTATATATAATGTTCTTTGTATTATTGCTAAATTTATAAATTATACTATTTCTTAAAGTTTCGCGTATGTATCTGATTCAGAACAGGTGAAGAACAGGTAATCAATAAGATTAATAATTTGCAATCATCAGTATTATTTTGAAAAGATAATTCAAGCTTTATATGGCCCACAAATTATATTTTGAAAAATCATTGACATTTACGCCACACAAATTGCATTACAAAAAATACTTTCAACAATATTTACAAAAGGAAAAATAAATAGAAATCTTTAAGAAGTATTCCTTTATTAAATTAATAGTATTTTAAATATGTAGCTTTTCCTAAAGCAACATATTTATTTAATTCAAAACAATTTTTTGAAAGAAAAAAAGAATATGTTCTAAGATTATTGGAACTCGCTAACATAATAATTTCTGCCTTTCAACTGATAAAGAACTTACACTATTTTTAATGAGAAAATACTGCTGCATGAAAAAGAACTAAGCTTTAGAAGTTGTTCTAAAAATAGTTATTTCTTTGAAGTATTTCTGCTTTGTCAGCTTTTTACTCTTATTTTCAATGTGAAATTTGTGAATGTTGAAAACTGAAATTTATGCCGAGTCATTTAATCATCTAGAAAAGATCAGCAAACCAATTATTTATTTTTAAGATCCTATTCGGATTGTGTAAAAGGAGTAAAAATTACATCTAGTAAAAGTAGGAAAGCACATATAATTCGATCTTTTACAGACATTTATATGAAGAGTGAAAGATTTATTTTGTCTAAAACGTCGAATAATATAAACTTTCATTTCATTAACTTAACTTTAAATTTTCCTACATTTACTAGTTGTAATTTTTTACTCCTTTCATAATATCTGAAAGGGAGCTTAAAAATAAATAATTGATTTACTAGTTTATAATATCTATATATATATATATATATATATATATATATGTATATATAATCATGTATAGTACTTTATTTTTAATGTTATTCTTGTTAATATGTAATTATTTACAGAAAAATCAAAGAATTTGAAATTTAACATAAAGTATTATGTTAAATTTCCGATTTGGTCTTTTAGAATTTTCGAGATGAAACATTTACTAAAAATATTTCCCAGTGTATTTTTTGAATAACGAATATTGAAACACAGAAATAAAAAAAAATTAATTTATATATTTTATATATATATATAATATTTCTTAATAAAGCACCATTAAATTTTTTTTCATGCACATTGTTTAGATATCTTATTGAAACGATAAACTCCATTATTCGATTACATTTTCAGAACTTATAAACTTGGAAGATATTTAACTTTTAATGTTAGACAAAAGAACAAAAAAAAAATCTACAGCCCGTTTTCATCTTAGTTCAGCTTGCAGTGTTGCCACAGACACAAAAAAAAATGATCTCCTAAACAAAATTTTCTTTTCTGACAAAATTGATGGGGAAACAACAGAAATTACGTGAAGAAGAAATTTTTTCGTTTTCTTACATTCAGTGTTTTGGTGTGTTGCTGATTTACTTTATTTCTTAATCTTAGGTAAACAAATCCTTATTTTTTTCTGCTTTACTTCTTTTGCATAGTTGATAATCCAGCTTATTTTTCTCTCCTCTTCAGTTATTGTACTGATACGTAATACGATGTATTTTTTTTTTAATGTGGCATTTTGAAAAAAAAAGTTTGATATTTGCAGACTGAAAATATTTGAAAGTTTTTCCAAATTTAATACTTAAGACAGAAGAATCGTAAGAATGGTTAAACCTTTAATATTTATTTTTTCTCTCTTTTTTTAAAAATATTTTTTCTCCTTTTAATAAATATTTGTAGAAATTATTTTGAAACATTATTGGTGATGCTATTTTGTATTCATTTTGTTATATGTATATATAAGGATATTTTCTATTAAATACACTAAAGTATTTAATAGTCACTTGATACAGCTGTAATAAACTATTATAATTAGTTTATTTATTTACATAAAATTTTATTGATACCGATCTCGTATTTTTTTTAGTCTCGATACCACATATCTTTTAATACATTCACAAAAAAAAAGCAAACACAAAATATAATGTATGAGTTGTTATCCTTATTTTTATCCTGTATTTCTAAATACCCTATATTATCTAGTATTTAATATAAATAATGAATACATAAAAAATGAACACAACACCCCCCACATGAGGAGCAGTAATAAACAAGCACATCTAGTGTGTATGAGCTTCAAAATCGATCATAGCTTCCATTGCAGTCATTAGTTTCAAAAAGGACGAGATTCAATCATTATTATGATAAGTTGTTTAAAGTGTCTTATCTCTATAATCAGAACATCTAGAGATTTATTTAAAATTTTCTTCCATAAGACTTGCAAATACGAAGGAATTCTATTTAGTTTCTTCGTGGCATACATAAGTGAAACATGAAGCTCACTGATATTCAACAACAACAAAAAATATCGTATGGCTAACAATTTTCATATTTAACGAATCACCTTGGTTACGCGAAAATTTCCAAGCGTTAGTAAAATCTCAATGAGACTAATCCTTGTTAATTACTTTTAAGAGGAAATCCTAGGATTCTGTCTTTGCACTTTTCGATCTTACAACAAAGAACAAACAAGTAATAAAAAAAAAAAAAAAAACTTTTTAAAGTCAATTTCTACTTTTTTTTTCACTATATTGCACAAAGTCCTTTATAAATAATTTTCATTCATTTTTTTAAGTTTATCTGGCGCCATCTATTGGTAGATATATGCAACTTAAATCTAAAAAAACCTAAAATTAATTAATTAAATTTAATTACTGAATTAATATTTGAAAAAACTGTATTAACATCAAGTGTCATCCACTACAAGTTCAAAAAAATTTACTTGAACTTGAGTGGAGGAATAAAAAGAATTTTATAAACGATTGAAAATTTGAACAAGATATATATAGGGAGAGTGTGAGCTAATAGAAGGAATTGAATTAAAGATGAACAAAGAGAATTCAGTGACCATGAACGTGATTCACAACTGCGTGAAATATATTATAATGATATTTTTATGGCCAAGGGCAATCACATAGGTGAATTATAATTGACAAATAAAAATCTTTGACTCAAACAAAACGTGGACCTGCCTTTTACATTGTATTATTCAGTTTTGTTTATATTGTTTGGACTCTTATTCTATTGATATTGAAGGTATCTTCTTACCGTTGTTTACAATAATGTTTAGTCAAATGTAATGAACACAATTTTGAATCTTGAATTTTTCCCATGTTCTTCAGAACAAATATTTAATAAATTAATTAAAAAACTAAATAAGTGCATGAAGTATTATTACCTTAAAATACAATACGAGTATTGTTTTTGGGGTGATTGGGTCAGCAATGCCCGGGATCACTTTCAACGTTTCTTATTGTTTTATTTATTTATTTATTGTTATTTTTTTTAATTTCTTTTACAAGCTATTCTTATTGGTTTGTTTAAACTACATTCGTGTGCCTATACATTAAATTTCCTACGTTTTTTTTTTTGTTTGTTTGTTTGTTTTTATAAAATTGCTTGGAAACAATTATATATTTTTTTTAAATTTCTTTCACGTGATTTTATAAAATCATTTGGAAAATAATTTATTTTATCATTTATTTATCTTTTGTGTACCTTTTTATTAAATTTCTTTAGTGGGCATTTTTATAAAATTGCTTGAAATTTATTTATTATTTTATAAAAATTTCTTTCTTTTATTATGTTGTTTTATAAAATCATTTGGAAAATCAATTATTCTATCATTTATTTATCTTCAGTGTTTCCTTTAATTAAATTTCTTAAGTGTGACTTTTTATAAAATTGTTTGAAATTTATTTTATTTTTTAAAAATTTATTCACGCGATTTTATAAAAACATTTATTTTATCATTTATTTGAATAATTTATAATATCATTTATTTTTTATTTTTATCATTTATTTATGTTCAGTGTGTCTTTTTATTAAATTTCTTTAGTTTGACTTTTTATAAATATGTTTAAAATTTATTTTATTTTTTTAAAATTTATTCACGTGATTTTATAAAAACATTTATTTTATCATTTATTTTATTTTTATCATTTATTTATCTTCAGTGTGTCTTTTTATTATATTTCTTTAGTGTGACTTTTTATAAAATTATTTGAAATCTATTTTATTTCTTAAAATTTATTTCACGTGATTTTATGAAAACATTTATTTTATCATTTATTTGAACCATTTATAATATCATTTATTTTTTATTTTTCCTTTTTTCTTTTAAATATTTTTAAGTTTTTTTTTTTTTTTTTAAATCGTTTAAATGCTATAATTTTTACTCTTTATTTTATCTATTTTTTTTTTTCAGTTTTAAAAGACGAGTGATGATTTAATATTTAATCGAATAGATTAACTTTTAATCTGTTATCTGAATATGTATTATTGATATTTTTTTTAAGATTGCTGCTATTGGGTTTTGTTAATGCATTAAAAAAGTTTTGTGACTAAACTGTATATCAGCCCAGAACATTATTTTTTCTTAATTTGCTTACTTAATTCTTAATGCTTTAATTTTACAGCTTTGCTTAATCCTTACAACTTTATTTCTAAAAACAGAACAGAGAACTGGATTAGTTCTGTTCATTCCAGTTCATCTCCCTTCGGCAGTCAGAAAAGAGTCTTCTTATCTCGTTTCGGCCAAACTTTCGCCCAACAGAATTCACTCATCCGGTACAGAAATACCTTGTTCACTTTCGAACTGCAAGACGCTAATAAAAAAAAAGGGGGAAAGAACCCTACACACTTCTTTTATGAAGGAAGAAGAAGAGAAAGAAACCTTCTTTCCTTACTGCTGCATGTCGATCTTTTTTTTTTTCTTTCTTCTTACTGCTGTATGGCAAGTAGTGCGAACACATTTTTTTATCAGGATGTTTTCTTTTATCGAAGTAGTTTCTTTTTTTCTTTTCTGGCGGCACAAGTGTTGCAGCGGAAAAAAGGGACTGCCCACGCAGAACCAAATAATTCGACTTCGGGTTTTCTTAATCGGGTTTGGCCACGTCACCCTTAACCTTGGACGACCTTCTTTCTCCGGTACGCCCCACGTAATTTCCCGAAGAGGCATTTCAACGACCTCGCAAATCCACGCTATGCAGTGTCTGGCAGGGTTACTTGCTAGTGTCCAATATTTATTTTTGCAGGCACCGAATTGTAATACAGTTTCTTTTTATGCAACTGCACTGTAATGAAATGAATGAAAAAAAAATGAAATGAAATGAAAAATGGGAGCAGATAAAATAAAGAGCCCAGATCCGTCTTATTATTCCGTCATATATAAAAGGATATTAAACATGGAGAGATAAGGATAATTATTTATATATTGACGGAAATATGTCTAGACTTTTATAAATCTGGGGTATCTAAAACTAGATTGGTGTTAAGTTAACCATTATATTGCAAGGTAATTGCAAAAACACAGTAGACAATTTTTCATAAGGAATTTTATAAATGTGCCCCGTAACAACAATTTATGCAGATTATCTGCAATGCTTAGCTTGTAAGGCTTCATTAAGAGAACTTAAAAATTGATCAAAATATTTGTGAAATGTCTTCAATTGTTTAAAGTTTAATATAATGAATTTTAGTAATAGTTAAATATAATTAAAGGGAAAATATTTTAAAATATTATCATAATTTGATTACACAAACAAACATGTAAAATACCTTCTGTAACGTACATGATTCTCTGTAACATACATGTTTTTATGTTTTCACAAAAGTATTAAGTAAATTTTATTAGACAGGTGTGAAAAAATTTAACACAGATATTACAGCTAAAAGTTATCAGAGATGTTAAAAAGTTATCTTAAATGTAGGTGCATCTAATGCAATTTTATTATTATAAGATGACAAATTATTACAACATAAACTTGGGGCATGTAACATTGCATTTTAATAAAACATGCGTGGCTGTAGTAGTTGGAGAAGCTATAAGGCTTGCCCTATCTCATTTTATTTTGAAGAAGTTAAATTCCCATTTTTTTTTAGTCTGAAAACCTGCTTGAATCCATTCGAGTTTGTTACTTAAAATTTATTTGGAAAATCATTACAAATCTTAAATCTTGGAATGTACATCGATCTTTGTCGATATTAAAGAAAACACTCATAAATAGATCGAAGATATTTGCTAACTATTGCTGTTGTATATTTACCCATGTTGATTTTAACACTGATTGATCCATTTCCATCTATACAGATCTTTTTGTTCAATTTATGAATGTTTTCATCAATCAAGAAAACACTCATAAATTGAACAAAAAGATATGCAAACTAGATAAACCTTTTCTAATACTCCTACATTTTTAGATGCAATTGCTGTTGCATATCGTTCCATGTTGATATTTTGATTAAAGAAAACAATTATAAATTTATAAAAGAGAAATACTTCTTTTATATTCCCGCCTTTTTAGATACAATTGCTGTTGAGTAAATTAAAGGAGCCACCAATCATATTGAAAGACACATTCAGTGAAATCAATAAAGATCATAAAAGCCAATAGCAATTAAGGCGCGAATTTTAGAAGCACAGAAATCAACACACGAAAGATATATGAAATATGTTACATAGTTCCAGAAGTAGTAAAACATTGAATAAAAGAAATCTTTAAATATTTAGCCATCTTAGCAAAACTTTAAAACTTAGTAGAAAAGCATTAAAAATCATCCGTTAAAAATATCAAGGTTGGGTATATTAATATGAAGATATATATATATTTATGTATATTACTGTGCCCAAAAAGTAAGACCAATTTTTTTTTCAATTTCATTTATTCTTCCAAATTTATTTCTTCGCCTTTAAAGTAATCCCCTCCGGACACAATACACTTATGCCAACTTTATTTCCAATCCTCAATGCCTGCTAAAAAGTCATCGACAGGGATGGCCTTCAAAGAGCGCTGTGATTCACGTTGTATCTATTCAATCGACTCAAAGCGGTATCCCCGGACTAGTCTTATGAATTTAGGGAATAGCCAGAAGGTGTGAAGGTGGTTGTAGAACGATGTGGGTTTCATATTTGGCGAAATAGTCACGAAGAATCAATGCAGTGTGAGCTGGCGTATTCAGTGTTTTCGGTACAAATCGAGAATTAACGCGTTTGAGGCCCAAAATGAAATTGACCGATCCTTTTGAAATTCCAACATCATCAGCAAAGTCTCTAATAGTAAATCGACGGTTTGCAAGAACCAAATCTGTAATTTGTTGGACGTGAGCTTCGTCGGTTCAGATTGATGGCTGACCAGAGGGCTCTTCATCTTCAACGCGTTCTCTACCTTCTTTAAACTGTTTATAATACTTCTAAAAATTTCTTTCCGATATAGGAATGATCACCGAATGCCTTTTGAAACATACTATATTTTTCCGCAATTAAAATTTAATGCAGGTTTATTACTCAATTAATTCAGACCTTAAAAAATTGCTGGTATCAGTTTTAGCGTCTCAAAAAGACAAGCGTAACTGAAACACTAATGAATATTTTGACGTCAAATTTCACACAGATATCAAGGACAGAGCCAGCAACCTAAAAAAGAAAGAAAAATGAAATTCCATACGCCCCGGGAATTTTAAATTGAAAGTTGGTCTTACTTTTTGGACACAGTAGTATTTATAGATAGATACATAGATAATATATTCATGGATATATCTTCATCAACATAATAGTTTAAAATAAAACAAGATGTTTATTTAATAAATAATTAAATAACAAATTTCATGAGTGTTTCAGCATTTTCTCTTCTTTCAAACAACTATAAAAAATTTAATAAAATTGTAAATTTTAATGTAAAAAAAATTGAATATTATTGTTAAGAAATGTGTTAAATATGAAAATACCTTACGTTCGCTATAATTCTAACTTATATTTGTATCTGTTCATAACCAATCTTTAGAGAATTTAGTAAGCAATATACAACATCAAATTAGTTTATATTTACAATTACAAAATTTTAAAGATTATTAAGAACTTAGTACTTTTATACTATAACAAAAAGCTTCATTTAAAGGTGAATGGCTGTAAAAGAATGAATTATAATGGTATTTGACGTTGCAAAGACATAATATCGCCAATTGGGAAAGAAACACAAATGCTTACCACTTTTAAAATTTATTGTAGATAAACAATAATACTCTATTACAATAAAATTTGTTTGCATCCTTATATAAAATTTTGTTTTAAAGTGCATTTATTTCTTTTTCAAATGCACAAAAATTCTCACTCATAAAACTTTTCTGTTTCAATTTGTGTATTTACATTCCAGTAATAATTTATAGCCTTGCTCGTGCCCTTGCAATACGTGAGCAGCAAGAGTACAGGAGAGACTAGGTTCGAAACAGCTGGAGGTCACTGAAGCAATCGCTGCTTTCATAAGCATGGAAATTCGATAGTGGTGATTAAAGGAAACTACCTTTACCATAATGTGTATAAACGCGTTGTCGCACCGGTAGTCAAACTGCCTAGTGAAAGTGTCTTTCCAGTACGTCAAGCAATTGCTGGGCAGTAACCCTTCAAAGCCCTCTCCAAAAGGAATGTCTTTCCTTTAATCATCCATCAGTGGACATTCATTAGTAAAATATGAAGCCCACAGATGTTCAAAGAGAAACAATCCATATTTAGTCATTGGACGTTTTCGGGGGTCCAGTACCGATTTAATTATTTTTGCCACATAAAATTAAAAGTCATTGCAACTTATTTTAAATATTAAATCACAGTGGAAACACTTACAGGGAATGAAATTAAATAATTGGTGGACATAATGAACGCAGATGGAATCGAAATCATCAATCTCCAGAGATTTGATTTCTAAGTCTATATAAAAATGTTTTTGGCTTAATTTGTTAAAGAGATATTTCTTAACCAAATTTTGAGCCATGTTGATTCTGTGACTTAGATTTCAATTGGAGGAAGAATATTAATTCCTAACAATTTTATAGTCTTATTTATTTTATAACACTTTAGTTTTACAGTATTTTAATTAATTTCTATAATACTTTAAAAAATAATTGTTCTATTCACGTCTTTTTTTTTTTTTTTTTTTTTTTTTTTTGTGTGTTTATACTTCTTTAATACGTTTATACTTCCATACATAACAGGATCAGAATAATGAATCATCAAGAATTTTTTTTTATATAGTTTCTGCATAATTTCAACATCATAAGATATTAATTATATTAGTAGATAATATGATGCTCCTCAAATAAATTAATTTTTAGATAATTACTTTTTCTCTCAGATGTGCAAAAAAAATGTTGGTTTTTATTTGATTATGTCCTTTTTATACACTTTTCTTGCATTGGATTTCAGATTTAACCACAGATATTTAAAGTATTCTTGAACAATAAAATTAAAAAACAGAAGACTTTTTTTTATAATTCATAAGCATTAGACACTTCTTTCTTTTATGAAACTTTTCCTTGCATTTTAACTGAAATCTTTTACCAAAACAAATACTGTGTTAAAAAAATAAAATAGTTATTTGCTGATTGGAAATATAAATATTATAAATAAAGCAAAAATAAAAATAATGCTAATCCTCGATCTTTAAAGAAGATGACATTTTGTCTTCCATTTCAGATCATAAGTAAAACTAATTATGCGAGGAAAAGATTAGTCTAGCTTAAACAGCTAACTCTCTTAACAGAATTAATTTTACTTTAAGTGATAATACAAATTGGAAGGGCAGAAGACAAACCATGAAGTTTAAAGTTAATTACTGAATTAATTTGTAGAAAAATTATTTTAAATATTTCTCAGAAAGTCAATATTTAAAGCGGCTAATGTTTTTAATTAGCATAAACAGCAATAAAATATATGCATAACATTTGAGAATATTTTAATAAAGAGAAATATTTAGTTGGGGCCTGATATGGCTGAGTGAGTAGCGCTAGGTGCCCCAGGTTTCAGGTTCGATACCCTGCGGGGCCATGCTTGTTTATAGTGGTTCGGAATTCACTTTAAACAGTAGGTATATGTCTAATGCGTTGGGCGTAGGGATGACAACCTATACCGTAAAAAGAAAAAAAAAACATATCCTGTTTATGAATCTGCTACTAGGTAAACGGCCTTGACGCCACTATACAACTGTTGTGCTATTAATGATGATGAAAATATTTAGTTCCAAAATTTTTCAAACAATAATATGTTACAAATGAAAAACAACTCAGATTAATTTTCCTTATATTGTTTACTTTAACAACTTACAGCTGTTTTCATAAAATATTCTGTCATTAATTAAATCATTGATTGTTTTGAAAAAAAAACTGCAATTTCTAAAACTACAATGTTTATTGTAAACAATTCAGATTATTTTGAGGTGGGTCGATATTTTATCTTCTTTACAAAAATATAATTTTGTATAATACATATGATAGCCTTTATCTTCCATTGATTATTTTCAATTTCATTCTTTATTGTAAGCAATTTACACTGAAGTGACAAAAGTCATGGCATACCTCTTAATATCGTGTCGGCCCTCCTTTCGCCCGGCGAAGTGCAGCAACTCGACGTGGTATGGACTCAACAAGTCGTTGGAAGTCTTCTGCAGGAATATTGAGCCATGCTGTCTCGATAGACGTCCATAATTGTGAAAGCGTTGAGGGTGCAGGATTTTGGGCCCGAACACACCTCTCGATGATGTCCCATAAATGCTCGATGGGATTCATGTCGGGCGATCTAGGTGGCCAGATCATTCGTTGGAATTGTCCAGAATGTTCTTCAAACCAATCGCGAACTGTTGTGGCCCGGTGACATGGCGCATTGTCATCCATAAAAATCCCATCGTTGTTTGGGTACATGAAGTCCATGAATGGCTCCAAATGATCTCCAAGTAGCTGAACATAAGCATTTCCAGTCAATGTTCGGTCCAGTCGCACCAGAGGACCAAGTCCATGCCATTAAAAAACAGCCCACACCATTACGGAGCCACCACCAGCTTGAACAGTGCCTTGCTGAACAGTTTGGGTCCATGGCTTCGTGGGGTCTGCGCCACACTCGAACCCTACCATCAGCTCTTACCAACTGAAATCGTGACTCATCGGACCAGGCCACGGTTTTCCATTCATCTAGGGACCAACCGATATGCTCACGTGCCCACGAGAGTCGCTGCAAGCGGTGTCGTTCTGTCAGTAAAGGCACTCGAGTCGGTCTTCTGCTGGAATAGCCCAAGAAAGCCAAATTTCTCCGCACAGTTCTAACAGACAAGTCCCTTGTACGTCCCACATTGATTTCTGCTGTTATTTGACGCAGTGTTGCTTGTCTGTTAGAATTTACGACTTTTTGCAGACGTCGCCGGTCTCGGTCGTTAAGTGCAGGCGGGTCGACCACTGCGCTGTCCATGGTGGAATGTTATGCCTGAAATTTCATACTCTCGGCACACTCTTGACACAGTGGATCTGGGAATGTTGAACTCCCTAACGATTTCCGAAATGGCATGACCCATGCGTCTCTAACTAACATTCCGCGTTCAAAGTCTGTTAATTTCTCGTCGTGCGGTCATCATCACGTCAAAACCTCTTCACATGAATAACTTGAACAGAAATGAAAGCACTGCGCATTTATACCTGTTCTACGCGATGCTACTGCCATCTGAAAATTTGCATATTGTTATCCCATGACTTTTGTCACTTCAGTGTATATTGTCCCATAAATTTGCTAATTTATACAATACATAAGGTGAATTAATATTTTCTATTCTTCACAAAATAAAATTATATTGCACGCACGAAGCTTATATGTTGTGTGTTTAATCAAACCAACTATTTTTCTTAGAAATATGAGTACACAAAATTCAAAGTTTCAGAATTAAGTTCGAGTTTCAAAGTTAAATTAATAAGATAAATTTAGGATAAAAATGTTTTTATAAAAACTGCAATTTCATTCTTAACTGTAAACAATACAGATTATTTCATTAATTTGCCAATTTATATAATAAAGGACGTGGATCAACATTTTCTCATCTTTACAAAAATATAATTTTATATAATACATATGGTAGCTTACATGTTGTGTTTTTAATCAAAACAACTATTTTTTTTTTAGAAATATGAGTATATAAATTTTAGAGATTATTTCAAAATTAAATTAACGAGATAATTTTGGATAAAAGATTTTAATAAAAAATCAATTTAAATTTAAAATTAATCTAATTTATTCAATTTAAAATAATTAAATCAATTTAAATAAAATTAATTTTAAATTATAATAAAAAAACAAAATCATACAGAAAACTATAATTATCTTCATCATTGTACATTTCTGCTAAAAATATCATCATGAAATGTTATAAAAAAGTTTTCCTAGTGATATTGTTTGGCTTTGCAACACAATCACAAAATAATTTATTTTATTTTTATTTTATTTTGCGTATTTTTATTTTTTATATATTTTATGTCACATTTATGTCATATTTATGTGCACCTTTCACACTCTATAAATTAAATTAAACGAATTCAATAATCTTTTATTCCAAACAAATTCAAAGAAAAACATTTTTTTCACCCAATAATTTTTGATAAAAATAACGTTTTTTAATACTGTACTTCTTAAACAACACATAAACGATTATATTTTGCGAAATAAATCTTAGTTATCTTTTTACTTAAAACTGTCAGCTCATTTTGTGTTTTTATAATAAAATTTTCTCCAAGATACGGAAACCCTTTTTTGAATATTTTTATGATTTATATTACTGAGAACACTGTTTATATGTCTCAAACTCTGTAAATAAGCAATTTATTTCCCTTAGCTGTATTTAGATATACATAGGCAGAAGATATTGTGAAGTAACGGAAGGAATATTTTCTTCCGATAAGATTAAAGGGAAAAAAACAATTTTTTTTAAGAATTTAATACATTGATATTGTCACGTATCCTTTTTATATACCAAAGAGGATGGTTTTGCATTTATTGATGGCACTAAGACACGAACACGAAATTTTGTTTTTGTTCTTTCAACCACACGCTCTTAGAAGCTTTCGCGTTATTTACTTTTGTGATAAGGGAATATTTTACTAGACATTGTTATTTTTATAGTTAGTGAAATCTGTAGTACTTTTTTATGGAGATAGAATAATAGATATAAATTTGAGATAGTAGTTATTGGTAGTCTGATGGGGTTTGGAAATGGATGTGGTAAATTTTATAAAAATTCTGTCATATTTTATTGATCTAGTGCATTTGTTTTATGTATGAAAAAATGATAGTAACATCAGAAATTCATTAAAGTAAATAATAATTATACTAAAAACGAAAAATTGCAATAAAATTGGAAATTATAATTCAGATATGAGTACAATGTTGTACATTATGCAATGTGTAACAATTAATAAAATCAATGTAAATATTATGTTAAAACAATGTTACATAATATGTAAAATAATATTACATAAAACTACGTTAACCAATATTACATAAAATTATGTAAAACAATATTACATAAAATAATGTAAAACGTTACGTGGTAAAAATTATAAAACAATGTTACATAGCACACTGTAAAACTGGGACGTGATACAATGGGAAACAGTATTCCATGAAACAATGTAAAGCGTTACATAGTAAACAATATAAAACACTGTTCTATAATATAATTTAAAAAGATATTACATAATACAATGTAAAAAAATATTACCTAATACAATGTAAAACAATATTACCTAATACAATGTAAAACAATATTAAATAATACAATGTAAAATATTGCACAGTACAATGTAAATCAATGTTACGAAATACAATGCAAAACAGTATTGCATAATGCAATGTAAAAGAATGTTACACAATGCAATGTAAATCAATGTTACATAATATAATGTAAAACATTGTTACGTAATACAATATAAAACAATTATTTTTTCCTTAAACAATCTACAATGAACATGAGTACATTGTTGAAGCATTTGTTTGAACACCAACAAAAGTTCGTTTTAACCAATAATTTCCTTTCAGACAAATTAACAATGAACATATTTAGAATATTATTAATCTAATGTGACTTTTTTTAGCATTTTCCTTATTAAAGCCAACCTATATTTTAAAATTTCTTTTCAGAGAATTCTACTTCGAAGGTTTATTTTAATATGAATGGAAAAAGTAGAATAATGCTTTCCAAGTGGATTTACCTGAGTATCCTATGACGAAAAAATAAAATTAGTCAAAAAGTCTAGCACGAACAATTAAACATAATCACCTATTGAATTCATTCGTTTTTCGAAGCAGTAACTTTAGTGCATGCCAACTGCAGAAATCGAACTCTTCATTACTCACGTTGGCTAACTTTGATACAATGAATGAATTTTATGAACTAATTATGATGCACTATGTAGATGAGTGTTTATATTTTTAATAGATTTTTATCCCTAATATACATATGGAAAACTTCGTTTGGGTTTTAATAATACTTATAGAGATCCAGAAATTTATATGCTAATAAAAAAAACTGAAAACAAATAAATAAAATTTAAGAATTTAAATACGACTCTGGAAGAAAGTTCGTGAATATAATAATGTTGTATGGATTAAGATATATTCTCAAATAATAGCAATTTGATTATGTAAAAAATATATATATATTCTTTAACATAAAATGATATCTGAAATATCAAAAATATTCTACATATTTTAAATAATTGGTTTACACAATAAATGAAATAATAATGCTGGTTTAAGCATTTAACAGAGTAAGATATTAACAAATATATTAATAAGTTCTGTTAAATGATAATAAAGTAAAATGTGTACAGAAACGTACAATGGTAGTTAATTACTTAAATAAGCTTTCATGATTAAATTATTTAATCAAAACAATTATATTGATACTAAATATTTATATATACTATTTACTGCAATATATGCATTACAATATAATAATACGATATTAAAATATATTATAAACAGCGATATTAATATTATTAGTGTCACTGCTATTCCATTACATTTACTTAAGTAAACAATAAATTTTGTTGGATTAAATTCTTTAATTTAGATTTAATGTTTTTAAGAATGATGATTATAAACTAAAATTTGCTTAAAAAAGGAAAAAAGGAAATCATTATTCTTTCAATAATTTACTTGTCATTAAGAGTTTAGGAAAATTATCCTTGTAAAGCACAAACTTTTTAATACACACAATTGTAAGAGGGGTTTTTATATTTTATTATTTAATACATGTGAACATGATTAAATAAATGTTTCTTCATTATTTTTATTGTATTAAATTTTAAATAAACTTATTATTTAAACTTATTAAGTTTTTCTTATATATTGTAATTCAATTCTTTTACACTTACCGTTTTAAAATTTTATGAAATCATAAGAATGAAATTTATACATAAACAGTTTAAACTAAAATTAGGTTATTTTTCAATTATGATGTTTAAAAATATAATCATTTAACATTAATAATTTTAACATTTAATCCTCAGATTGAATGTTTCAAGAGATTATGTGCTCAGATTATGTTTAATAACTGTCAAAAATTATTTTAAGTTTATTTCATTTGATATAAAATTAAGTTCAGTAATTAAATTGATCGTATGATTAAATTTAAATAGTTCAAAATTTTAATGCCATTATTTCATAAGAAAATTAAAAGATATCTACTATATAACAAGCACAGCAAAATCCTTTCTTGTGACAAAACGTTTTCTGAATTGGGAATAACCCTTTGCTTATCAAAGAAAAAATAGCATTATTTTTATATTTTTTTATTTAATTTATAAGTTGCACCACTAAATAAAAATTAATATTGATATATTTTTAAATACATTACTCATTGTATTGCTAAATTTATAAGTTATAATATTTCTAAACGTTTCATGAAAGTATCTCATTCAAATAAGTTGAAAGATTATTAATAAGATTGATAATTTGTAATCGTCAGTATTATTTAAAAAAATTCAAGCTTTTCATGGCACACAAATTATATTTTGAAAAATCATTGACATTTACGTCACACAAATAGCATTACAAAAAATACTTTCAGCAATATTTATAAAATGAAAAATAAATAGAAATCTTTAACATGTGTTCCCTTATTAAATTAATAGTATTTAAAATATGTAGCTTTTCATAAAACAACATGTTTATTTAATTGAAAGCATCTTTTTAAAAGAAAAAAAGAATATGTTCTAAGATTATTGGAAATCGATAACATTAATTTCTGCCTCTCAACTGATAAAGAGCTTAAAATATTTTTTAATAAGAAAATACTGCTGCATGAAAAAGAATCCAGCTTTAGAAGTCGTTCTAAAAATAACTATTTCTTTGAAGTATTTCTGCTTTGCCAGCTTTTTACTCTTATTTTCATTGTGAAATCTGTGAATGTTGAAAACTGAAATTTATGTCGAGTCATTTAATCATCAAGAAAAGATCAGTGGACCAATTATTTATTTTTAAGCTTCTATTCAGCTAGTATAAAAGGAGTAAAAATTAAATTTAGTAAAAGTAGGTAAGCATATAATATTAGATGTTTTACACATAAGCATACACATATATATATGAACGAGTATATATATATATATATACATACATATACATATACATAATAGATGGGCTTAAACGTTCATAGGTTGACACATAGATGGCGCTACTAGCATTAAATCCATATGATTTTTAGTTAGCCCTAATCTTCAAAAGACACGTGTACAAATTTTACAGTTGTTGCACTATTAGTATGTGAGTTATAGCATTTTTAATGTTCATCACGTGCAGTCCATTCGGGTGACTGCTGATTGGACTCCGGTGTGAAATGATGGAGCCATGTTTTATCCATTGTCACATATCGACGTCAAAATTCGGGTTTATTACGATTGAACAGCTCCAAACACTGCTTAGAATCATCAATTTGTTGTTGTTTTTGTTCGATTGTGAGTGTGTTCGAGTGGGATCTCGCGCGGCGCCCACTTTGAACAGAGCTTTCGCATATCCAAATATTCATTCACGATATGTCCAACACGTTCCTTTGATATCTTTAGGGTCTCAGCTATCTCAATCAACTTCACTTTACGGTTATCAGAAATTATTTTGTGGACTTTTTTGATGTTTTCGTCGGTAACAGCCTCTTTGGGGCGTCCACTGCAAGCATCGTCCTCGGTGCTCATTTCGCGTCGTTTAAATTTAGCAAACCACTTCTCTACGGTTGATTTTCCTGGTGCAAAGTCCAAATAATATTTATCAAACCAAGCCTTGGAGGGTAGGGCTAACTAAAAATCATATGGATTTAATACTAGTAGCGCCATCTATGTGACAGCCTACGAACTTTTCAGCCCAACAGTTCAACAACATATATATATATATATATAAACACACATATAAATATATATATATATATATATATATATATATATTGTATAGTGTATAGTACTTTATTTTTAATGTTATTCTTGTCAATATGTTATTATTTAAAGTTAAATCAAATAATTTGAAATTTAACAAATAAAGTATTACTATATTAACTTCCGAATTGGTCTGTTAGAATTTTCGAGATGAAACATTTCCTAAAAAAATTTCCCAGTCTATGCTTTGAATAAAGAATATTGAAACACAGAAATAACAAAAAAAAAAAAAAAAAAAAAAGAAAGAATTTCATTTCTTTTAAATACATAATATTTCTAAATATCGCACCATTAAATTTTTTTTCATGCACATTGTTTAGATATCTTATTTAAACGCCAAACTCCATTATCCGATTAAATTTTCAGAACTTAGAAACTTGGAAGTTATTTAACTCTTAATGTTAGACAAAAGAACAAAAAAAAAATCCACAGCCCATTTTCATCTTAGTTCAGCTTGCAGTGTTTCCACAGACGCAAAAAAAAAATCCCTCCAAAAGAAAATTTTCTTTTCTGACAAAACTGATGGGAAAACAACAGAAATCACGTGAAGAAGACATTTTTTCCTTACTTACATTTTTTTTTTGTTGATTTTCTTCAGTTCTTAGTCTTAGGAAAAAAGACTCCTTATTGTTTTCTTCCTTACTTCATTTGTATAGTTGATAATCCAGCTTATTTTTTTCATCTTCAATTATTGTACTGATACGTAATACGATGTATTTTTTTTTAATATGGCATTTTGAAAAAAAAAAAAGTTTGATAGTTACAGAATGAAACTTTTCCAAATTTAATACTTAAGACAGGAGAATCCAAAGAACGGTTAAACCTATAATATTTTTTTTTTCTCTTTTTTTTTAAATATTTTTTCTCCTTTTAATAAATATTTTTAGGAACTATTTAAAAACATTTGTGGTGATGCTATTTTGTATACATTTTATTTTATGTATATATAAGGATGTTTTCTATTAAATACACTAAAGAATTTAATGGTGACTTGATACAGCTGTAATTATAGATTAAAATTCATTTATATATTTACATGAAATTGTATTGATATCAATATCGCATATGTTTCGTCTGATACCAAATATATTTTCATAAAGTCCCACAAAAAATAATCAAATATAAAATATAATGAATAATATATTATCCTTATTTTAATCCTGTATTTCTAAATATTTTTGTATCTTATATTATCTAGCATTTAATACAAATAATAACTTCATTAAAAAATGAACTCAATAAGAAACATTTGAACCCCATTTGAGCAGCAGTAATAACATATTGTTAGTGCGTATGAGCTTCAAAATCGATCGCAGCTTCCGTTACAGTCATTAGTTTCAAAAACGAAAAGAGATCCAATTACTATTATGATAACTTGTCTTAAGCGTCTTATCTCTATAATCAAGACATCTAGTGATTTATTTAAAATTTTCTTCATAAGATATGCAAATACGAAGGTATTCCCTTTAGTCTGTTCGTAGCATACAGAAGTGAAACACAGATCACCGATATTCAACAACAACAAAAAATATCGTATTGCAAGCAATTTTCATATTTGATGAATCACCAATTACCAAGCGTTAGTCCAATCTCAATGATACTGATCCTTGTTAATTACTTTTACGAGCATATCCTAGGATTCTGTCTTTGCACTTTTCGATCTTACAGCATAGAGCATAGAGAATTCAGTAACCATGAACGTGATTTACAACTGCAGGAAATAGACTATGATAGAATTTTTATGGCCGAGATGGCAATCACATAGGTGAATTATAACTGACAAATTAAAATCTTTGACAATCAAAACGTGGACCTGCCTTTTACATTGCATTATTCGGTATTGCATTCGCTTATATTGTTACAATTTTTAGAACATTCTGCCTTTGCACTTTTGATCTTTAGTAACCATGAACGTTTTAAGAGGATATTCTAGGGATTATCTGTCTTTGACAATCAAAACGTGGACTTTTTGATCGTACAGCAAATTGTTACAAAACTCCTTTGAAGAACATAGAGAATCTTTAGAACAGTGACCATGAACGTGATTTACAACTGCAGGAAGTAGACTATGATAGTATTTTTATGGCCGAGGGCAATCACATAGGTGAATTATAACTGACAAATTAAAATCTTTGACAATCAAAACGTGGACCTGCCTTTTACATTGCATTATTCGGTATTGCATTCGTTTATATTGTTACAATAGAACATTCCTTTGATTATTTTTAAGAGGATATTCTAGGATTCTGTCTTTGCACTTTTTGATCGTACAGCAAATTAAAGAAGAACATAGAGAATTCAGTGACCATGAATGTGAGTTGCAATTGAGTGCAATAGACTTCCCTCGGATGCTATTTTTATGGCCAAGGGCCATCACATAGGTGAATTATATATGACTCAATGAAAACCTGGACCTACTTTGTACATTGTATCTGATTTTGTGGTCTCTTATTATATTTGTATTGCAGCTATCTTCTTATCGTTGTTTACAATAATGTTTAGTCAAATGAAACCATCCCAATTTTGAATCCTGAATTTTTCAATGTCCTTAAATTAGTTAAAAAACTAAATATGTTCATGAAGTGTTATTACCTTAAAATACGATACTAGTATTGGTTTTGGAGTGATTGGGTCAGCGATATCCAGGATCACTTGAAAGTTTCTTATTGGTTTATTTATTTAATTTTTTTAAAATTTATTTTACATCCAATTCTACTTGGTTTATTTAAACTACTTTCCTGTGCCTTTTTATTAAATTTCTTTAATAGTTTTTATTAAATATCTTTAATGTGTCAATTTTTATAAAATTATTTGAAATTTATTTATTATTTTATATACAATTCATTCATGTTCTTTTATAAAATCATTTATTCTATCATTTATTTATCTTTAGTGTGTCTTTTTATTAAATTTCTTTAGTGTGACTTTTTATAAAATTGTTTTAAATTTATTTTATTTTTTTAAAATTTATTTCACGTGATTTTATAAAAACATTTATTTTATCATTTATTTGAATCATTTATAATATCATTTTTTTTTTTTTTTTTTTTCATTTTTCTTTTAAATTTTTTTTTTTTTTTTTTTATTTTTCTTTTAATTATTATTATTATTATTTTTTTTTTTTTTCATATTTCTTTTAATTTTTTTTTTTTTTATAATTTTTTTTATAAAATAATTTGCAATTCTATAAATTTTACTCTTTATTTTATCAATCTTTTTTTTTCAGTTTTGACAGAAAAGTGATGATTTAATCTTTAATCGAATACGTTAACTTTTAATTTTTATCTGAATCTGAATATTGATATTTTTTCCTTCTTTTTTTAAGATTGCTGCTATGCTTTTTGTTATTGCATAAAATTAAAAATTTTGTGACTAAACTGTATATCAACCCAGACAAGTAATTTTTTTCTTAATTTGCTTACTTAATTTTTATAGGTTTAATTTTATAGCTTTGCTTAATCCTTACGGTCTTATTCCTAAAAACAGAACAGAGAGCTGGATTAGTTCTGTTCATTCCAGTTCATTTCTATTCGGCAGTCAGACAAGAGTCTTCTTATCTCGTTTCGGCCAAACTTTTGCCCAATAGAATTCACTCATCCGGTACAGAAATACCTTGTTCATTTTCGAACTGCAAGACTATCATAAAAAAAGAAAAGAACCCTACACACTTCTTTTATGAAGGAAGAAGAGAAAGAAACATTTTTTCTTACTTCTGCATGACGATCTTTTTTCTTCTTTCTTCTCACTGCTCTATAGCAAGCAGTGCGAACACATTTTTTTTATCAGGTTATTTTCTTTCATCCCTGTAGTTCTTTTTTTCTTTTCTGGCGGCAAAAGTGTTGGAGCGGAAAAAAGGACTCTTCATGCAGAACCAAATAATTCGACTTCGGGTTGTCTTAATCGGGTTTGGCCACGTCACCCTTGTCCTTGGACGACCTTCTTTCTCCGGTACGCTCCACGTAATTTCCCGGAGAGGCATCTCAACGACCTCGCAAATCCACGTTATGCAGTGTCTGGCAGGGTTGCTTGTTAGTGTCCGATATTTATTTTTGCAGCCACTGGAATGTGATGCAGTTTCTTTTTATGCAACTGCGATGTAGTGATACATAATAATGGGGAGCAGATAAAGTAAAGAGCCCAGATCCGTCTTTTTATTCCGTCATATATGAACGGATATTAAACGTGGAGAGATAGGGATAATTATTTATATATTGATGGAAATATGTCTAGACTTTCACAGGGCTGAGGTATCTAATACTAGATTTGCTTTACGTTAACTATTATATTGTAAAGTAATTGCATAACACAACAAAATCTTTTTCATAAGATGTTTTATAAATGTGTGCCCTAACAATTTATGTAAATTATCTGCATGCTTTACTAAGTGTACTGAAAAGTTGATCAATATATTTGTTAAATTCTGTCTCAAATTATTTAAAGTTGTATATAATGAATTTTAGAAATAGTTGAATTTACTTATTTTTATTTAGTATTTGTAAATATTTTGTATACTGTATTATCCAGTATTTATTACAAACAACTTCATTAAAAAATAACAGCTAAAACTATACAAATATATTAATAGCCTCGATGATTGTGATTTAAATAGTAATTACATGATGTTACAATAACTATTTCAAGAAAATTGCTGAGATTCACACTTTTTTTTTATCCTGTAACTGTAAGTATTTTGTATACTGCATTATCTGGTATCTATTACAAATAATAACCTCATTAAAAATGAACATAATAGAGAAAGAATACCTACTCGATTCGGTGTAATAACAGACACTGTTAGCGTGTATGAGGTCCAAAAACCCATCACATCCTTCGTTGCTTTCAAAAACGAAGAGACTCATTAGCTATTGTGGCAACGTGTCTTAAGCGTCTTACCTATATAATCAGGTATCCTAAAGAGATTTATTTGAAATTTTTTCCATAAAAGATGCAAATACAAAGTGAATCCCTTTAATTAGTTCATGGCATACACTAGGATTACTGATATTCAACAACAACAACAAATATTGTATTGCAAACAATTTTTATATTTGATGAATCTCCTTGGCTAAGAGGATAATTATACAAGCGTTAGTCCAATCATAATGAGACTACTCCTTTTACAAGGAGATCATAGGATTCTGTCCTTGCACTTTTCGATCTTACAGCAGAGAACAAATTAAAGATGGATATAGAGAATTCAGTGACCATGAACGTGATTTCCAATTGCGTGAAATAGACTCCACTTGGATGTTATTTTTATGGCCAAGGGCCATCAGAGATGCATTATAAATGACTTAATGAAAACGTGGATCTACCTTTTACAATGTATTCGATTTTTTTTTATATTGTGTTTTGTATTGTGTGGTTTCTTATTCGTGGTCTATTGTTTTGGGAAGAGTAGGTCATCGAAGATCTGGATCACTTTCAAAGTTTCTCAATTTATTTATTATTCTTTTAATTTCCATCACAATCTATTGTTATAGGTTAATTTAAATTATTTTTTTGCCTTTTTAACAAATTTCTTGAGTGTGCTTTTTTTATAAAAGATTTTGAAATTTATTATTATTTTTTTAAATTTCTTTCACATGATTTAATAAAATCATTTGGAAGATCATTTAATATATCTTGCATTTCATTATCATTTATTTATCTTCAGTGTGATTTTTAATGTATTTCGTTAGTGTGCATTTTTATTAAATTTCTTTAGTGTTCCTTTTTATAAACTTTTTTGGAATTTATTTGATTTTTTTTTTAACGTTTCTTTCATGACATCTTAATTTTTTCTTAACTTTTAGAAATTTTTTTTTTTTTTCTTAATTTTTTTCCGTGTGATTTCGTAAAATCATTTATCTTATTTTTGTCATTTATTTATGTTCAGTATGTTTTTTAAATATGTTTTTTTTTATATATATTTTGCTATATTAAATTTCTTTAATTTCTTTTTATAAAATTGTTTGGATTTTTTTTAAATTCCTTTCAAGTGATTTTATTAAATCATTAGGAAATTTATTTATTTCATGATTTATTTTATTTTTATCTTTTACTTATCTTCAGTGTGTCTTTTTATTAAATTTCTTTAGTGTGCCTTTTATTATAAAATTATTTGAAATTTTTTTTTATTATTTTTTAAATTTCTTTCCGGTGATTTTATGAAATCATTTATTCTATCATTTATATGAATCATTTATAATATAATTTACTTTTTATTTCTTTTAACTTTCTTTCATGTTTTTTTTTTAATCGTTTGGAATTCTATAATTTTTATTTTTTATTTAATATATCTTTTTCAGTTTTGAACTATAGCTAATGAGCATAACTTATTATCTGAATATGATTTATTGATACTTTTTCTTTTTCTGTTTCTTTAAAATTGCTTTTATGAGATTTGTTCTTGCACTAAATTCTAAATTCTGTGGATGTATATCGTTCAAGCCAATTTATTATATTTTTTAATTTGCTTACTTAATTCTAAAAGTTTTAATTTTACAGCTTAGTTTAATCTTTACAGCTTTATTCCTAAAAACAGAACCGAGAACTGGATTAGTTCTGTTCATTCCAGTTCATTTCTATTCGGCAGTCAGACAAGAGTCTTCTTATCTCGTTTCGGCCAAACTTTCGCCCAATAGAATTCACTCATCCGGTACAGAAATACCTTGTTCATTTTCGAACTGCACGACGATAATAAAAAAGAAGAAAAGAATCCTACACACTTCTTTTATGAAGAAAGGAAGAAGAGAAAGAAACCTTCTTTTCTTACTGCTGCATGTCGATATATTTTTTTTTCTTCTTCTCACTGCTGTATAGCCAGTAATGCGAACACATTTTTTTTTTCATCATGATGTTTTCTTTCATCCCTGTAGTTCTTTTTTTTTTTTTTCTTTTCTGGCGGCAAAAGTGTTGCAGCGGAGAAAAGGATTTCCCATGCAGAACCAAATAATTCGACTTCGGGTTGTCTTAATCGGGTTTGGCCACGTCACCCTTGGCCTTGGACGACCTTCTTTCTCCGGTACGCTCCACCTAATTTCCCGGAGAGGCATTTCAACGACCTCACAAATCCACGTTATGCAGTGTCTGGCAGGGTTACTTGTTAGCGTCCAATATTTATTTTTGCAGGCACCGGAATGTGATGCAGTTTCTTTTTATGCAACTGCGATGCAGTGATATATAAAAACGGGAGCAGATAAAGTAAAGAGCCCGGATCCGTCTTTTTATTCCGCCATATATGAAAGGTTATTAAACGGGGAAAGATAAGGATAATTATTTATATATCGAAGGACATATGTCTAGACTTTCATAAATCTAAGGTATCTAAAACTAGATAGGTGTTAAGTTAATCATTATATTATTACCCAAAAAAGATTTATTTGGGCTTTCCTTCCATAAGATATGCAAATACGAGGTAATTCCTATTAGTTTTTTCACGGCATACATACGGAAAAAAAAGGGTTACCGATATTCAACAACAACAAAAGTACAGTATTGAAAACAATTGCGGACAATATCCAAGCATTAGTCCAATCACCATGAGACTGTTTCTTGTGATTACTTTTATGAGGACATTCTTACTTTGAACTTTTCGATCTTACAATAGAGAAGAAATTATAGATTGACATAGAGAATTCAGTGACTATGACCATGATTTACATTTGCGTGAAATAGACTCCACTTGAATGCTATTCTTATGATGAAGGGCTATCATAAAGATGAGTTATAAATGACTCAATCAAAACGGGAACCTACGTTTTACGTTGTATTGTGTGATTTCTTATTCTATTTATATTGTGGGTTTCTTATCATTGTTTACAACAATGTTCAATCAAATGTATTCCAATTTTGAATCTTACGGAAATATGTCTAGACTCTTATAAATCTGAGGTATCTGAAACTAGATGGGTGTTAAGTTAACCATTATATTGCCAGGTAGCTGCAAAACACAATACACAATTGTTACATAAAGGATTTTATAAATATATCCTTTCACAATAATTTACGCAAATTAATGCTTCTATGGGTTAATGCTAATGATTAGTGCTAATTGTTTTATTGCTCTCTTAAATGAACTTAAAAATTTATCAAATGGTTTGTGAAATCTCTTCAATTATTTAAAGTTGTAAATAATGAGATTTAGTAATAGTTGAATACAATTTAATGTAAGATATTTAAGCAAAATTATCTTACCTTGATTATACAAATATAATTTCCTGTAACATACTTTTATTTTTATGTTTTCACAAGCAAATTTATTAGATATACAGTTTGTCAAAAATGTTATTTAAAATAGAGGTGTTTCTAATGTACTTCTAGTCTTATATGATGACAAATTATTGCAACACAAGCATAGGGCAGATAACATTGAATTTCAACAAAACATGCGTGCTTGTAGCAACGCGAGTAGCTGTAAGTCTTGTCCTAATCTTATTTTAATTCAAAAAAGTTAAATTGCCATTATTTTTTGAGACTCAAAACCTACTTGATTCAATTTGATTACTTAAAATTTATTGGGAAAATTCTTTTAAGAAGTAGGCTGACATTACAAATCTTAAATCCTGCAATGTAGATATTTATTTTTGGAGGAATTGCAGTTGGATGCATTTTCTTTTTATGCAACAGCGATGCAGTGCTATGTAAAAATGAGAGTAGATAAAGTAAAGATTTCAGATCAGTCTTTTTATTCCGTCATATATGAAAAGATATCAAACGTGGAAGGATAAGGACAATACTTTATATACTGGTGGAAATATGTCTAGACTTTTATAAATCTGGGGTATCTGAATTTAGATTTGTGTGAAGTTAACCATTATATAGCCAGGTAATTGCGTAACACAGTGTAGAGATTTTTTTTTATAAAGGCTTTATAACTGTGCGCCTTAACAACAATTGATGCAAATAAACTGCATGATTCGCTTTAATGCTTTATGAAGTGAACTTTAAAATTGATCAAATTATTTAAGTGTCCCAAATTATTTAAAGGATTATATAATGAGTTTTAGTGATAGTTGAATATAATTTAATGTAAAATATTTAGAAAAGCAATCTTATCTAGATTACAATTGAGATTCAGCACTTATTTTTAACCTCTACCCGTAAATATTTTGTATGCTGTATTATCTAGTATTTGTTACAAATAATTTCTTTAAAAATGAACACTTTAATCTAGACAAATATGAGAAATTTTAATAGCCTCGAAGATTCTGATTTAAATAGCAATGACATGTTTTTCCAAAATAATTGTAAATATTGTTTGTAATTAATTGTAATTTTCAGTAATTATAAATAATTTTATCCTTTATTATCTTGTATTTATTACGAATGTTGTAATAACCTAATTAATAATGAACAAATTAGAGATTGAATCTCCTTTCGATTCACATTAAAAACAGGACCAGTTAACTTGTATAAGGTTCAAAATTCATCACAGACTTCATCGAAGTCATTTCTTTCAAAAACCAACAGAATATATCGCTATTATGACAACGTGTCTTAAGAGTCTTACCTCTATAATCAGATTACCCAAAGAAATTTATTTATGATTTTTTTCCTTAAGACATGCAAATACGAAGTGATTCACTTTAGTTTGTCGATGGCATGCATAAGTAAAACACGACTATCACTATTCAACAACAGCAAAAAATACTGTATTGAAACAATTGTCATATTTGAATAATCTCCTTGGTTACGCGGACAATATTGAATTTAAATTTTTAAATTAGTCCAATCACAATGAGACTACTTCTTGTGGTTACTTTTTCGAGGTGATCCTAGGATTCTGTCTTTGCACTTTTCTATCTTACAGAAGAGCACAAATTAAAGATGAACAGATAGAATTCAGTGACCGTGAACGTGGTTTACAATTTCGTGAAATAGAACTCCACTTGGATGTTATTTTTATGACCAAGGGCCATCATATAGATGGATTATAAATGACGCAATCAAAACGTGGACCTACCTTTTATATTGTATTCGATTTTGTTTGTATTGTGTGGTCTCTTATTCTATTTATATTCTGGGTTTCTTATAATTGTTTACAACAAAGTTTAGTCAAATGTAATCAGCTCAATTTTGAATCTTCAATTTTTCTATGTTCATAATTAAATGCCCGTTCTTCAGAATGGACATTTAATTAAATTAGTTAAAAAACTAAATTATTGCATTAAACATTATTACTCATAAAGGATATGAACATTGTTTAGGGAGAGTGAAGCAGAGATGCCCTGGACCACTTCTTAAATTTTTATTTCTTTCTCAAGATATTTTTATTGGTATATCCAAATTACTTTAGTGTGCCTTTTTATGAAATTTCTCTAGTGTTCCTTTTTTTTTTAAATTGCTTGAATTAGTTTTTTTTTTTTTTAATTTCTTTCACGAGATTTTATAACATCATTTGGAAAATAATTTATATGATCGTTTATTTTATTTTTATTATTTATTTATTTTCAGTGTGTCTTTTTATTAAATTTCTATGGTGTGCTTTTTTAAATTGTTTGAAATTTATCTATATTTTTTTTTAACTTTCTTTCACGGGATGTACAAAATCATTTATAATACCATTTTTTTTTTTTTTTTTTTTTAAATAAAACTGTTCGGATATCTATAATTTTTTTTTTTATTTTATTTTTTATTTATTTTTTATTTTTTTTTTTTTCAGTTTTGAACGAAAACTGATGAACATAATTTATTATCTGAATTTATTTTTATTCTTTTTCTTAAGATTACTAACCTGTATATAGGCCCAGATAATTAACTTTTTTTTTTAATTTGCTTACTTAATTCTTAAAGATTTAATTCCACAGCTTTGCTTAATCCTTACAACTTTATTTCTAAAAACAGAACACAGAACTGGATTAATTCTGTTCATCCCAGTTCATTTCTATTCGGCAGTCACACTAGAGTCTTCTTATCTCGTTTCGGCAAACTTTCGCCCAACAGAATTCACTCATCCGGTACAGGAATACCTTGTTCATTTTCGAACTGTACGACGATAATAAAAATAAAGAAAATAACCCTACACACTTGTTTTATGAAGGAAGAAGAAGAGAAATAAACCTTCTTTTCTTACTGCTGCATGGCGATCTTTTTTTTTTCTTTTTTCTCACTGCTGTATAGCAAGTAGTGCGAACACATTTTTTTTTTATCAGGTTATTTTCTTTCATCCCTGTAGTTCTTTTTTTTCTTTTCTGGCGGCAAAAGTGTTGCAGCGGAAAAAAGGATTGCCCGTGCAGAACCAAATAATTCGACTTCGGGTTGTCTTAATCGGGTTAGGCCACGCCACCCTTGGCCTTGGACGACCTTCATTCTCCGGTACGTTCCACGTAATTTCCCGGAGAGGCATTTCAACGACCTCGCAAATCCATGTTATGCAGTGTCTGGACAGGGTTACTTGCTAGTGACCGATATTTATTTCTGCAGGCACCGGAATATGATGCAGTTTCTTTTTATGCAACTGCGATGTAGTGATAAATAAAAACGGGAGCAGATAAAGTAAAGAGCCCGGATCCGTCTTTTTTTTTCCGTCATATATGAAAGGATATTAAACGTGAAAAGATAAGGATAATTATTTATATACAGTAGGAAATATGTCTAGACTTTTATAAATCTGTGGCATTTAAAACTAGCTGGGTGTTAAGTTAACAATTATATTACCAGGTAATTGCAAAAACACAGTAGAATTTTCATAAAGGTCTTTATAAATGTATCTCTTCACAATAATTTACGTAAATTATCTATATTAAAGTATATTAAATGAACTTAAAAATTGATCAAATTATTTTCGAAATATCTTCTGTTATTTAAATTTTTATATAAGGAACTTTAGTAATAGTTGATTATAATTTAATGTAAAATAATTCAAAAATATGACATACCTTAATTACACAAATATAATTTCCTGCAGCATATTTTTTTTTCCACAAAAGTATTAAGCATATTATTAGATATACAATTGTTAAAAATTATCTAAAAATACAGGTGTATCTAATGCATTGTCTTATATAATGACCAATTATTACAACATAAGCTTTGGGCAGGCAGCATTGTATTTTAGCAACACAAGCGTGTTTGTAACAGTGTAAGAAGCTGTAAAAATGTCCTAATCTCCTAAAGGTTTCCAAGAAGTTAAATTCCCATTATTTTAGTCTGAAAACTGGCTTGAATCTATTCAGTTTGGTTACTTAAAATGTATTGGGAAAATCATGTCTTTTCAGAAAAATAGGGAATATAATAAAAACATAATATTTATATAACAAATATGTAGGTGAACATAATACATCAGGTCCTGGATGCCCGAGTGTCTGGCGCTCGGTGCTGCAGGTTTCGGTTTCGAGTCCCGGTGATGCTGTAGGATAATTATAAGCTAAGGATAATTATTTACATATAGAAGGAAATATGTCTAGACTTTTATAAATCTGTGTCAGCTAAAACTAGATTGGTGTTAAATTAATCATTATATTGTTAGGTAATTGCAAAACGTAGCAGAGAGTTTTTCATAAAGGACTTTATAGATGTGTCAATTCACAACAATTTACTCAAATTAATGCTTTTATGGGTTAATGCTAATTGTTAGGGCTAATGGCTTTAATGCTCTCTTAAATGAAAAAAATTGATGAAATTGTTTGTGAAATATCTTCAATTATTTAAAGTTGTATGTACTGAATTTTAGTAACAGTTCAAAACAATTTAATGTAAAATGTTTAAAAATATTATCTTAATTTGATAACACAATTATAATTCCCTGTAACATACTATACTGTTTTTATGTTTTTTACAAAAGTATTAAGAGGGCCTGAATGGCCGACTGGCTGGTGCTCTGGCGCTCGGTACCACAGGTTTCGGGTTTGATTTTCAATGGATATTTGCAATGGTTCGGAATCCAGTTTAAACCGCAGGTCCTCGTTTAATATGATCGTAGGGCGTTGCGGGGACATTGTTACTCCGGGTCCGTGGCTTATCTTCGACTTACACGTGCCACCTGGCTAATGCAATGTGAGTGACGTCTGTGCAGCGCTTGCCTTAAGGCATCCAAGACAGCTGTATAAGTGTTTGCCAGCTGCATTAGAAAAAAAAAGTATTAAACAAATTTACTGAACACATAGTCGTTATGTCTAAAATAGAGTTGTTTCTAATGCACTTCTAGTCTTATATGATGACACATTATTGCAACATAAACATGGGGCAGATAGCATTGCATTTTAACAGAAAGTATAACGCATGTAAAAGGGGGAGAAGGGCTTAGTATATATAAGGCTTGTTTAATTACACTTAGACAGCTGTCTTGGATGCCTTAAGGCAAGCGCTGCACATACGTCACTCACTTTGCATTACCCGGGGGGTGTGTGTAACTCGAAGATAAGAAATGAACGCAGACCGGGACCTACGATTTAAAGTGGATTCCGAACCACTACAAACATCCATGCCACCGACGGGACTGGAAGCCGAAACCTGTGGTACCGATCGCCAGAATGCTAGCCACTCCGCCATTCAGGTCCTATTACGAAGAAGTTAAATTCCCATTACTTTTTAGTCTGAAATCCTGCTTGAATCCATTCAGTTTGGTTAATTAAAGTTTATTAGGAAAATCATCTGTCTTTTAAGAAAAATAGGCGGGTATAACAAACATCTTGCAATGCATGTCGGTCCATATTGATAATTTGACTAAAGAAAATAATCATAAATTGAACAAAGAAGTCTGCTAATTTGATAAAACATCTTCCAATATTTATAAATTTTTAGATACAATTGCTGTTGAATAAATTAAAGGAGCCACCTATTATATTGAAAGACATATTCTGTGAAATCAATAAAGGCCAAGCAATACCCAAAAGCAATTAAAACAAGCATTTATGAGAAGCATAGAAATCAACACAGACTGAAACAAGGTATATGAAATATGTAACATTTGCAGAAGTAGTAAAACATTGCCTAAAAAAATCTTTACATTTTTTACCATTTTAGCAAAACTTAAAAACATCGTACAAAAGCACTGAAAAAATTCATTCGTTTAAAATATCAAAGAAATTGCTGTAAAATCATATCAGAACACGATGTTATATGATTCAAATTCGAAAGGATGTGACTTCATCAACATAATAATTTAAAATAAAACATGCAGAGTTTTCGTGTAGTAAAATAGAAAATATATTTTAAGATTTTTGTAATGAAATTTTCGATTATTATAATAAGATGCAACACAACACCAGTAGTTGTTTATTTCTTCGATTTAAAAACTTTATAAAATTTTTTATAGTTATAAATTTTTATATTTATAATTTATAAGTCGTGAAAACATTTCAATAAAATACTGTACTCAATCAAAAATTCGAAAAGATAAGCTTCCTTGAGTACAAGTTTTATAAATGAAACAGGTACGTACATACTGAGAAGTAAAAATCCACTCAGACAACTTCTTCCATTCTAACAATATTTTGTCTCTAAATATATCAACCATTCATTCAAACTATAAAAATTTAGCCCCTAAGGAAGGAAAAATTACTTTAGCAAGTAATATAAAAAAAAAGTTTTTAAAGTCAATTCTTTATTATTTTGTTGAAAAAAAGTTTAAGTTGAAATTTTCCTCTTACATCTGGCGCCATCTATTGGTAGATACATGCAACTTAAATATAAAAACTAAAATTAATTAATTAAATTTTATTAATAATTAATTATTTGAAAAAACTGTATTAACATCAAGTGTCATCCACTAATAGTTCAAAAAAATGTATTTGAACTTGAGTGGATGAATAAAAAGTATTTTATTAACGATTGGAAATTTGAACAAGATATATAAGGAGAGTTGAGCTAATAGTAGGAATTGAAAAATTACTTATAAAAAAATGAAAAATTAAAATGAAAATAAATTGATGAAAAATTTAAAAAAAATGAATTAAAATGAAAAACTATTTAGCATTTTTAAAGTATGTTGTAGATTATGTAAGCAATTATATTTCTCTATCAAAATAGAATTGGTTTGCATCCATACAAAAATTTTATTTTAAAAGTACATTTAGTTCTTTTTCAAATACAGAAAAGTTCTCACTTACTAAGCTTGTCAATTTCAACTTGTATAGTTATATTCCAATAATAATTTCTAGCCTTACTCTTGCCCTTATGATAACGTGGGCTGCTCGCGTGCAATAGAGACTAGGTTAGAAACAGATGTTGGAAAACTGTTGCAATCTATGCTTTCATAAACATGGAAACTAGTAATTGTAAGTTTTGCAGGGTGTTGATTGGGCTGGTAACTTGGTGTTGTTGGGTTGAGATACCTGAGGCACAGGTTTGAAAACTCTCAACTTTATTTATACAAGCACAAAAACCACATACATATAATTGGAGACATAAAATATTTAACATTTAAAGACAGATAACTATAGATTCGGGGAGGGATTCCATTTTTAAGCCGAAAATTGGATATTCGTTAAGCGCAGGATGTGTGAAATATACTTCCTCTCTAGGTAAGAGTCTGTAGACCAACGTCACGATACTCTAATTATATTTAATCTCGGAATGAGAGAATATAAACTAAATATTATTCAGGAGGAGCGCAAGTTGCATTGTACTTCATCCGAATGAGAATTTCAAGGCCTACTGACATTTTCTCCTAAATGCCAAAGTGTGCTCTTGCTAGTGTGTAGGAGGAAGTAAGGTTACAATTTCAAATATTAATTGAGATCTGTTGACTCAATCGAATATTAACTGTCTAGCTCACAAATGTTTTAAAATGTTTCACTCAATACCACTCCAAATAATTTAGTTATGAAGCTTTTTCTATAAACGATGTCACGATTGCTACTAACTTCATCAAGATTGCCATGACAATATTTAATTTTTATGTTTAACACCATGAATATTTAACGTAGCTTTAATAAACAGTAGCATTTCCTCTACAAATTAATTCATACTTTAAACATTTATTTACATCGTCACATAATTGTACTATTTACAATTCTCAGATGTAAGTGATAAAGTGCACTAATTTATTGCACAAATACTTATCCAGGTAGTGATTTTCAATACAGACATCGGATTTAATGTTTCATGAATACTTAGAGAAATTTATCACTTTATGTTCCATTGGGAAAAAAAACTACACACTAAGAAAAAAATCATTGTTTTAATATTGTATATTTATTTTAAACTAATGTAAATTTAATTGGGGAAAAAATACGATAAATAATATATAAAAGTGCTATTTGAATAACATGAATATTTATTATTTTAGTGAAAGTTTTTAACCAATACTACATAAAAATAATTTACACAAGAATTAATCTATTATTTCCTGACAGAAAAAAATTCGAGTACACAAAAAATGAAATAATTGCTATTTTTATGGAAATTGTATTTGATATAGATACATAGTGTGACAGAAAGCAATTTGAGAACTATTTTTTTCATCTTGTCTCTATTCTAGCATTTTTTTAATCAATGGTACTTATATCTTATGCTGATTATATTTCAAGGAAAAAAAAATAATATTCATTTTTTCTTATGAAAAAGATTACAAATAATATCCCTTAATAATCACAATTGTGTTTTTCATTGCTTTTTAGTTTTTGCAGTACAAAAAAAAATTTGTAATATTTTCACATTTAAAAAAAAAAAAATTTTTTTTTTCACTTGTTATTTCTATATCATATGTTATTTTATATTAACATAATAATGAATTGCATATCTTATCTATATCATAACATATTGTTCTATATGCTATGATATAGAAAAGATATGCATCACTTTAATAGCATATTTATTTTATAACTCGATTTGTTGCCAAAACGTATCATTCCATGTTAGGATGTTTCGTGCAGATTTAGAGACCATTGCAAAAATGATTACTCTTTATAACTATTTAATTTATATGCGTAATTTAATATCACAATGTATAATAATAATCGTCATTTTATACATTTAAATATAATGATTATTAAACGTACATTTGGTTAACACGTGAAAGTTGTATAAAGTGCACATCTGTTATTTTAGAAAATGTTATTAATTAATATTATATAAAACAATTATACAGGAATTAATCCATTTCAAGGATCAATAATTATTTTTATATAAAGTAAGGATTTAAGAAGTTATATACTTACTGTTCTTATAGAGGAAAAATAGTTTACGATTCCTCACATAAAGAAATTGTGTGATAGAAAATAATTTAAGAATTTTTATTTGTATCTTCTTTTTGTTCTGGAATTTTTTTAAAAACATGGCACTTTTATCTGATCAGAAACTAAATACCGTTGAATTTTTCCCACGAGAAGAGTTGTAGCATTTAGTTCCCAGGACAGCAATGTTTATTATTAATGTATTTTAGCTAGTACATAATAGCAACCTATCACTCAAATTTGACAACAGGTAAGCAGTAATGTGGATATTTATACTACACGCTATTAGTGTTTTGTACTAATGAGAACAATCTGTCACTCAACTATGACAACAGATAATCAATGTCATGGATAATGAGACCGCATGAAATTAGCGATTGTCTATCCGACCTTAACAGGCCTAAATAATTATTAATGGAGTTTATTAACGGGGTTAATGGGGTTTATTATTAATGGGGTTAACTACGAGATGTTGAATCTTAATTGGTGATAGACAACGGATTAAGAAAGTGCCTACTCAAATTAGAGAGGGAAGTACGACCCCTCTCACCCTTCTCGACGGATTTTCTTAAAGGGAGGTTTATGGAGAAGAAGAGAGTTCTGCGACGAATAGACGAGAAGTGTTGTGTTTTCCTCTGAAGTGACTGAACAGTCCGGAGTTTCCGCTTGTTTTGAAAGTGAGCCCCTTGTGGTTTCATGTCTCCCGCTGTGTGATAATTAAGATCTGTCGCAGACCTGGTAAAATACATTCTTTCTAAACTTGAGAACTCTGAAAATCTCTGTCCTTGCAGGGAATTCCACTTGTATATTTAATTTGTAACTTTAATTTTCATTTCATTGTAAACAGAGTTCTGTATATATAAATAAACTTTCAAGTAAAATTAAAAAATCTCCTATGAACCTGAAAGTGGCCTCTGTAGTGCAGGAGGTTTCGTATTGGCCAAGACGTTACACATACTTTTAAATTAATTTCATTTTAAAAAAAAATATTCCCTTATTTACAGTATTTACCTTTTCATAAAAAAATATAATAATATTTCTTAATGATCTTTATCAGTTTTTCTTATAGTAATACATAAAAAGTGGACACATTTATATTATTTCACATATTTTTTCATTAAATATATTATTATTATTATGATAAATATAAGTATTGATTGTTTTATTTTGAACTTTAGTGTTATGTTATGTTAGGGAGTTGCTTAAAATCTCAAACCTTTAATTATGCATACATATATTTTCGTAACAAAATAAAATTACAGCGCCAAGTCATATCTGGTAGTGTTTATAAACCGAGCAGATACGCTTGTGACAGACTGGGTAAACGTCTCGGCTCGACGGTTAGACAGTTACCGAAACAGTTTTCTCCCCCTATTTGACAGGCAATTATAGGTTGCCTCTAAAAGTATTTTTGTTAGTAGACCAAGTACTTTTTCACATTAGTTGACTCTTCATAGGTAAAAAGTAGTGAAACATAAGGTCCATTGATAAAACAAGATATTCAATTTACATAAAGAGATATTAATAATAATGATAGACATTCAACTGAGTTTAATAAATAATAAAATAATTGTTTTTAACTTGTTGATTAATATATAAAAACATATAATTGTTTTTTAATAAAATATTTTTATCAAAATATTTTTTTATTTGAGAATTAAACAAATGAAGAATTTTTAAATCACAATGCCAAATTTATGCATTTATTTTTACTTATTACATTCAAAATACTCACTATGAGTTGATAAATTCATATTATACACTGAAGTGACAAAAGTCATGGGATACCTCTTAATATCGTGTCGGCCCTCCTTTCGCCCGGCGAAGTGCAGCAACTCGACGTGTCATGGACTCAACAAGTCGTTGGAAGTCTTCTGCAGGAATATTGAGCCCTGCTGTCTCGATAGACGTCCATAATTGTGAAAGCGTTGATGGTGCAGTATTTTGGGCACGAACAGACCTCTCGATGATGTCCCATAAATGCTCGATGGGATTCATGTCGGGCGATCTAGGTGGCCAGATCATTCGTTGGAATTGTCCAGAATGTTCTTCAAACCAATCGCGAACAGTTGTGGCCCGGTGACATGGCGCATTGTTATCCATAAAAATCCCATCGTTGTTTGGGTACATGAAGTCCATGAATGGCTGCAAGTGATCTCCAAGTAGCTGAACTTAAGCATTTCCAGTCAATGTTCGGTCCAGTCACACCAGAGGACCAAGTCCATGCCATGAAAAAACAGCCCACACCATTACGGAGCCACCACCAGCTTGAACAGCGCCTTGTTGACAGTTTGGGTCCATAGCTTCGTGGGGTCTGCGCCACATTCGAACCCTACCATCAGCTCTTACCAACTGAAATCGTGACTCATCGGACCAGGCCACGGTTTTCCATTCATCTAGGGACCAACCGATATGCTCACGTGCCCACGAGAGTCGCTGCAAGCGATGTCTTTCTGTCAGTAAAGGCACTCGAGTCGGTCTTCTGCTGGAACAGCCGCAGAAAGCCAAATTTCTCCGCACAGTTCTAACAGACAAGTCCCTTGTACGTCCCACATTGATTTCTGCGGTTATTTGACGCAGT
Organism: Caerostris darwini; assembly: GCA_021605075.1. Taxonomy (NCBI): domain Eukaryota; kingdom Metazoa; phylum Arthropoda; class Arachnida; order Araneae; family Araneidae; genus Caerostris; species Caerostris darwini. The sequence goes on from BPLQ01015456.1 coordinate 397,691, forward strand.
GTTGCTTGTCTGTTAGAATTTACGACTCTTTGCAGGCGTCGCCGGTCTCGGTCGTTAAGTGCAGGCGGTCGACCACTGCGCTGTCCATGGTGGGATGTTATGCCTGAAATTTCATACTCTCGGCACACTCTCGACACAGTGGATCTGGGAATGTTGAATTCCCTAACGATTTCCGAAATGGCATGACCCATGCGTCTAGCTCCAACTAACATTCCGCGTTCAAAGTCTGTTAATTCCCGTCGTGCGGTCATCATAACGTCAAAACCTCTTCACATGAATAACTTGAACAGAAATGAAAGCTCTGCGAAAGCACTACGCATTTATACCTGTTCTACGCGATGCTACTGCCATCTGAAAATTTGCATATTGCTATCCCATGACTTTTGTCACTTCAGTGTAAATTTTTTGCATGATAATGGCTTATAAATTAATTTAATATATGAATTATGAATAAATATGATAATAATCTAATTGTAATAACATTTATATTGTTAATTTATTTATAAACTAATAAATAACCTAAGTAACTAACTATAATTATTTTATAAGTTAATTTAAATTAATTAATTAATTAACATAATTATCGCGTGTAATTAATAAATTAACCTAATAAAAATAAATCATATAAAGAAGTTCTCGTAATTCTGGTGTATGAAATATTTTTTATTCAGTGAGTGAATTATTGAATTATTATTTTTACTTCAATAGTTTTGTAAAAAATTTATTCAATAAATAGACATAAAATTATTTAATACCTTAAAAATAATTTAATTTTGCAAATTATTTATTAAAATTGCCTAAAAGCCTTGTAAATTGCCTTGTAGATAGATATTGTCAATAGTATTTATTAAAATTTATAGTAAATTTTAAAATTTCTTATTTTTATTTTTAAAGTATTATTGAAGTAATAGAAATTTTATAAAATATGTAGGGCAAAATAAGCCCATAAAATTAGAATTTCAAATGAGCTTCAATCTAAATATTCAAAGAAATAAAATTTCAAATTAAGAATTAATGCATAAATTATATTTGAATATGCTGGAACTTTTACATTTACTGTTTTAAAGTAATAATAATGTATGCAGTAAAATGATTTTTTGAATTTTTATTAATATTTCTCAAGAAGAAGGGAATATAAAATATAATTTATGTAATAAATCATAACTTTAGATATTTTCATAGCAAATTTCTATTAGAAAATAGTATCTGTTACACATATATTACAAACCAGACTTACAAAATAATATATTGAATTTAAATTTTAGTCATTCTTTTTTTTAATTTGGTTAAGACACAAATAAAATGAAACTATTATTACAATTTATCCTTTTTCGCAGGGAAAAGAAGTATATATTATTTTCTAAACTTATTTTCGTTGGAACAATAAGTTATAAAATATATTAATATTTCAATCAGAAATATTACTAAATTACAATAAAAAATTGATTGACTTCCGAAATAAAAAATTGTCTAGACTTGATTCTAGACTTTCGTTCGACTTAGTTTTGTTTCGAACAATCTGAAAGCTAAGTCGAACCAAAAACTATTTTGTCTATAACAACAATAGGAACTATTAATATGTAGTGTAGCCTTCTCCACACGGAAAGAGTTATAGCATTCTGTTCCCAGCAGAAAGGTATTCATATTCTTTAAGAAGTACATAATAACAGCCTATCACTGAAATTTGACGACAGCAATGTTGTGGGTAGTTATCTTACATGCAGTTAGTGTTTTGTACTAATGAGAACAACCTGTCACTCAAATCTGATAGTAGATATTCAGTATCAGTAATAATGCTACCTCATTAAATTAGCTATTGTCTGTGCGACCTTCATAGATCGAAACAATTACAGATGGAATATGAGCTACATCATGATTTGTTGCATCGTGATTGGTGATAGACCATGTGCTCAAAAAGTAGTTATTCCTTCAGAAGTGGAAGAAACTGACTCTCCCTCAAGAAGGATATTCTTAAAAGTAGGTTTCTGGTAGGACGACAAGAAGAGCTGTTTTTCTGAAAGTGACTGAACAGGGCGCAGTTTCCGCCTGCTTAGAAAGTGAATACCATGTGGTTTTGTGTATCACGCTGTGTAATAATTAAGGTATGCATCAGACCGGTTGGACTGGATTCGTCGTAGACTAGATAACTCTGAAAAACTCCATCCTCGAAGTTAACTGCCTTTGTGTATCTAATTTATATCTTTAATTTTAATTTCGTTGTAAATAGAGTTATGTGTATAGAATTATCCACGTAAATAAAATTTAAAGTGTACCCATGAACCTGAAAGTAACTTTCTTCTTGCAGCTGTTACAGATCGAGTATAGGCCGAGACATTACAGTAGGGGGTATAGATTTACGTTTTGTACAAGATTAAAAGATGTTTGTGTGAATCCTATACTAACAATTCTAGAGTGAAAGCTCTTTTCAAATGACTGTGTGAATAATGCGGATCGTGTATATTAGGATAAATTTGATTCCTCGTCGGTAATGCTGAATTTGCTCAATAGTTTCATTTTTCATGGTAATTTTAACTATCTTGCATTCAGAAGTAACACTCATTTAATTAATAAAAAAACCTTCAATTTTTGAACTGGATGTAAAAAAATTGGTAAATTATAGTTATATTTAAACAAATATTAAAAAGTCAAATTAATTAATTTCAGAAAAAAAATTAAATTGATATTGATTAACTAAATAAAAACTAAAAATTATATGCCACGGAACATATAAAACTCTAATTTAAAAATAAAATTTCTGCAATAAAAAGCTACAAATTACTGATATGTTTCGTATTAAAAAAAAATCTAATTTTAGAGATAAGATAATTCCCCCTGAAAATCTTTTGCTCTTTTTAAATTTTGTCTGAACCATATTTTAAGATAAACCCAATCAATTAAAGATTTGCATGGCATCCTAATTGCTCTTATTTCCGATAAATAATAAGTTACATTTATCGTAGTTATATCTTTTAATAACACATTATTAATTTGAAGCTGGTAAAAGCCAATATTTAATCTTTTTTTGGGGGCAAAAAGAATACATAAATCTGACTTAAAATTGATTTCAATAAAAGTAGAAATTACTTTAATCTTATACTTATAATTTTTCAGTCTAATAAATAAAGATTAAGTTACATTTCTATAATTACTTTTTATTGACGAAGTCTGAATTTGTTGAAATGTTTAGGGAAACTGGTAAAAAAAATTATAGTTATTTAAATAAATAAATAAAAACGTAATTAAAATTGTTTAGTATAATTTTGTTATCTTTATTAATTAGATTGAGATGAAATAAGAAAATTATAAATTATTTGTCAATTCTTATTGGACGATAAATCTTGCGTATTAAAAATTATTTATTTCTTTTCTACAAAAAATGTTAGCTTTATTTCTCTTTGTGCATAATTAACTTTATTGTCATTTATAAAACAACAACATTTAATTAATATAAAGATGTAAAATTATCTGTATATTAATTAAAATTACATTTATTTATCAATATACTGATAACCATTTAATTAATACAGATATAAAATCATTAAGTTCACGCTTAATGATTTGATATCTATATTAGAGAAAATGTGCACTATACTCAATACTATATATAATATATATATATATATATATATATGTATATGTATATATATAATATAAGCCTAAGTTAAAGGTTGTAAAGTCATTTTGTTGGGAGTAAGAAAGGACTCAATTTTCCCATATATTTTCTTATAAATGCCACAATGTGAGTTGAGTGCAGCTGGCTTCTTCAGTACTGACCTCTTAATAAGGCTGAATTCGTTACACATCTACCATTCTGAGACTTCTTGTGTTTATTAATCCCCTGGTGCAGGGAAGCATGCACCCCTCGTATATAACAACGACGGCCTTCGATGGGGTACAAGACATCCAGTCGCAGATGACTTGTACATGGCTAAGGGTAATATGTAACTTCACTTTAGCGAGGAAACACGAAGGCTATATACTGACCAAACCTCATGACACCCCTCTACGATAATATTAGACAGGGATCTACAGTTTAAAGTGGATTCTGAACCACTATACACTGAAGTGACAAAAGTCATGGGATAGCAATATGCAAATTTTCAGATGGCAGTAGCATCGCGTAGAACAGGTATAAATGCGCAGTGCTTTCGCAGAGCTTTCATTTCTGTTCAAGTTATTCATGTGAAGAGGTTTTGACGTGATGATGACCGCACGACGGGAATTAACAGACTTTGAACGCGGAATGGTAGTTAGAGCTAGACGCATGGGTCATGCCATTTCGGAAATCGTTAGGGAATTCAACATTCCCAGATCCACTGTGTCAAGAGTGTGCCGAGAGTATGAAATTTCAGGCATAACATCACACCATGGACAGCGCAGTGGTCGACCGCCTGCACTTAACGACCGAGACCGGTGACGTCTGCAAAGAATTGTAAATTCTAACAGACAAGCAACACTGCGTCAAATAACCGCAGAAATCAATGTGGGACGTACAAGGGACTTGTCTGTTAGAACTGTGCGGAGAAATGTGGCTTTCTTGGGCTATTCCAGCAGAAGACCGACTCGAGTGCCTTTACTGACAGAACGACATCGCTTGCAGCGACTCTCGTGGGCACGTGAGCATATCGGTTGGTGCCTAGATGAATGGAAAACCGTGGGCTGGTCCTATGAGTCACGATTTCAGTTGGTAAGAGCTGATGGTAGGGTTCGAGTGTGGCGCAGACCCCACGAAGCCATGAACCCAAACTGTCAGCAAGGCACTGTTCAAGCTGGTGGTGGCTCCGTAATGGTGTGGGCTGTTTTTTCATGGCATGGACTTGGTCCTCTGGTGCGACTGGACCGAACATTGACTGGAAATGCTTATGTTCAGCTACTTGGAGATCACTTGCAGCCATTCATGGACTTCATGTACCCAAACAACGATGGGATTTTTATGGATGACAATGCGCCATGTCCCCGGGCCACAACTGTTCGCGATTGGTTTGAAGAACATTCTGGACAATTCCAACGAATGATCTGGCCACCTACATCGCCCGACGTGAATCCCATCTAGCATTTATGGGACATCATCGAGAGATCTGTTCGTGCCCAAAATCCTGTACCATCAACTCTTTCACAATTATGGACGTCTATCGAGACAGCATGGCTCAATATTCCTGCAGAAGGCATCCAACGACTTGTTGTGTCCACGCCACGTCGAGTTGCTGCACTTCGCCGGGCGAAAGGAGGGCCGACACGATATTAAGAGGTATCCCCTGACTTTTGTCACTTCAGTGTACACATCCATGGCACCACTAATACTAATACTACATACCGCATCACTGTGCCTAGAGCTGAGTTACCCCTTTATAGTTTGGGAATGATGTGGGTGAGAAGTCTGATTGGGCTCTATGAAGCTTTACGCTCATGAGATCGGGAGCTACGGCTTAAAGTGAATTACGAAACACTAGAAACCTCCATGTCACTGTCGAAACCTGTGCTTCCGAGTGCCAGAGCGCAAGCCAATTGGCCCTCGGGCCCCTATTCTGATAGAGATTGGTCGTATTTAAACATGCTTGGCTTTTAAAAACAATTGGATATCACTCTGACCTTTGGTACCACTGACTTCAGGTTCGAATCTTGCTGATCATATGGATGTTTGTGACTAGATCGGAATGCACGTTAAATTGTAGGTCCCGATCTAATTAGACCAAACTGTGCACAAAAATTGCCATAGAGCGACAACCAAATCATTTGAAAACAACAACATAATTACAAAAGAAATGTCTTCAATAAATGATGACATTGTTACGTTGGTGTACAAAGTGCGGTATAAATATTCCCTTTCATGTTAGCGAGGTCTATACATTGTTTACCGGGATGTTCTTTTGTAGTAGTCACAGAAAAGAAGAAGAATAGCGCAATTGATTATGTTGTTCTGTGAGCCAGTGGAGCTATCTTCTTGGTAATTCGATAAGCGGAGAGAAATGTGCTGAGAGCCGTACATTACCTAATGAGAACTGAACGGTAGATGAAAACTGCAGCTTTCTTATTGAATCAACCAGCTGATGAGGTGGTGCTATAGCATGTCGTGTGCAGAACGGATGAGATGAGTACATCGTCATGATGGAAATAAAGAATGGGCGGTTCATTTTTCTTATTATCTGTCCACAATATTCGGTTTTTATTAAGAAAAGGTACCGATGTTGATTTCGGGATATTTTTGCTTTGGTATTATATAAATAAAACAATATATTTGTTATTTTCAACTGCGATCTGTAAATATTTTGTGGATTCATAATAACATATAAAAAGCTATTTGCTTATCTTTGGGTTTGTATACAAAATATATGATTATTTTTTTTATCTAAAAATAAGTTGATAATCAAAATGATAAGCTGATAAAAGTCTTATTCTAAAGATATATTTACATAATAAATTTCTTTGTAGAAAAAACAAGTTGATAACTTGTTGCTTCTTATCCCACTTGGTAGAAATCTAGATCAAGCTCATTTACCCGTATGAACTCATGGTTGAAGGGAAAGGGAGCAGCTTCTGTTGTGATGGAGCACCCGCAGGTAGAATTTTGACTTGCGTCCATGGCGCTTTACACTCATATGAGACAGAAACCCACTGTTTAAAGTGGATTCCGAACAATTACATACATCTATGGCACCGCCGGGATTCGAACACGAAACCTATAGTACTCACCGCCACCCACTCGGCCAACACGCACCAATTCTAGCATGGAATGGCCATGGTCGTATATGCCGGGCTTTTAAAAGCTGGCCTTTGGTACCACAGGCTTCAGGTTTGAATCCCGGCGGTGCCATGGATGATTGTAGTGTTTCGGAATCCACTTCTGTATGTCCGCTCTAATGAGCCAAAAGTGTGCACAAAAATTACAGTAGTGCGACAACTAAATCATTGAAAACCGCAACTTAATTACAAAAGAAACGCGTTCAATAAATATACGATATGTTATGTTGTAGTACGAATAGTGGTATAAATATTCCCATTCATATTAGCACGGTTAATACATTGTTTACCGGATGTTCTTTTGCAGTCACGGCATTCCCTTTCACATATTTGTATTTTTATTCAATCACAATAAGGTAGGGATTCACATTTTTGTAGGAATTTACATGAGTAAATTATTATGTTAGTATAAATATTCCCTTTCATATTCGTGTGGCATAAATTCTAATAATATAAATAAAAATAAATAAATTCTATTCCGGTCTAATTAACCCAAAGTGTGCACAAAAATGACCGTAGAGCGGCAACTAAATTATTTAAAATTCACAAAATAATTACAGAAATGCTTTCAATAAATGATACGCATTGTTATGTTGGTGTAAAATGTGAGGTACAAATATTCCCTTTCATGTTAGCAAGGTTTATACAATGATTACCGGGATGTTCCTTTGCAGTCACAGAAATGAATAATAACAGCACAATTGATTCTGTTGTTCTGTGAGCGGGTGGAGCTATTTTCTCGGTAATTCGATGATCGGAAATAAATGTGCTATGTGCCGCACATTACCCAATGAGAGCTGAAAGGTAAATTAAAACTGAAGCTTTCTTATAGAAACAACCGGCTCATGAGGTGGTGCTATAGGATGAACAGATGAGATGAGTACAACGTGATGATGGCAATGAAGAACGGGCAGTTCATTTATCTAATTCTCTGTTCGCAATATTCAGTTTTTATTAAGAAAAGGCATCGATGTTGATTTCGGGATATTTTTGCGTTGATAATACAAAAATAAAACATTTTTTTGTTTATTTTTATTGGGAATTATAAATATTTTGTGACTTTGTAATAACGCATATAATGGTATGTTGTTGAATATTTTTTTTAACTAAAAATAAGTTGATGATAAAAATTACAAATTAATAAAAGTCTTATTCTATAGATAAATTTTCATGATAACATTATTTCAAGACAGTTATGCTTTTGTATTAAACAAATAAAACAACAATCGCAATAATAAAACAATATTTTTTATTGCTATTCTTAATTATTTTGTGACTTTGTAATAACACATATAAAGGTAGACTGTTGAATATTTTTATCGGAAAATAAATTGGTAATAAAAATGGTAAGCTGATAAAAGTCTTATTCTGTAGATAGATTTGAATAATAAAATGCTTTGTAGGAATTAAGGAAAAAAAAAACAAGTTGATGTTATTTCTTATCCCAATTTGTTGACTTGGTTGCCCACAAACCCCTATGGACTCATGGCTGAAGGGAAAGTGGATAGATTCCGTTGTGATGGAGCACCCGTAGGTAGATATCTGACTTTGGTCCACGACGCTCTATAGTCACATGAGATCGGGACCTACGGCTTAAAGTTGATTCCGAACCGTTACAAACATCTATGGCACCACGGGGATACGAACCCAAAACAAGTGTTACCGTTCGCCAGAGCGCTAGCTACTTGGCCATCAGACTCTTATTCTGAGAGTGTAGGGACATAGGTAAATAAATATGCCTGGCTTTTAAAAACAACAATTGGCTGGCCCTCTGGCCTTTGATACCGCATGAGTTAGGTTCGAACTGTGGTGATGCCATGGATGTTTATGAGTGGTTCGGAATCCACGTTAAACTGTAGATTTCAAACTAATTTAATCAAAGTTTTCACGAAAACGACCGCAGACTGACAACCAAATCATTTAAAAACAACAACGTAATTACAAAAGAAATGCTTTCAATAATAGATGCACTTTGTTATTTTGTGGTACTAAGTGCGGAATAAATATGCCCTTTCATATTAGTGAGGTTTATACATTGTTTACCGGGAGGTTTTTTTTGTAGTTCGCAGAAGGGAGAAGAATAGAGCAATTGATTGTGTTGTTCTGTGAGCCAGTGGAGCTATTTTCTTAGTAATTGGATAAGCGGAGAGAAATGTGCTGAGATCTGCGCATTACCTAATGAGAGCTGAACGGTGGATGAAAAATGCAGCTTTCTTATTGAAACAACCGGCTGGTGAGGTGGTGTTATAGGGTGTCGTGTGCTGAAAGAATGAGATGAGTACTATATATAAGATTTTATATATATTTTATATTAAATGCATTGAAAAGAAAATATTTATTTACGTCCTAAAATCATATTATAATCATCAGTAATTTAACACAAAAAAAAATTAATTCTTGTTAATTTAAATCGTGTAACTTATTTTTGATTCAAACCCGTTGGTTTATTTTTATAATTCATCAATTCAATCACAATCACGCACAATCTTTATAGCAACACTTTACAATGTTAAACATTTTTAATGATAAGAAATATAACATTCATAATATTACGGTGAAACAAATCAATATAAAAATACCATGTTAAAAAATATTTTTACTGTGCAAATTACAAATAAATTTCAACATAAATTTTTTATGATAAACGTTCATAAGTGGATAAATAAATAAAATAAAAAAATCAGATCTCAAACTCCAGATTGCTTTAAACATCAAGAAAGGTTTTTAAGAAAACTATTTTTAATAGCTCATGAAGTATATCATTTACGATTTTAGCGTGCTGAGTGTCTTGAATACTTAAGGTTCGAATCCTGGCCCGTGGCATGAATCGTTGTTAGTGGTTCGGAAGCTAGGTCAAACTGTAGTTTTAGGTCTAATTAGCTCAAAGTGTGCAAAAAATGACCATAGAGCTACAACCAAACTAGGCATGTTTGCTCCTCTTTGTTTTATATGTGTAAGATTTTATATTTATTTTGCATTAAATATATTAAAAAGGAAATAATTATTTATGTCTTAAATTTATAAATGTTATGTTAAACATTTAGGATATTAAAATCATCAGTAGTTTAACACAAACTAAAATTAATTCTCGTTGAAAAACTTTCACTAATTTAAAATCGTACAATCGTACAAATCGTATTCTTGAAGCATACCTTTTAATTTTATTTTAATCCATAAATTCAACAACACATGCTTTTGAGAACAACAACTTATAATTTTAATGATATTTTTAATGATAAGAAATGTAACATACATAATAATATGGTAAAAATTAATATAAATATACAATAAGAATATTTACCATACTACTTATATACCGATTTTACCATATAAAAATTACCATAATAAGAAAATTTTTCAATTCCTACTATTAGTTCACACTCTCCCTATATATATTTATATAACTTGTTCAAATTTTCAATCGTTCATAAAATACTTTTTATTCATCCACTCAAGTTCAAATACATTTTTTTAAACTTGTAATAGATGACACTTGATATTAATACAGTTTTTCAAATATTAATTTATTAATTAAATGTAAATAATAATTTTAATACTTTAAATAGAGTTTTAACAGTTTTCTAGGAAAATTAAATACAACAGGCAGTAGCTCAATCGGTAAAATGAAAGAATTTCAGTATTTTTCACGTGAAGATGAAGAATGCGAGTTCAATAATTTTTCTTTTATGAAATTTTTTGATAAATTTTAATGATCATTATTTAATAAAAAGTGACTGAAATAAAATTTTTCTTTGTTGACCTAAGTAGGAATTGACTTCAATAAAAACACAAATTAGAAATAAATTTCAACATCAATTTTTTATTATAAATATTCATACACATATAAATAAATAAAATAAAAAACATTTTAGATTGCTTTAAAAACCCTACATTAAGAAACTTGAAAAATTTGTTTGGTGACAACTGTAAACATTTCTGAGTTTCTTATTAGCTCATAAAGTATATCATTTACGAGCGTAACATGCTGAATGTCTTAAATGCTTCTAAAATCAAAGCTGCAACGTGCCTAGTTTGAAACATATTTAAAATCTGAATAATTCTTCAGTCAGAACATATTTTACGACGATTCTGGAGCTTAAGAACCTTCCACAAATGAAATTACTGTGCCAGTTACCATTAATTTCTTTAATGGTTGTTTCCTCATTTAAACCTACCGCGGAAACTATTTTCATCATTAAACAGGGAATGATTTTGGATTTCAGTTTAAATTAACAGAAATTTAATTTATGTCTATTCTCAGTGAAGATGTGGCTGTTCATAAATTTAAGAAGACCATTAGCTTCATTGAAAATGATTTTCGAAATTACTTTTATGCATGAATTCGTAATTTTTTCCATACCTCCAAAGCACGAAAATAAATTCCAAGTATTTTTATGGAAAAAAAAATTGTCACAATTGTGAAAAATTGTTTTTTTTTTTTTTTTTAAGATTAATGTCTTAAAAAAATAACTAATTATAATATGTTTGAAATTTTGTTATTCTCTGAAATCTCATGAACAGAAATTGATTGATTATTTAATAAATAATCATATCATTTAAATATTTAGTGGTAATTTGGTTTTTTTTTCAATAAATAATAATAAATAAATAATAATATGTTTTAAATAATTTTGCATTTTTGTGAAATTTGCTTTTAAATCTTTTAAACCGAAATTGATTCATTATTTAATATATAAACATGAAATTAAAATACTAATTCGTGTTATTGATTTTTACGAAAGGTTAATTATCAGTTATTATTTTTTACAAATCCCTTAAAATATTTTAGTTAATTTAAAGTAAATAACATACAAATGAATTAATTGCAAATTAAAATTGTATAAGAATTCATTGAAACAATTGTATTTCCAGAAAAAAGTAGAACATTTCAATATTTTCAAAATATAATTTTATATTTACTTTAATTGTTTAATGTATTAAAATAAACGTCTGGTATTTAAAAGTCTGTTTTGTGTTCGATTCTCGGAAGTGCCATGGTTGTTTGTCGTGGTGCGGAATCCGAGTTAAAACCGTAGATCTCGGTCTAACATAACCGTAACTGAAAATTTCCCCATCTTCTGTCTCAAAATCTGCCAGTAGGTAGACGGCCTTGGCTCAACAACCTCATGGTGCCTCAGTCTCTGCTTTGGCCTACCTGGGACTTCAATGAAGAAGAGCAAAACACTAAATTGGAATGTAGATTGTCCATTTGGTCTGAGCAGTTTAATAAGAAGCTGTGAACCATCAATAGTCACCATGGGTATATTGGACTCTGGACAGTCACATAACCAGTGATTTCCACAGTCATCTGGAAAGCACTGGCTCTACCATATGTTTGCCAGTGTAGTAGCCAATTCTGTAGCATATTTGTTAATCTAGTAGCCAATTCTGTGACTTATTTGTTATTTTAGTAGCAAATTCTGTGACATATTTGTTATTCTAATAGCGAATGTGACATATTTTTTTTCTAGTAGCCATTTATGTGATATATTTGTTATTCTAGTAGCAAATTCTGTGACATATTTGTTATTCTAATAGCGAATGTGACATATTTGTTTATCTAGTAGTCATTTATGTGACATATTTGTTATTCTAGTAGCAAATTATGTGGCATATTTGTTATACTGTTAGCAAAGTCTACGACATATTTAATTATCTACTACCTAATGATTTCAGGTTAAATTAAAAAAAAAAATTAGAAAAATTAGAAAACAACGGCAATAAAAATAATAGTTAACACTTTTCTACAAAATTATTAGTTACAATCAGAGGACTTTTTAATTAACTAATACAAATATTTAATTAAATAAAATTATAAACTAATCTGTAACCAAACAGAATTGAAATATTCCAAACAATTACAGTTTTCTGTTCGTTTCTTCTTTTTTTTTTTATGAATAATAAATTACTTCAATTTTCCTGCAACAGAAAAATCTTAGATTTACCCATTTGTAAACAAATGTCATTTACTTTCTCGAGAACTAGATGAACATGAAAATTTAGTGAAAATCGGATTATGTTTGTTTAGAGGAGAAAATCCAATTATATGTCCCTGCTTAACTCTCATGGAATTAATACAAAAATCAAAGTATACGAAAAAGAAGGAAAGTTACGAAGACTGTTTGAAATACTTGCCTCTCTGACTATTTTAAGATTTCTTTTATTTTTTATTGCGAAGGAGGGAAATAGAATTGCTAAGAAAATATTAAACTTCATTTGAAACTTCCACTGAATTTTGAAGTTAAAACTATTTTTATTGCATGAAGCAGAAGAATGGAATTTATTTATTCTTATTCGGAAAGTGCGCGTGTGTTTCTTTTAGAACATTAGGAATTCGATCAGAAAAACTGAAGGACAAAATCAACTCATCTCTATGCAAAGAAATTGAAAACAGTGGTAAAAGTTACAATTTAATCCCATTTTTCTTAAAAGCTTTCCGGTACTACGTACAAATAGGTCACTGTCTGAATTTAGATTAAAATGCTGTAGCTTTAACTGCTTTTTCCATGAAAATAGGGAAATAGCGTGGTTGGAGACAATTCGGTCAGTTCTCCATCGTTCATATAATATTTACTATTATAAAAAATTCTTAGATTACGAATTGTCGCCTTTATTCAAATTCTTTTCAGAAGGGACTCAATTTTCACATACATTTTCTTTTAAATGCCACAATGTAAGTTGAGTGCAGCTGGCTTCTTCAGTACTGACCTCCTAACACCGCTGTATTCGCTACACATCTACCATTCTGAGAGTTCTTGTGTTTACTAATCCCCTGGTGCAGGGAAGCATGCACCCGTCGTATATATCAGCGACGGGGTATAAGACACCCAGTCGCAGATGAATTGTACATGGCTAAGGGTAGTATGTAACTTCACTTTAGCGAGGAAACACGAAGGCTATATACTGACCAAACCTCATGACATCGCTCTAAGATAATATTAGACAGGGATCTACAGTTTCAAGTGGATTCTGAACCACTATACACATCCATGGCACCACTAATACTAATACTACATACCGCATCACTGTGCCTAGAGCTGAGTTACCCCTTTATAGTTTGGGAATGATGTGGGTGAAAATCTGATTGGGCTCTATGAAGCTCTACGCTCATGAGATCGGGAGCTACGGCTTAAAGTAAATTACGAAACACTAGAAACCTCCATGTCACTGTCGGGACTCGAACCCGAAACCTGTGCTTCTTAGCGCCAGAGCGCAAGCCAATTGGCCCTTGGGCCCCTATTCTGATAGAGATTGGTCGTATTTAAACATGCTTGGCTTTTAAAAACGATTGGATATCACTCTGACCTTTGGTATCACTGACTTCAGGTTCGAATCTTGCTGATGATATGGATGTTTGTCACTGGTTCGGAATCCACGTTAAATTGTAGGTCCCGATCAAATTAGACCAAACTGCGCACAAAAATTACCATAGAGCGACAACCAAATCATTTGAAAACAACAACATAATTACAAAAGAAATGTCTTCAATAAATGATGACATTGTTACGTTGGTGTACAAAGTGCGGTATAAATATTCCCTTTCATGTTAGCGAGGTCTATACATTGTTTACCGGGATGTTCTTTTGTTGTAGTCACAGAAAAGAAGAAGAATAGCGCAATTGATTATGTTGTTCTGTGAGCCAGTGGAGCTATTTTCTTGGTAATTCGATAAGCGGAGAGAAATGTGCTGAGAGCCGCACATTACCTAATGAGAACTGAACGGTAGATGAAAACTGCAGCTTTCTTATTGAATCAACCGGCTGATGAGGTGGTGCTACAGCATGTCGTGTGCAGAACGGATGAGATGAGTGAATCGTCATGATGGAAATAGAGAATGGGCTGTTCATTTGTCTAATTCTCTGTCCACAAAATTCGGTTTTTATTAAGAAAAGGTACCGATGTTGATTTCGGGATATTTTTGCTTTGGTATTATATAAATAAAACAATATATTTATTATTTTCTACTGCGATCTGTAAATATTTTGTGGATTCATAATAACAAATAAAAAGGTATACTATTTGTTTATCTTTGGGTTTGTATACAGCATCTATGATTATTTATTTTATCTAAAAATAAGTTGATAATCAAAATGATAAGCTGATAAAATCTTATTCTAAAGATATATTTACATAATAAATTTCTTTGTAGAAAAACATGTTGATAACTTGTTGCTTCTTATCTCACTTGGTAGAAATCTAGATCAAGCCCATTTACCCGTATGAACTCATGGTTGAAGGGAAAGGGAGCAGCTTCTGTTGTGATGGAGCACCCGCAGGTAGAATTTTGACTTGCGTCCATGGCGCTTTACAGTCATATGAGACAGAAAACCACGGTTTAAAGCGAATTCCGAACAATTACAAACATCTGTTGCACCACCGGGATTCGAACGCGAAACCTATAGTACTGACCACCACCCACTCGCTCTACCCGCTCGCCCAACACGCACCAACTCTAGCATGGAATTTCCATGGTCATATATGCCGGGCTTTTAAAAACTGGCCTTTGGTGCCACAGGCTTCAGGTTTGAATCCTGGCGGTGCCATGGATAATTGTAGTGGTTCGGAATCCATTTCTGTATGTTCGCTCTAATGAGCCAAAAGTGTGCACAAAAATTACAGTTGTGCGACAACTAAATCATTAAAAAACCACAACTTAATTACAAAAGAAACGCGTTCAATAATATACGGTATGTTATGTTGTAGTACGAATAGTGGTATAAATATTCCCTTTCATATTAGCAAGGTTTATGCATTGTTTACCGGGATGTTCTTTTACAGTCGCAGAAGGAAGAAGAACAGCGGAATTGATTGTGTTGTTCTGTAAGCCAGTGGAGCTATTTCCTTGGTAATTCAATAAGCGGAAGGAAATGTGCTGAGAGCTGCACATCATCCAATGAGAGCTGAACGGTAGATGAAAACTGCAGCTTTCTTATTGAATCAACCGGCTCATGAGGTGGTGCTATAGGATGAACAGATGAGATGAGTACAACGTGATGATGGCAATAGAAAACGGGCAGTTCATTTATCTTATTCTCTGTCCGCAATATTCAGTTTTTATTAAGAAAAGGCATCGATTATGATTTCGGGATATTTTTCAGTTGATAATACAAAAATAAAACATTTTTTTGATTATTTTTATTGGGAATTATAAATATTTTGTGACTTTGTAATAACGCATATAATGGTATGTTTTTGAATATTTTTTTAACTAAAAATAAGTTGATGATAAAAATTACAAATTAATGAAAGTCTTATTCTATAGATAAATTTTCATAATCACAATATTTCAAGACATTTATGCTTTTGTATTAAACAAATAAAACAACAATCACAATAATAAAACAATATTTTTTTGATTGCGATTCGTAAATATTTTGTGACTTTGTAATAACACATACACTGAAGTGACAAAAGTCATGGGATACCTCTTAATATCGTATCGACCCTCCTTTCGCCCGGCGAAGTGCAGCAACTCGACGTGGCATGGACTCAACAAGTCGTTGGAAGTCTTCTGCAGGAATATTGAGCCATGCTGTCTCGATAGACGTCCATAATTGTGAAAGCGTTGATGGTGCAGGATTTTGGGCACGAACAGACCTCTCGATGATGTCCCATAAATGCTCGATGGGATTCATGTCGGGCGATCTAGGTGGCCAGATCATTCGTTGGAATTGTCCAGAATGTTCTTCAAACCAATCGCGAACAGTTGTGGCCCGGTGACATGGCGCATTGTCATCAATAAAAATCCCATCGTTGTTTGGGTACATGAAGTCCCTGAATGGCTGCAAGTGATCTCCAAGTAGCTGAACATAAGCATTTCCAGTCAATGTTCGGTCCAGTCGCACCAGAGGACCAAGTCCATGCCATGAAAAAACAGCCTACACCATTACGGAGCCACCACGAGCTTGAACAGTGCCTTGCTGACAGTTTGGGTCCATGGCTTCGTGGGGTCTGCGCCACACTAGAACCCTACCATCAGCTCTTACCAACTGAAATCGTGACTCATCGGACCAGGCCACGGTTTTCCATTCATCTAGAGACCAACCGATATACTCACGTGCCCACGAGAGTCGCTGCAAGCTATGTCGTTCTGTCAGTAAAGGCACTCGAGTCGGTCTTCTGCTGGAATAGCCCAAGAAAGCCACATTTCTCCGCACAGTTCTAACAGACAAGTCCCTTGTACGTCCCACATTGATTTCTGCGGTTATTTGACGCAGTGTTGTTTGTCTGTTAGAATTTACGATTCTTTGCAGACGTCGCCGATCTCGGTCGTTAAGTGCAGGCGGTCGACCACTGCGCTTTCCATGGTGTGATGTTATGCCTGAAATTTCATACTCTCGGCACACTCTTGACACAGTGGATCTGGGAATGTTGAATTCCCTAACGATTTCCGAAATGGCATGACCCATGCGTCTAGCTCCAACTAACATTCCGCGTTCAAAGTCTGTTAATTCCCGTCGTGTGGTCATCATCACGTCAAAACCTCTTCACATGAATAACTTGAACAGAAATGAAAGCTCTGAGAAAGCACTGCGCATTTATACCTGTTCTACGCGATGCTACTGCCATCTGAAAATTTGCATATTGTTATCCCATGACTTTTGTCACTTCAGTGTATAAAGGTAGACTGTTGAATATTTTTTATCGGAAAATAAATTGGTAATAAAAATGGTAAGCTGATAAAAGCCTTCTTCTGTAGATAGATTTGAATAATAAAATGCTTTGTAGGAATTAAGGAAAAAAAACAAGTTGATAAGTTGTTATTTCTTATCCCATTTGGTTGACTTGGTTGCCCACAAACACCTATAAACTCATGGCTGAAGGGAGAGTGGATAGTTTCGTTGTGATGGAGCCCCCGTAGGTAGATGTCTGACTTTGGTCCACGACGTTCTATAGTCACATGAGACCGGGACCTGCGGCTTAAAGTTGATTCCGAACCGTTACAAACATATATGGCACCACCGAGATACGAATCCAAAACCTGTGTTACCGTTCACCAGAGCGCTAGCTACTTGGCCATCAGACCCCTATTCTAAGAGTGTAGGGACATAGGTAAATAAATATGCATGGCTTTTAAAAACAACAATTGGCTGGCCCTCTGGCATTTGATACCGCATGAATTAGGTTCGAACTGTCGTGATGCCATGGATGTTTATGAGTGGTTCGGAATCCACGTTAAACTGTAGGTTTCAAACTAATTTAATCAAAGCTTTCACGAAAACGACCGCAGACGGACAACCAAATCATTTAAAAACAACAACATAATTACAAAAGAAATGCGTTCAATAAAAGATGCACTTTGTTATGTTGTGGTACTAAGTGCGGAATAAATATACCCTTTCATATTAGTGAGGTTTATACATTGTTTACCGGGATGTTTTTTTGTAGTTCGCAGAAGGGAGAAGAATAGAGCAATTGATTGTGTTGTTCTGTAAGCCGGTGGAGCTATTTTCTTGGTAATTCGATAAGCGGAGAGAAATGTGCTGAGAGCCGCACATTACCTAATGAGAGCTGAACGGTGGATGAAAAATGCAGCTTTCTTATTGAAACAACCGGCTGATGAGGTGGTGTTATAGGGTGTCGTGTGCTGAAAGGATGAGATGAGTACTATATATAAGATTTTATATATATTTTATATTAAATGCATTGAAAAGAAAATATTTATTTACGTCCTAAAATCATATTATAATCATCAGTAATTTAACACAAAAAAAAATTAATTCTTGTTAATTTAAATCGTGTAACTTATTTTTGATTCAAACCCGTTGGTTTATTTTTATGATTCATCAATTCAAGTACGCACAATCTTTATAGCAACACTTTACAATGTTAAACATTTTTAATGATAAGAAATATAACATTCATAATATTACGGTGAAACAAATTAATATAAAAATACCATGTTAAAAAATATTTTTACTGTGCAAATTACAAATAAATTTCAACATCAATTTTTTATGATAAACGTTCATAAGTGGATAAGTAAATAAAATAAAAAAATCAGATCTCAAATTCCAGATTGCTTTAAACATCAGACATTAAGAAAACTATTTTTATTAGCTCATGAAGTTTATCATTTACGATTTTAGCGTGCTGAGTATCTTGAATACTTAAGGTTCGAATCCTGGCCCGTGGCATGAATCGTTGTTAGTGGTTCAGAAGCTAGGTCAAACTGTAGGTTTAGGTCTAATTAGCTCAAAGTGTGCAAAAAATGACCATAGAGCTACAACCAAACTAGGCATGTTTGCTCCTCTTTGTTTTATATGTGTAAGATTTTATATTTATTTTGCATTAAATATATTAAAAAGGAAATAATTATTTATGTCTTAAATTTATAAATGTTGTGTTAAACATCTAGGATATTATAATCATCAGTAGTTTAACACAAATTAAAATTAATTCTCGTAGAAAAACTTTCACTAATTTAAAATCGTACAATCGTACAAATCGTATTCTTGAAGCATACCTTTTAATTTTATTTTAATCCATAAATTCAACAACACATGCTTTTGATAACAACAACTTATAATTTTAATGATATTTTTAATGATAAGAAATGTAACATACATAATAATATGGTAAAAATTAATATAAATATACCATAAGAATATTTACCATACTACTTATATACCGTTTTTACCATATAAAAATACCATAATAAGAGAATTTTTCAATTCCTACTATTAGTTGACACTCTCCCTATATATATTTATATAACTTGTTCAAATTTTCAATCGTTCATAAAATACTTTTTTTTCATCCACACAAGTTCAAATACATATTTTTAAACTTGTAGTGGATGGCACTTGTTTCTCAAATATTCACACACAGTTTTTTCAAATATTAATTCATTAATTTATTGTAAATAATAATTTTTAATACTTTAAATAGAGTTTTAGCAGTTTGCTAGGAAAATTGAATACAACGGGCAATAGCTCTATTTTTCACGTGAAGATGAAGAATGGGAGTTCAATAATTTTTCTTTTAATAATTTTTCTTTTATGAGTTTTTTTGATAAATTTTAATGATAATTATTTAATAAAAAGTAACTGAAATAAAATTTTTCTTTGTTGACCTAAGTAGGAATTGACTTCAATAAAAACACAAATTAGAAATAAATTTCAACATCAATTTTTTATTGTAAATATTCATACACATATAAATAAATAAAATAAAAAACACTTTAGATTGCTTTAAAAACCCGACATTAAGAATCTTGAAAATTTTGTTTGGTGACAACTGTAAACATTTCTGAGTTTTTTATTAGCTCATAAAGTATATCATTTACGAGCGTAACATGCTGAATGTCTTAAATGCTTCTAAAATCAAAGCAGTAACGTGACTAGTTTGAAACATATTTAAAATTTGAATAATTCTTCAGTCAGAACATATTTTACGACGATTCTGGAGCTTAAGAACCTTCCACAAATGAAATTACGGCGACAGTTACCATTAATTTCTTTAATGGTTGTTTCCTCATTTAAACCTACCGCGGAAACTATTCATCATTAAACAGGGAATGATTTTGGATTTCAGTTTAAATTAACAGAAATTTAATTTATGTCTATTCTCAGTGAAGATGTGGCTGTTCATAAATTTAAGAAGACCATTAGCTTCATTGAAAATGATTTTCGAAATTACTTTTATGCAGGAATTCGTAATTCTTTCCATACCTCCAAAGCGCGAAAATAAATTCCAAGTATATTTATGGAAAAAAAAATTGTCACAATTGGGAAATTTTTTTATTTTTTTTAAAGATTAATGTCTAAAAAAATAACTAATTACAATATGTTTGAAATTTTGTCATTCTCTGAAATCTTATAATCAGAAATTGATTGATTATTTAATAAATGATCATATCATTTAAATATTTAGTCGATAATAATATATTTGAAATAATTTTGGATTTTTGTGAAATTTGCTTTTAAAACTTTTAAACAGAAATTGATTCATTATTTAATATATAAACATGAAATTGAAATACTAATTCGTGTTATTGATTTTTACGAAAGGTTAATTATCAGTTATTATTTTTTACAAATCCCTTAAAATATTTTAGTTAATTTAAAGTAAATAACATACAAATGAATCAATTGCAAATTACAATTGTATAAAAATGCATTGAAACAATTGTATTTCCAGAGAAAAGTAGAACATTTCAATGTTTACAAAATATAATTATATATTTACTTTAATTGTTTAATGTATTAAAATAAACGTCCGGTATTTAAAACGTCTGTTTTGTGTTCGATTCCCAGAAGTGCCATAGTGGTTTGTCGTGGTCCGGAATCCGAGTTAAACCGTAGATCTCGGTCTAACATAACTGTACAGCTTTGTGCGTAGAGTTGAAAATCCCCCCATCTTCTGTCTCAAAATCTGCCAGTAGGTAGACGGCCTTGACTCAACAACCTCATGGTGCCTCAATCTCTGCTCTGGCCTACCTGGGACTTCAAAGAAGAAGAGCAAAACACTCAATTGGAATGTTGATTGTCCATTTGGTCTGAGCAGTTTAATAAGAAGCTGTGAACCATCAATAGTCACCATGGGTATATTGAACTCTGTACACAACCAGTGCTTTCCACAGTCATCTGGAAAGCACTGGCTCTACCATATGTTTGCCAGTGTAGTAGCCAATTCTGTAGCATATTTGTTAATATAGTAGCCAATTCTGTGACATATTTGTTATTCTAGTAGCAAATTCTGTGACATATTTGTTATTCTAATAGCGAATGTGACATATTTGTTTTTCTAGTAGCCATTTATGTGATATATTTGTTATTCTAGTAGCAAATTCTGTGACATATTTGTTATTCTAATAGCGAATGTGACATATTTGTTTATCTAGTAGCCATTTATGTGACATCTTTATTATTCCAGTAGCAAATTATGTGGCATATTTGTTATACTGGTAGCAAAGTCTATGACATATTTATTTATCTACTACCTAATGATTTCAGGTTAAATTTTCTGAAATTAGAAAACAACGGCAATAAAAATAATAGTTCACACTTTTGTACACAATTATTAGTTACAATCAGAGGGCTTTTCAATTAACTAATACAAATAATTAATTAAATCAAATTATAAACTAATCTGTAACCAAACAGAGTTGAAATATTCCAAACAATCACAGTTTTCTGTTCGTTTCTTTTTTTTTTTTATGAATAATAAATTACTTCAATTTTCCTGCAACAGAAAATTCTTAGATTTACTCATTTGTAAACAAATGCCATTTACTTTCCCGAGAACTAGATGAACATGAAAGTTTAGTGAAAATCGGATTATGCTTGTTTAGAGGAGAAAATCCAATTATATATCCCTGCTTAACTCTCACGGAATTAATACAAAAATCAAAGTATACGAAAAAGAAGGAAAGTTACGAAGACTGTTCGAAATACTTGCCTCTCTGACTATTTTAAGATTTCTGATCTTTTTTTTTATTTTTTATTTCGAAGGAGGGGAATAGAATTGCTAAGAAAATATTAAACTTCATCTGAAACTTCCACTGAATTTTCCAGTTAAAACTATTTTTATTGCATGAAGCAGAAGAATGGAATTTATTTATTCTTATTCGGAAAGTGCGTGTGTGCTTCTTTTAGAACGTGATGAATTCGATCAGAAAAACTGAAGGACAAAATCAACTCCTCTCTATGCAAAGAAATTGAAAACAGTGGTAAAATTTACAATTTAATCCCATTTTTCTTAACAGCTTTCCAGTATTACGGAGAAATAGATCACTGTCTAAATTTATATTAAAATGCTGTAGGTTTAACTGCTTTTTCCATGAAAATAGGGAAATAGCGTGGTTGGAGACAATTCGGTCAGTTCTCCATCGTCCATATAATATTTACTATTATAAAATATTCTTAGATTATGAATTGTCGTCTTTATTCAAATTCTTTTCAGAAATTTCTGCAGGATGTATTTGCGCATATTAACCACAGCTGGATTGGTTTTATCTTCAAAAGAAGTGGTATAAAAATGTGATGATCATAAGCCTAACAATTAATAAATCCAGTAAAATGTATCGGTAATTTATCGTTTAGTAAAATGTAATATGTATCGTTTGCAATCCTCGGAAACAATATCTTATAATATTCCCCGATACTTTCTAGTATTACTTATAAATATGTCATTGTCTGAATTTACATTACAATGCTTTTCTTGTTAAAATATGGAAATAGCGTGGTTGGAGACAGTTCGGTCAATTCTCCATCGTTCATACTAATGTGTCCAAAGAGTAAGACCAATTTTTAATTTAAAATTCCCAGTTCTTAAGGAATTTCATTTTTTTTTCTTTCTTAGGTCCTTCACATCTTTACTAAATTTGACGTCAAAATATTCATTAGTGTTTGACTAAAACTGATCCCGCCGATTTCTGAAATGTCTGAATTAATTGAGCATAGAATTTGCATTAAATTTTTGTTGCGGAAACTTATAGAATGTTGCAGAAGGCATTCGGTGAGCATTCCTATATCGGAAAGAAATGATGTTATGAGACATTTAAGAAAAAATAATCAGACAACACTACAAACAAATACAACTGAAAAGTGCAGCGAACATAATAAAATATAATATAGAAATTTGGAAAAAAATTACATTAAAACAATCAAATATCTTCTTCTTTTCTGTACATTTTTAGGTTACGTACGTTTACTTCCTCTTTTACGGTTTTATGTACGTTTCTCTTACTCTGGGAAAATCACCGGAAGAACTTCAGATGGATTTCCACTGAGAACTGAAAAAAGAAGAAAATGCTTTTCAACTACCCGGCTTACACAAGAACTAAATTTACGGCAACCACAAAACAAAATCTAATTTTCTTACTAGGTTTTCAGCGTTCTGAAGATATCTGGCTTAGAGAAATTTGAAAGAAATTCAAGTTAAATGGGACCATGTGAACTTGACAAAGTGAAGCCGGATAAGAAATTTATTTTACAAGACTTTCGATTGATGTACGTTTTGGTGATTTTCAATTTTATATTATATATATATATGTTGTATTAGTATTAAATTTTAAAAACGATTTCCATTTGAAATTTTTTTATTTAAAGAGTATGGAATAATTAATGAATCAAAAAGAAAGAAAAGTAATTTATCACTTTAGATACTAGCTAAATTAATGTCTGTATATAATTTATCTAAAACTTGATATCATGAATTTCAAAAGTGCAGGGAGTCTAAAAATAAAATCTAACGAAATATAATTACTTTGTTAGAATAATTAAACATTGTATTTAACCGCTCAGGATCTCATCTTCTTTATATGTATATGGGTGTCACGATTTCTGGGAGACCCAGTTCTTCTTCATACCTTCTCCATCTCACTATTTTTATTTTCCTATTATTAGCTGTCACTCTTCCTATATATATCTTGTTCAAATTTTCAATCGTTCATAAAATACTTTTTATTCATCCACTCAAGTTCAAATACATTTTTTTGAACTTGTAGTGGATGGCACTGGATGTTAATACAGTTTTTTCAAATATTAATTCAGTAATTAAATTTAATTAATTAATTAGAGTTTTTTTTAGATTTAAGTTGCATATATCTATCAATAGATGGCGCCAGATAAACTTTAAAAAAATGAATGAAAATTATTTATAAAAGACTTTCTGCAACATAGTGAAAAAAAAAGTAGCAATTGACTTTAAAAAAATTTTTTTTTTTATATTACTTGTTCTTTTCCTAGTCAGACTTTGTCGGTTTCGTAATAGCTTGCTATTTTTCATTATCATTAAGTTTATTATAAAATCACTTGATTATTTTACTTTTTAATCCTCTAATTCTTTAGTTATTTTGTTGTTTGTTTGGCTTTAAATCAAAAGTATTATGATTCACGATGATTCTGATGTTCCACCAAGTATTTAATTATGATGTTCCAGGAAACGGCAAGCTTGGGGTTAGGACTTGCGGCTCTTGTATGGGTAACAAGAGTTTTTGTTCTCCATTTCTGGTATACGAAACAAACATCTAGTTTTCGCGTATATCAATTGGTTGGTAGTTACCAACCTCTCATGGTTGAAATTGCTTGTGATTCGATCAATAATTCATTTTTTGGTTATCTAGGTAAGGGTAGAAGTCAATTAAGGTTTTTTTATATTTTAAGGTTTAATTATCTCGTATAGATATTATAGATATATGGGTATATCTCATTATTTTTTTTTTAATTTTAAGGTTTAATTATCTCATACCTGTGCAATCATCAACACGTTTAATTCATGTACCTCGAAAGATTTAATACTCATTAGAAGATTAAAACAAAATCCAGCTAGTTATAAAGAAAAATAAACATATTATCCCAAGCGCCATAACACGACACCAAATAAACATTGCATATCAATTTGCCAATTTTTTCTAAATAAAAACATTTTATACACGATTTTACTCATGATGTAATGGAAGTTGCTTAATTAAATTTTGTATAGCTTCAAAATTTCTGATATATATCAGAATAGATATACATCTTGACATTAAATCAATTAAACCAAGCCCTTTTTAATCACAATCTTTTGAATTTTCTTTGGACAATACACTAGCTCAATTACATTAGCTCACACCAGCTAGACTAACTCAATCAAATTTTGTAAATTAGCTTTTGAAATCAGTACATTAAGTCAATTTGTAAATAAAAACTTAATAAACAAGTTACTTTCATATTAATATAAAAAAAAAAACATCACATGATTATATTTTTATTATGATATAGAAAATGATACAATCGTTGTCTTCAATTGAAATTCATCAAAATTTTTAAACTCTTTTTCAACTTTCGATTAATTAACTACTTTAAGCATTTAAATAAAAACTTATCTCCAAATTTATTTATAATAATTATTATTATATATAGTTATTATTACTTAACTGCAAGTCATTATCTTTAAAAATTCCAATTATCAATGCCGGACTAGTTTTCAAATTCTAAATTATTCGAAAAAATTATCTATATAATAAATTAAAGTGGGCTCCTTTGTTCCATATTGGTAGCAGCTTTATACCTTCATGAGGCGGTAGAAAAATTGTTGGATGGCATTCATGGGAAAGTTCCCTTCTGGTGTGCCCTTGGGAAAAGGTACAGGTGTGCCTAAACAGAAGAGAACATTAAACTCTTTACACTTTGTGCAGAGTAAGTGTCGTTAGCTGCAAAAATTTGAATAAAAAACTTTTTATCTAAGGAAAAAAAAGTATGCTGAATAAATGGCAGAGGATTGAGATTCCATCGCCTTGTATGAGATTTTCCTGCCAAATGTACAGAATAATACCGATTCGTTTCGAAAAACTCTAGATGTTTGTTTAACTTCAGAAACATTAAAATAGTCTAAACAGTCTTGTTGCTGCAAGCAAGACGTATCTTTCGCTAATTAAGAGGGAAAGAGTTCTTTTTGTTCTTTTTGAGAGACAATTTTTCTTTCGTGTTCTCTATTTTTGGTTCTCTCTTAGTCATTGATAGATGGTTTATGCGATTTCTCCTTCGATTCAGAAAGAGAAAAAAATTTGTTTGTTTTTATCCTCTTCTTTTTATTTTGGTGTTTTACTTGAATGTTGGTTTAAGTGCTGTCCGATTGTAAGTTGCTGTTTTTCCCCTCCACTTTTTCAAATGTTTTTGTTTGTGTTCATTGTTTATTATGAAAGAATCCATCTCTTTTCGGCCTCGCGAACTTTTTTTCTGTGTGTTTTTGTTTTTCGTAAATATTGTTTAAGATTTATTGGAAAAAATGTATTTCTGTTTTGTTTTCAGTTTGTAAAAATTTCTATTTTTTATATTTATGGAACAATGTTTTTAAAATGCATTTTACCAAAGAACATAGTTTTAAATCATACTTTTACAAAGTACAGATATTTATAACATATTCTAAACAGAAAAAAATTTGAATCTTGATTTTTTAAAGACATTGCTACGTGTTTCGTGAAAAGGTTTTTCTTTGTAGTAAAAGAAATAAGAATTTTCGGTTATCTTTTGATGAATAAAATATTTCTAAGGATTATTTTCTGTGTTTTAGATTACGTATTGCTTTATAAATGTTAACTGAATTATTTAATGGTTATTTATTAACTGTACATTTTAAAAAGAAATAAAAACATTATTTTTCACCAGCCTATAATCGAAAGTAATTTATTTTTATTATCAAAATAAGTAATATCGCTATAAACTATGCATTTACTCACTGAACTTGCATTTATTCCACTTTTTATTGTTCATTTTGAATTTTTTTTAATACAAGACAATGTAATAAATATTTAAAAACAACAAAATATTATAAATTTATTAAGTTTTTGTTGTCTTGAATATTTATATAATTTAATTATATTAATATTCAAGATAACTTAGTTTTTGCTGTCTTGAATATTAATTGAATTTAATATATGTTTTCCCTAAAATATATATTTAAATATTGTAGTACTTTACATTGATCAGATTGAAAGATGTTTTAATACAATTACTAAAGTAATAATCCCTGATGTCTAATTGGGAATAGAATATTGTGAAGTAAATATATTTGATTGAATATCTAATTGTGAAGTAAAATATATTTTGCATTAAATATTTTAGTTTTAATTTCAATGTAAATTTAAAAATATATTCAAATCATTCTGACATACTATAATTCAGAAAAAGTATTGTGCCCAAAATGTAAGACCAATTATTTTTTTTTCAAAAAACTCTTTTATTTATTCTTCCAAATTTATTTCATCGCCTTCAAAGTAATCACCTCCGGACATAATGCACTTATGACAACTTTTTTTCCAATCCTCAATGCATGCTAAAAAGTCATCGGCAGGGATGGCTTTCTAAGCGAGCGGCGATTCTCTTTAATCGACTCAAAATGGTGTCCCTGGAGTTGTCTTTTAAATTTAGTGAATAGACAGAAATCGTCTCGGAGGAATCATGCGACATTTTCTAGTTTCCATAATAAACACACAAGAATTCTCAGTGGACTATAACACAGAAACTCTTATTAACAATTCAACAGCACTCTTTCACAATTACATTCAAATCCTCACTCACCAAGACCACTCAAAAAATTAACATACTACTGCGTAAGATCTGTGTACTGTGTAAGATCAATTTTATATTTAAAATTCCCGGGGCTTATGGAATTTTAATTTGTTTTTCTTTTTTAGGTTGCTGGCACTGTCCTTGATATCTGTGTGAAATGTGACGTTAAAATATTCATTAGTGTTTGAGTTACGCTTGGCTTTGTGAGACGCTAAAACTGATACCTACAATTTTTGAAATGTCTGAATTCATTGAGCAAAGAACTTGCATTATATTTTGTTTGGGGAAACGCATGGACTGTTACAGAAGGCATTCGGTGAATATTCCTATACAGGAAAGAAATTTTAATAAGTGGTATAAACAGTTAAAAAAAGGCAGAAAACGCATAGAAGACGAAGAGCCTCATGATTGACTTTCAACCTCAATCGACGAAGATCACGTCGAAAAAAATTAAAGATTTGGTGCTTGCAAACCGACGATTTACAATTAGAGCCCTTGGTGATGATGTTGGTATTTAAAAAGGTCAATTCCATTTTGGGCCTCAAACGCGTTAAATCCCGATTGGCCCCAAAAACACTGAATGCGCCAGCGCACACTGCATTGATTCTTCGTGACGTTTTCACCAAAAATTAAAGTTACATCGTTCCACAACCACCATATTCACATCATGTGACTTCCGGCTATTCCCTAAACTTAAAAGACCACGACTTTTAAGTCGATTAAACAGATTCAACGTGAATCGTCGCGTGCTTTGAAGGCCATCCCTGCAGATGACTTATTAGCATGCATTGAGGATTGTAATAAACTTGGCAGAAATGCATTGAGTCCGGAGGGGATTACTTTGAAGGCGATGAAATAAATTTGGAAGAATAAAAAAATTTTAAAAAATAAATAATTTGTTTTACTTTTTGGGCACAGTAGTACTTCTGTTGAACTCACAATTAATTACTTTCTAATTGTTGAACTAATAACTTTCAAAATTTTGATTTAAAAAATAATAACTTCCCATTAGTTGAGCAAATAATTAATAACTTTTTAATTGTTAAACTAATAGCTAATAACTTTCTAAATGTTGAATTAATAATTCATAAATTTCTAATAGTTGAGCTAATAATTAACAACTTTCTAGTGTACAAATAATTTATAACTTCGTAATAATTAGGCTAATAATTAATAATTTTGTAATAATTAGTAACTATCTAATAATGGAACTAATAACTACTAACTTTCTAATTGTTGAACTAATAACTAATAACTTTCTACATTATAAATAAAAAAAGTATTTGAATATATTAAAGATTACAAAATATCTTACTAACAAAATATTAAATGAACTCCTCTGCGTCTTGCAAATTTTCTCAACAAACTTTTTTTCCTTCCCACAACTAAATATAACTGATTTTATTTAATGTTTAAACGGAACATTTCATACTCCGTCACTGGTACATTGGTTTCCGTGTTTCATTTCCTTCAATAACATACCCACTACTTTTTAGAATGAAGGTAATTCGATTTACCCTCTCTCTCTGACGACATTCTATAAAAATGTAAATGAATTCGGTACCAACAAACAGATTCGCGAATTCGCACCGCATTAATTCAAAGGCTACTTACCCCTCTCCAAATTCCCGTGTTTATACTTTTCCCCGCGTAATTCGGAACGAAAGCACACAGAGAATTCCTCAGAGAAACGAAATGGAAATCGGACGGAAATATTCGGAAATTCCAAAACTGGAATCATCATGATCGACCACGCGAAGAAAGATCTTGAAAAAGATCCGGTAAGAAAAAAAAAGAAACTCGCCGGATATCCGGGACTAACGAGACGCGACTAACGAGGCAAGAGGTGTTTTTAAGAACTCTTAGCAGGCATTCCTCAAGAAACGAATCACAAAAAGAAAAAAAGATAGTATAAAAACGAATAAAAATTCTTAATGAGAAAGTAGAAAGCAGAGTGTCTTGGTTGGTAATAAATTCTTTTTTTTTTTTCTTGATGGAAAAGTGATTCGCTGCGGGCTTTCATCAAAGTGGTTCCACCAATCGCTTAAGGAAGCTAACCTGCTAACAACAGAATGATTTTTTTCTTAGCGAATACAGAAAGCCGATCGTCCCTTTGAGATAAAAGCATCTGCTTTGAAGACGAATGCCCCAAAATAGAAATTTGAATTATGCAGCTGAAAATGGGAATCAATTTGGGTCGATACGCGATGCTGTTGTCCCCTTTTCAAATGCCACTTACATCCTTTGATGCAACCTTACCTTCCGATCCATCTTTATTCCAGGAATTTCTATCTGAATATGTTTGACCATACAAATGGCATGCACGGATACAGATGATTCAAAACAGAAATAATGTTATGTAAGAAAGAAAATGCAAAACAATGCATTTGTGGAGAATTTACGAACTAATGGATTTGTATTCATTATTCATATTTAACAACACATTTATCTTATATTGATACATTTATGCTTAACTTATTCTTTACCTTGCATAGAAAATTTTTAACATCATAGAGAAAAATAATGCTTTCTACTCTCTCTTTTTAATTTTATTATTGCATTAACCAGTAATTCCTAATTAACTTACTTTTTTTGAATTAATCCCCAAGAATTAAATTTTGGTAAATGTGAAAACATTGAAGTTTGTGAAATATTTCATTTTAAGATTTCCTAGAACTCTATTGTTTCAATAATAGTAATTAAAATTTAGAAGAGATAATACATAATTTATTTGAGGGAATTCCTAATTCAGAATTAAATATGTATATGTGATATATATAACACACTTCCTATGCAAAATGAAATATAAGTATATATTAAAATAAAATTTCACGTTATTTAAATGCATAAATAAATATATTATTGTAATGTAAAATGTTATTACCCGCACGTTATTAAAATATAAATTTCGACAAATGCACAATTAGTTTCTTAAATTTTGTTTCAATATATTTCTTCTTGTAATTGTCAGTTTTAAATACAAAATTTTCTTATAAATAATTTTTTATTATTTGATTCTCACATTCATTTGTATTCAAATAAAAAATTTTGCTACTAAAATATTTTTGGGAGCTCTTATAAAATATCTATTTAAAATTATTTTCGGATATTTATATTCTCATGGTTCATTGTAATTAAATTTTATTTTAGAGCGTTAATTGAAACAAAATGTAATGAATACATTCGTATCACAGTTATTTAAAATGTTTATATCGGATATTTCATTTTAAATGGATTTAAAACAAAGCTTAAAATTTGTGTGAAAAAATTAAGCATAAATTTAATGTAAATATAAAAATGAAAGGGGAACTTATTAATTTATATATTCTATATTTTAAAATCTGCAACTTATTATTTATATATGCTACTAAATCAAAAACTGCAAACATGTATTATCGTTTAACACCGATGGATCATCTAACAAATTCCTCAATAAGGGAGGTGCAGACATTTTCTTTCTACTTCCAAATGAAAATAAATACCATCATAAAATGAACACAGACCTGATAGCTTCAAACTTCACCAGCGAGCTCATAGCAATTAAAGAGGCTGTTGCTTTATATCTAAATGACACAAATATTTCATGCCTCACTGACGGGCTAGTGATTTTTTCTGACCGCAAGTCGGTTCTGGAAGCAATTAAAAATGGAGATGCAAACATCACTTCTGCGATAAATGTTCTGTTCGAGACTCTACACTGTAGAGGCAAATCATGTCATCTTCAATGGATTCCTGGACATGTCAACATTGAGGGCAACGAATGCGCTGACTCTTTAGCCAAAGAAGTCAGGGACAAGGATCAACCGAGCACTACCATCACACTTGCAGATGCTAACGCAGTTGCCAAAAGCCGATTAATTTCTCATAACTTTAAGAAGCCACTAATCACGGACTTCAACTGTCCTAGGAAGTTGACATCAGTTATCAGTAGACTCAGAACTAATCATTACAGAGGGATGAAGATTCCCCCAGACAAGACCAGAGAATACATCCCCTGCAGAAATTTCCACAACGCTTTCCTAATACCTAAGCACATTCTTGAGCGCCCAGCACTTACTCCCCATGTTTTGCAATTGGGTATGGTGCCAATCGAGGCCAACTTAAGAGAAGTCCTGCATAGTGAAGCGGCGCCACTGCTACCGGCCGCTATCTTGAAGAGTTTTGATTGATCTAACTTCGATATTTATATTTTAAATCCATGGACACGATAACAACAACTTGTCTAACATTAAAATATTTATACATTTTCATTTAAATTTTACAATTAAACGAATTTTAAACATTATATATTAATCTAATCTCACTCAAGCACAAAGATTTATTTTTAATTTCGAAATGAAATAACTATTTATACTATATATATTTATTCATATTTCATTCAAATATACTATATACATTCACGTTTCATTGAATTAATACAAATAAATTTCTTACTCCATTTTTATGTGTAAGTATCCATGTATCCTTTCAATAACAAAAATTAGAAATTTTAAATGTAAGAAATATAGTTAAAATTATTTAACTATCAAATTGTTGGATAATGTGTTTTATTTCATAAACTTATAAGGAAAGTTTACCCAAAGATTCTGTGTTTATGCTGAAAATGAACACGAATAATCGGAAGGCCAGAAAGTCCTTTTGGGGGGTAGGAAGAACGAGAAGATACCTGCTGTCCTCTCGTCCTGTCAAAAAATATGCGGGACTAAACAGGGATAACTTAAACATTAATCCTCATCTTGTGTGGGATTTTTTTCAGATTATGGGGCTTGTGGACTTGATCTAGACTGAAGCTAGATCATGGGGAATAAGACAGCAACATCAACAGCAACAACAGGACCAGAGGAAGCAACACCTTCCCCATAGACGTTCTTTGAAAAACCATCATGTGCGTACAGTGTAGCTAGCTACATGTATCGATCTCTTACCAATGCTGAATCTGTTACACATCTGTCATTCTAAGAACAAATGACTATAGGTAAATATGCCTGGCTTTTAAAAACAACAACATAATTACAAAAATAATATGCCTTCAATAAAAGCTTCCCATTGTTATGTTGGTGTACAAAGTGCGGAATAAATATTCACTTTCACATTAGCGAAGTTTATACATTGTTTACCGGGATGTTCGGGATGAAAAGAAGAAGAAGAACAGCGCAATTGATTATGTTGTTCTGTAAGCCAGCGGAACTATTTTCTTTGTAATTCGATAAGCAGAGAGAAATGTGCTGAGAGCCACACATTACCTAATGAGAGCTGAACGGTAAATGAAAACTGCAGCTTTCTTATCGAATAAACCGGCTGATGAGGTGGTGCTATAGGAGGTCCGTCTACTGAACAGATGAGATGAGTACATCGTGATGATGGAAATAGAGAACGGGCGGCTCATTTATGTAATTATCTGTTAACAATATTCAGTTTTTATTAAGAAAAGGTACCGATGTTGATTTCGGGATATTTTTGCTTTGATATTACGTAAATAAAACAATATTTTTTGTTTCTTTGAATTGGGATTTATAAATATTTTGTGACTTTGTAATGACACATATAAAGGTATGTTGTTGAATATTTTTATCTATAAAAAAGTTGATAATAAAAATGATAAATTGATAAGAGTCTCATTCTGCAGACACATTTGAGTAATAGGAATTAATTGAATTTGTAGGAATTAAGGAAAAAAAACAAGTTGATAAGAAGTTGTTTTTATTCCACTTGGTTGTGATCTAGACTAAGTTCACGAACTCGTATGGATTCCTGGTGTGAAGGAAAGTAGGCTGCTTCTGTTGTAATGGAACACCTGTAGGTAGACGTCTGACCTGTGTCCGAGATGCTCTACAGTCATATGAAACCGGTACCTGAGCTTAAAAGGGATTCCGAAAAACTGCAAACATCACGGCACTGCCGGTACTCGAACCCGAAACCTGTAGTACTGAACGACAGAGTGCCAACCACACGGTCAACAGGCCCCTATTCTAACATTGAATAGTCATAGGTAAATATGCCTGGCTTTTAAAAACAAAAATTGACTAGCTCTGTGGTACCTCAGGCTTCAGGTGAGAATCCTGGCGATGGCATGTATGATTCTAGTAATTCGGAATCCACTTTAAACTGTAGATTCCGCTATAATGTGCCCAAAGTGTGCACGAAAATTACCGTAGTGCGAAAACTAAATCATTGAAAAACAGCAACTCAATTACAAAAGAAATGCATTCAATAAAAGATGCACTTTGTTATGTTGGTGTATAAAGATGTGGTATAAATATTCCCTTTCACATATTTGTATTTTTATTCAATCACAATAAGGTAGGGATTCAAATTTTTGTAGGAATTTACATGAGTAAATTATTTTGTTAATATAAATATTCCCTTTCATATTCGTGTGGTATAAATTCTAATAATATAAATAAAAATAAATAAATTCTATTCCTGTCTAATTAGCCCAAAGTGTGCACAAAAATGGCCGTAGAGCGACAACTAAATTATTTAAAAACCACAAAATTATTACAGAAATGCTTTCAATAAATGATACGCATTGTTATGTTGGTGTAAAATGTGGGATATAAATATTCCTTTTCATATTAGCGAGGTTTATACATTGTTTACCGGGATGTTCTTTTGCAGTCACAGAAAAGAAGAATAATAGCGCAATTGATTATGTTGTTCTGTAAGAAACCGGAGCTATTTTCTTGGTAATTCGATAAGCAGAGAGAAATGTGCTGAGAGCCGCACATTACCTAATGAGAGCTGAACGGTAAATGAAAACTGCAGCTTTCTTATCGAATCAACCGGCTGATGAGGTGGTGCTATAGAATGTCCGTCTACTTAACTGATGATATGAGTGCATCGTGTTGATGGAAATAGAGAACGGGCGGTTCATTTATCTAATTCTCTGTCCGCAATATTCAGTTTTATAAAGAAATGGCGTCGATATTGATTTCCGGACATTTTTGGAGTTGGTGCTACATAAATTAAACAATATTTGTGGTTTCTTCTTATTGAGATTGATAAATATTTTGTGACTTTGTAATAACACGTATAAATGTATGCTGTTGAATTATTTTTTATCTATAAATAAGTTGATAATAAAAATGATCATTTAATAAAAAGTCTTGTTCTGTAGATATATTTGAATGCTTTGTAGGAATTAAGGAAAAAAAACAAGTTCATGAGTTTTTATTTCTTATCCCACTTGGTAGTCATCCAGACCTAGCCCACGAACCCGTATGGACATCTTGCTGAAGGGAAAGTGGGCAGCTTCTGTTGTGATGGAGATTAGATAGATGTCTGACTGGAATCCGTGACGCTCTATAGTCACATGAGACAAGGACCTACGGCTTAAAGTGGATTCCTAACCACTACAAATATCTATGGCCCCGCCGGGATTCGAACCCGAAACCTGTGGTACCTTGCGCCAGAGCGCTAGCCACTTGGTCATCAGGCCCTTACTCTGAGAGGGAATGGAATAGATAAATATGCCTGGCTTTTAAAAATAGTAATTGGTTAGAACTCTATCCTTTGGTACCATAGTCTTCAGGTTCGAATCCTGGCGGTGGTATGGATGTTCGTTAGTGGTTTGGAATCCGCTTTGAAATGTAGGTCGCGTATTTAACCCAAAGTGTGCTTAAAAACAGCCATAGAGCGACAACTAAATCATTTAAAAACAACGAAATAACTACAAACGAAACTTTCAATAAAATATGAACTTTGTTATGTTGGAGTACAAATTGAGGTACAGATATTCCTTTTCATATTAGCGAAGTTTATACATTGTTTACTGAGATGTTCTTTTTTAGTCACAGAAAAGAAGAAGAATAGAGCAATTGATGAAGATTGATTGAGCAATTGATGAAGCAATTGAACGGTAAATGAAGATATAATAAAAAGATTAATATAAATATACCATAAAAATATTTACCATGCAACTTATATACCCACTTTACCATATAAAATACCATAATAAAATATTTTTAATATGCAAATTACAAACAAATTTCAACATCCATTTTTATGATAAATGTTCATTTTCTTAAAAATAAATAAAATAAAAAGCACTTTAGATTGCTTTGAAAACCAAACATCAAGAAAACTCGAAAATTTGTTTGGTGACAACTGTAAACATTTCTGAGTTTTTTATTAACTCATAAAGTAAATCATTTACGAGCTTAGCGTGCTGAGTGTCTTGAATACTTCTGAAATCAGGCAGTAACGTGACTAGTTCGGAAAATATTTAAAATTTGAATAATTCTTCAGTCAGAACATATTTTATGACGATTCTGGAGCTTAAGAACCTTCTACAAACGAAATTATGGTGCCAGTTGCAATTAATTTCTTTAATGGTTGTTTCCTCATTTAACCATACCGCGGAAACTATTTTCATCATTAAACAGGAAATGATTTTGGATTTCAGTTTAAATTAACAGAAATTTAATTTATGTCTCTTCTCAGTGAAGACATGGCTGTTCATAAATTTAAGAAGACCATTAGCTTCATTGAAAATGATTTTTGAAATTACTTTTATGCATGAATTCGTAATTCTTTCCATACCTCCACAGCGCGAAAATAAATTCCAAGTATTTTTATGGAAAAAAAATTGTCACACTCAGAAAAAAAAGATTTTTTTAGATTAATGTTAGAAAAAAAACCCAATTATATAGTAATGAGATGTTTGAAATTTTGTCTTTCTGTAAAATTTGTGTTCAAATCTTGTAAACAGAAATTGATTTGTTATTTAGAATGTAATCATACTATTTAAATATTAATATATAATTCAATTCATCAGTTATTAATTTGTAGGCCCTCCCAATTTTGGCTTGAACACTGGCCTTAGTACCACAGGTTTCAGGTATGAATCCTGGCTGTGGATTGGTGTTTGTTAGTGGTTTGGAATCTACTTTAAACTATAGGCTCCAGTCTAATTAACCTAAAATGAGCAAAAGATATCCGCAGAACGACAAACCAAATCCATATTAACTGTACAAATTACATCTGGTCCACACTCAAAACAAGTATCTTTCACACGTAAACGCAAATGAATTTTTTAATAAATAACATAATATGGATGAAATTCATCATAGTTAATTTAAATGAAATGAATTATTAAATATTTTTATCCAATTTAAATTAAATTCGATCTGGTCTTTTGAAAAGGTGCATGATGAAGACATATTTTTAAAAATTCAGAATTGATAAAGAAGCACTTGTTATCCATTCAACATAACATATTAGTTTTCTAAATCCTTTTTCTTTGATGGCAATGAACCACTTTTTAAAAAACTGTAAGAGTCTTAATTTTCTTATAATGCATGGGAATTACAAGTAATGATGAGGATGAGTGAACTTTAAGGAACTTTTGTATCTCATGTGTGAAGAAAATTAAAACGCTAATAGAACACGCTATTTTTATTAGCCTTTAATTAACGATCTCATAATGTTCGTCGGTATATTCAAAATTGTAAGTTGATTGTTAAATTATTTCATGGAGAAGTATTGAGATGAAAGTTTTCAAATGCACTTTTTTGTATATGATAATGCAAAAAAAAATAATCCTAGTAAAAAAAAATAATTCATAATTTGGCATTTTAGAGGAACATTTAGAGATTTAAGAGGTTCTAGGAATATTTTGGACGTCAAAGTGGCCATTTCACACCATATGTTTCCGTGTTTCTAATTTCGCGCTACGTTTCTAAGTAAGATCTCAATTTCAGTTTTCACTGGATTCGAATTTCTTTTATTGGGATTGATTCTAAAGACCTTTAACCGAAGTGAATATTGCGAAGTGTACCTTCAGGGAATACGGTTAATTATATTTGAGTTGCGAGGCTGATGGCCAAGTGACAAACGCTCTGGGCCTTGGTGACCCAGGGTTCGAGTCCTTGCGGTGTCAAGGATGTTTGTAGTCTTTCGGAATCCACTTTAAAGCGTACGTCCCGTTCTAGTATGAGTGTAGCATAGGGCTGACAATCATATCCCATAAAACCCCTTAAGTTTCGGAATCTGACATGTGAATGAGATCATGAGAACCTCACAAAGTAGGGCAGGATTTATTTAAAAAAACTTTCAATTTATGTGCGTTTCGGTGAAAATTATTTCAGTTTTATATTTTAGATAGTTTTTTATTTTTTTATTTTAGTATTCGATGATATTAAAAAAAAATCAATTTCATTTAAAAGTCTTTTTTATTAAAAGTATGAAATAATTAATGAATCAAAAGCAGACAGTCTTTGGCCCACCATGGGACTGTTGCGCTGGAAGTTTTTGAATGTACGTTAATTTTCGTTTTGAGACCAATTCGCATCAAATGTAAATATAACATTTACATTTTAACATTAACTTCTAATGGATAAACTGGCTATGAGGCATATAAGAAAAAAAAAAGAACAATACAACAGTATAAGCAAATACAACAAAAAAGGGTAACGAACACACTAAAATATAATATAGAAATTCGGAAAGCATTACACTAGAATGGACAGACATGTGTTACTCTTAGTCTGGGAAACTCTCCGGAAGAACTTCAGATAGATTTCCACTGACAACTGAAAGACGAAGGAAAAAAAATATTTTTCAACTACCCGGCTTACTCAAGAACTAATTTGTATGATCACCACAAAACAAAATCTAATTTTCTTACTGAGGTTTTCAGGGTTCTGAAGATGTCTGGCGAAGAGAACTTTGTAAGAAATTCAAGTTAAATGGAACTATGGGAACTTGACAAAGTGAGGCAGGACAACAAATTTGTTTACAAGACTTTCGATTTATGTGCATTATGGTGATAATTATTTCCGTTTTATATTTTACATATTTTTTTTTTCTTATTTTAGTATTCGATGATATTAAAAAAAACCAATTTCATATGAAAATCTTTTATTTAAAAAGTATTGAATAATTAATGAACCAAAAAGGTAGTAATTTATCTTAGTTTGATGGAAACGAGAAAAATTAATGTGTTTACAGAATTTATCTAAAATTTCCTATTATGAATATTAAAAGTGTAGGGAGTCTAAAAATAAAATCTAACAAAATATAATTACCTTGTTAAAATTATGAATCGTTGTATTTAATCCCTCAGAAACACATCTTCTTTAGATATATATGGGTGTCACGATCCCGGGGAGATCAGTTCTCCTTACCTTCTTTCTTTCTCCCCCTCACTACTTTTCTTTTCCTAGCCAAGACTACAGACGTTATCATTTTCATATTAGCTTGTTACTATTCATTATCTTTATGTTTATTATAAAATTTGATTAGTTAATTTTAGTTCTCTAATGATTAAGTTATGCTGCTAAATTAATTAATAAAGGACTAAAAGTTGTTAATTTTTATATTTTTGCGACTTTTCTGGATTTGTTTAAAATTGTTTTGTTTTAAGTCACAAGTATTCTGATTTATTTTTAATATGCTTTGGAACCGTGTCCCAGGAAATAGGGACCTTAGTGGTCGGATTTGCTGCTCTTGTATGGACAACACGTTTCTTTGGTGTCATTTTCTAGAAGACTCTGCTACTTCAGTAGATCTCATGCCTGCACAATCATCAACAAGTCTAATTCATGTTTTTCGAAGACCCCACATAATACTAACAAAAAATTTTTGAAAAGAACAAAAACGGCATTCATAAAGAACAAAATCATCATTTATAATGAGCAGAAACATCATTCGTAAAGAAAAAATCATCATTCATAAAGTACAAAAACTTATCAACTCATCAAAAATTGAAGTTATCAAACTTCAAACTTATCAAAATTTGGAAAAAAAAATGTTTAAAATATCTCCTATACTATCAGAATCAGAATTTGTGTCAATGGATAGTGAAAAAAGGTGAAGATAACAAAGAAAAAATTGTTTTAGTTTATGAGGTTCAAGGACAAATTCACGTGCTTGAATTACAGCTAGATATGATACGATTTTTTTAACTAATTTTACAATTGATTTTTACCTGTTTAACTTCATGTTGAGACGATTTTTTTATTAATAACAAATAAAAATTTCTTATTTCTCTATCATGTAAATATTATTAACATTAATTTTATTGCTGAAATTTTTATTAACACTTTACAATGTTTTAGTGGTATGTTTTTTGGAAATACTATTTCAAATTGAATTTTATATAAATTATTGTTTCGCTCAGCATAGATAACCAACTACCCGTAATAACATAAAACTACACCAACCAACCATTGCATTTAAATAATACAAACTTTTCTAAATTTAAAAATTTTAGACATGTTTTCACAAACGATGGAAGTAAAATCAATTAATTAATTACGTGTAGTTTCAAAATTTCTAATAAATATCGTAGCATACATTTAGACATTTAACATAGTATTTTGACTTTTGAACAAAATCTTTGAATTTTCTTTCGTATCGGGTACACTAGCTCAAATTACATAACAAATTACATAATAATCAAACTAAAATGCGTAATAATATTCTTAAAACAAAAGAATAAAGCAGTTTTACAATTTTTGGATTGGGAAATTGTTCTAAATTAGATTTAGAAATGTTCAGAGTAAATTAAATCAAATTTTAAATTAAAACTTAAAAAGCAAGTTACTTTTATATTACTATAAAGACCATCCCATGATTTCATTTTTCATCGTTATGGAATAAAAATGATACAATCTCTGTCTTCAATTAAAATTATTGCTGAACTATTTTTCGATTTTTGGTTAATTAACTGCCTTAAACACTGAAATAAAAACTTATTTCCAAATTTCTTTATTTTAATTATTATTTCATGTAGTTGTTATTAGTTAATTGTAAGTGAATATCTTTAAAAATTCCAATTATCAATTTCAGTCTAGTTTCCGAATTCTAAATTACTCGAAAAAATTATCACTATAATAAACTAAAGTGGGCGTCTTTGTTTCATTTTTGGAACACCTTTATACCTTCATGAGGCAGTAGAAAAATTGGTGAATGGCATTCATGAGAAAGTTCTCATCTGGTGTGCCCTTGGGAAAAGGTACCGGTGCACATAAACAGAAGAGCACATTAAACTCTTTACACTTTGTGCAGTGTAAGTATCGTTCTCTGCAAACATTTGAATGAAAAACTTTTTATCTAACGAAAAAAAAAGTACCCTGAATAAATAGCAGAGGAATGAGATTCCATCGCCTTGAATGAGATTTTCCTGCCAAATGTACAGTACCGATTCTTTTCGAAAAACTCTAGATGTTTGTTTAACTTCAGAAACGCTAAAATAGTCTAAACAGTCCCGATGATGCAAGCAAGACGTATCTTTCGCCAATTAAGAAGGAAAGAGTTCTTTCTGGTCTTCTTCAGAGAGAATTTTTCTCTCGTACTCTCTATTTTTAGTTCTCTTTCGGTCATTGATAGATGGTTTATGTGATTTCTCGTTTGATTCACAAAGAAAAAAAAACTTGTTTGGTTTTATCCTCTTCTCTTTATTTTGGTGTTTTTCTTGAATATTGGTTTAAGTGCTGTCCAATTGTAAGTTGTTGTTGTTTTTCCCTTACTTTCTCAAGTGTTTTTGTTTTTGTGCAGGGTTTATTATGAAAGAATTCATCTCTTTTCGTCCTCGCGAACTGTTTTTCTGTGTGTTTTTGTTTTTCGTAAATAATGTTTAAGATTTATTGGAAAAAATGTATTTTTGTTTTGCTTCTTTTAGTAAAAATGCCTTATTTTTTATTTATGGAACAATGTTTTTAAAATTTATTTTACCAAAGAATATACTTTTGAATCATACTTTTAGAAAATACAGATATTTATAACATATTCTATACCGAAAAAAATTTGAATCTTGATTTTTTAAGATTTTTTTATAAGTTTCGTGATGTTTTTCTTATTTGTAGTGAAAGAAATTAGAATTTTTTGGTTATATTTTGATCTATAACATATATCTAAGGATTATTTTTTTAGATTGCGTATTGCGTTATAAATGTTAACTTAATTATTAAATGTATTAATAATTTTGTTATTTATTTGCCACGCAATTTTAAAAAAAATTTTAAAAAAAAACGTTATTTTTCATCAGCCTATAATTGAAAGTAATTTCATTTTATTATCAAAGTAAGTAATATTGCTTTAAATATATGTATTTACTCACTGAATTTCTATTTATTTCACTTTTTATTCTGCATTTTGAATTTTTTTAATACAAAACAAAGAAATAAATATTAAAAAAAAAAATTTTAATAAAATATTATAAGTTTATTAAGTTTTTGTTATCTTGAAACCTTTAATATATTTTTTTTACTAAAATATAGATTTAAATATTGTAGTACTTTACATAGATCAGATTAAAGGAAGTTTTAACACAATTACTAAAGTAATAATCCCCTGTGTTTAATTGCGATAAAAAGTAAAATAAATCAATCATCAAACATCATATTTTACAATACTATTATATTACAAAAATGCAATACTATATATACAATACCAATATACAACTATTAATAAACAAGTAATAAGTATACTGTAGACCACTTTTTTGTTCAGCCTGGAATAACATATTTTATTTTTAAAATTTGACAAACTAGAAAAAAAGTAAATAATAAATAAAGGTAAAACCAAACGAATTTATCGTAGCCTAATTGAATCATACTATTATCATATGTTAAAATCAAATTAACAGATAGATTTGGGATCGAGTTAACAATTCACATTGTGCGTACAGGAGAGTTAATGGTCGAACCCTGTGGAGATATGAATTACAGTCATTACTTTCAAACAATCTTCTTTTACTACTGTTTCAAAGCGTATGAGAGAGTCTCATATTGACAGTTCAACTGCCTGTGTTCAGAATAATTTCTAGACGTTTAAGAATTTTGAAGAACAGCGTGAAAATTTTTATATGAAGTGTTACAGAGAGAAATATAATGAGGATAAACTTCACATTATTCTGATTAACTGAAAACCTTCTAAATGTTGAATTAACAACTAATAATTAATAACTGTCTAATAGTTCAGCTAATATTTAATAATTTTCCAGCAGTTGAACAAATAACTTATAATTTCCAAATAATTAAGCTAATAATTAATTATTTTGTAATAACTGAACCAATAACTACTAACTTTCTAATAATTGAACTTATAACTAATAACTTTCTAATAGTGGAACTAATAATTTATAACTTTCAAATAATTGAATTAAAAAATAACTTTCTAACAATTGAACTAATAAATAATAATTTTCTAATAATTGAACTGATAACTAATAACCTTCTAATAGTTGAACTAA
Organism: Caerostris darwini; assembly: GCA_021605075.1. Classification (NCBI taxonomy): domain Eukaryota; kingdom Metazoa; phylum Arthropoda; class Arachnida; order Araneae; family Araneidae; genus Caerostris; species Caerostris darwini. Next base: position 440,624 of record BPLQ01015456.1, read on the forward strand.
TAACTAAAAAATTAATAACTTTCTAATAATTGAATAACTAATAACTGTCTAGTTGTTGAAGTAATAATTTATAACTTCTAATAGTTGAATTAATAATTAATAAATTTCTAATAATTGAACTTATAACTAATAGCTTTCTAACAGTACAACTAATGATCAATAACTTTCTAATTGTTGAGTTAATAATTAATAACTTTCTACATTATAAATAAAAAATGTATTTCAATATATTGAAGTTATAAATTATCTTGTTAACAGAATACTAAATGAACTGTCACTACGTCTTGAATATTGACCAAACTATTTTTTTCTTTTACACAAATAAATATAATTGTTTTTATTTAATGTTTAAAAGGAACATTTCATACTCCGTCATCGGTACATTGGATTTCGTGTTTCATTCAATTCAATAACATACCCACTACTTTTTCGAATGAAGGTAATTCGATTTGCCCTTCTCTCTCTCTCTCTCTCTGACGACATTCTATAAAAATTTAAATGAATTCGGTACCAAAAACCAGATTCGCGAATTCACACCGCATTAATTCAAAGGCTACTTACCCCTCTCCGAATTCCCGTGTTTATACATTTCCCCGCGTAATTCGGAACGAAAGCACACTGAGAACTCCTCAGAGAGATAGAGAAAACGAAATGGAAATCCGAAGGAAATATTCGGAAATTCCAAAACTGGAATCATCATGATCGACCACGCGAAGATAGATCTTGAAAAAGATCCGGTAAGAAAAAAAAAAGAAACTCGCGGATATCCGGCACTAACGAGTCGCGACTAACGAGGCAAGAGGTGTTTTTAAGAACTCTTAGCAAGCATTCCTCAAGAAACGAATCCTAAAAGTAAAAAAACGCGTATAAAAACGAATAAAAATGCTTAATGAGAAAAGAGAAAGCGAAGTGTCTTGGTTGGTAATAAATTCTTTCTTTTTTCTTCTTGATGGAAAATTGCGTCGCTGCGGGCTTTCATCAAAGTGGTTTCATGAATCGCTTACGGAAGCTAACCTGCTAACAACAGAACGATTTCTTTCTTATCGAATCCAGAAAGCCGATCTTCCCTTGGAGATAAAAGCATCTGCTTTGAAGACGAATCCCCCAAAATAGAAATTTGAATTTTGCAGCTGAAAATGGGAATCAATTTGGGTCGATACGCGATGCTGTTGTCGCCTTTTCAAATGCCACTTACATCCTTTGATGCAATCTTACCTTCCGATCCATTATTAGTCCAGGAATTTTTATCTGAAAATGTTTGACCATACAAATGGCATGCACGAATACAGATGATTCAAAACAGAAATAATGCTATGTTAGAAAGAAAGCGTAAAACAATGAATTTGTGGGGAATTTACGAAATATAGATTTTTATCCTTTATTCATGTTTAACAATACATTTATCTTATATTGTGACATTTATACGTAACTTATTCTTTACATAGCATAGAGAAATTTAACATCATAGCGAAAAATAACGAATTTATTTTTAATTTTACTGTTGAATTAATAATTCTTTCCTAAATTAACTTACGTACTTTTAAATTAATTCCCGAAAATTAAATTTAAGTAAAGGTGACAAAATTGCAAGTTTGTGAAATATTTTATTTATTAAGATTTCCAAGAAATCTATTGATTCAATGACATTAAAATTTATAAAATATAATAAGCAATTTATTTAAAAGAATTTTAATTTCAGAATTAAATGTGTACATATGATATATAAAGCACGTTAATTTCATATTTAAGACTTTAATTTAAATATATTGTCAAAATAATACACGATATTTTTTTTAAAAATTTTTCAATATATTTCAAGTTTTCAATATTTTCAATATATATTTTTTTTAAATCAATATTTTCTTACAGATAACTTTATCATTTAATTAACCTAAAATAACTTACGACCTTTTGAATGAATCACCAAGAATTGCATTTTTGTAAAAATGAAAACATTGGAAGTTTATGAAATATTTTATTTTAAGGTCTCCAAGAAATGAATTAATTTAATAATAGCAATTAAAATTTTTAAGATATTTATTAAAAGTAATTAGAAATTCAGTCTGTTGGATAATGTGCATTATTTCAGAAAGCTATAAGAAGATCTGACCGAAAGCTTCTGTGTTTACGCTGAAAATGAGCACGAGTAATAGGTAAGGTGAAATGTCTGTGGTGAATTGGTCAGAAGTCTGACCTTGGACCACAGCAGGCTTCAGGTGCGAATCCTGGCGGTGCAATGGATGTTTGTTAATGGTTCGAAATCTAAAGTGTGCAAAAAATGACCGTAGAGCGAGAAACAAAAACCATAGATGTACTTTTAACACCCAGAAGTTTAGCACAGTGTAGCTGGCATCCAATATTGATCTCTTAGCAAAGTTGAATGTGTTTCACACCTGCCTTTCTGTGACTAAATGGCCACAGGTAAATATGCCTGGCATTTAAAAACAACAACACAATTACAAAAAAAAATATGCGTTTAATAAAAGATGCCCATTGTTACGTTGGTTTAAAAGTGTGGTATAAATATTCACTTTCATATTAGCTATATACATTGTTTACCGAGATGTTCCTTTGTAGTTCGCAGAAGGAAGAATAATAGAGCAATTGATTATGTTGTTCTGTAAGAAAGCGGAGCTATTTTCTTGGTAATTCGATAAGCGGAGAGAAATGTGCTGAGAGCCGCACATTACCTAATGAGAGCTGAACGGTGGATAAAAACTGCAGCTTTCTTATTGAATCAACCGGCTGATGAGGTGGTGATGTGGGATGTCATGTGCTGAACGGATGAGATGAGTACATCGTCATGATGGAAATAGAGAACGGGCGGTTCATTTATCTTAATTCTCTGTCCGCAATATTCAGTTTTATTAAGAAAAAATACCTATGTTGATTCCAGGACATTTTTGCGTTGCTACTACATAAATAAAACAATATTTTTTGTTTCTTTTTCTAGGAATTGATAAATTTGTGACTTTGTAAAAGTACGTGTGAAAGTATGCTGATGAATAATTTTTATCTAAAGATAAGTTGATAGTAAAAATGATAAGATGATAAAAGTATTATCTAAAGATAGATTTGCATAATACACTTCTGTGTTTAAGTAAAAAAACAAGCTAATAGGTTGTTGCTTCTTATTGCACTTGGTTGACATCTACACCAATCTCACGAACCCGTACGGACTAATGGTTGAAGGGAAAAAATACAGCTTCTGTTGTGATGTAGCACCCATAGATAGAAGTCTGACTTGTGTCCGTGACGCTATACAGTCATATGAGACTGGGATCTAAGGCTTAAAAAGGATTCTGAACCACTACAAACATCCATGGCACCCAGAGCCAGAGCGCTAGACACTCGACCATTTAGGCTCAGTTGATAAGTACTTTTATTAAAAAGAAGAAACACTTCTTGAGATGAATTACATTTTTTAAACATCGATGTATCGTTCAAGCTGCAAATTAGAAAGACAAATACGTAGCAGATTCAATTTTTTGTACTTCATTGAAAGCATTCTACACTAAACAATCATTTTTCCTGCGTAGTTATGAATAAAAATCTCTAAATATGTGGTTTGGTAAGGTAAAAAATGTATTTTCCAGCTTACTTATTTAACATGATATTTTAATTAAAAAAATATGTATACGCTTGTAAGAGTATAGATAGAAATATAATTTGTTTAAAAATTCGACTAATTATACTTTCATTTAAATGAATAAATTTACCAATATGTACGTATGACAATGTATGGCAAATGTGTGATAAAATGTATGGTAAATGATAATGCTAAATATATTTAATGATAAAGTATGATAATTATTTATGCTATGATACTAATAATGTATGATAAATGATAATATGTGTAATAATTATGCCAGAATTTAAAAAAAAAAAAAAAACATAATTACAAAAATTACGCCTTCAATAAAACATACGCATTGTTTTGTTGGTGTGCAAAGTGCTGTATAAATATTCCCTTTCATATTAGCGAGGTTTATACATTGCTTACCGGGATGTTCTTCTGTAGTTGCAGTAAAGAAGAAAAATAGTGCAATTGATTATGTTGTTCTGTAAGCCGGTGGAGCTGTTTACTTGGTAATTCGATAAGCGGAAGGAAATGTGCTGAGAGCCGCACATTACCTAATGAGAACTGAACGGTAGATGAAAACCCCAGGTTTCTTATTGAATCAATCGGCTGATGAGGTGGTGCTAGAGGATGTCGTGTGTTCAAACGATGAGATGAGTACTATATATAACATTTTATATATATATTGTATAAAATACATTGAAAAGAAAATATTAATTTGTGTCTTAAATTTACAAGAGTTATGTTAAACATAAGATATTATAATCATCAGTAATTTAACGCAAAAAAAAATTAATTTTTGTAATGTAATTTAGGCAAATTTAAATCGTATAACTTCTTGATTCAAACCCATTGGTTTATTTTTACATTCTATAAATTCAAATTCGCACAATCTTTAGAGCAACAACTTATAATGTTAAACATTTTTAATGACAAGAAATATAACATTCATATTATTATGGTAAAACAAATTATTTTTTAATATGCAAATTACAAATTAATTTGAACACCAATTTTTTATGATAAATTTTCATAAGCGGATAAATAAATAAACTAACAAAAAATTTCAGATTGCTTTAAAGACCAGACATTAACAAAACTGTTCGGTGACAACTTTAAACATTTCTGAGTTTTTTATTAGCTCATAAAGTATATCATTTACGAGCGCTGAGTGTCTTGAATACTTCTGAAATCAGGCAGTAACGTGCCTAATTTGAAACATATATAAAATTTGAATAATTCTTCAGTCAGAACATATTTTACGACTATTCTAGGAATTTAAGAACCTTCCACAAATGAAATTTTGGTGCCAGTTACAATTAATTTCTTTGTGTTATATATAGTAGATTTTATATTTATTTTATAATAATTATATTAAATAGTAAATATTCATTTATGCCTTTTAAATTTACAAGTGTTATGCTAAATATTTAGGATATTAAAATCCCCTGAAATTTAACATAAATTTAACATAATATTAATGTTCATAATGAAAGTTTTTCTAATTTAAAATCGTTTTACTTCATCTTGAAGCAAACTTATTAATTTATGTTTATAATTCATAAATTCAATAAAGCACAATTTTTAGAAAAACACCGTATAATTTTAATCACTTTTAATGATAAATATAACATCCATAATATTATGGCAAACAGGAATAATATAAGAATATCATATAGAAAAAACATTTTAATATGCAAATTGCTACTAAATTTCAACACCAATATTTTATGATAAATGTTCATATACATATAAATAAAATAAAAAGAACATTTTAGATTGCTTTCGAAGCCAAACATTAAGTAACTTTCACTAATTTAAAATAGTATAATTTATCCTTGAAGCATATAAGTTGAGTTATTTTTTTAAACTATAAATTCAACTACGCACAATCTTTAGAGCTACACCTTCTAACTTAATTTGTTTTTTAATGATAAGAAATATAGCATTCATAATATTATGGTAAAACAAACAATATAAAAATACCATAAAGTTATTTACCATAGAAATTATATACCCATTTTACCATATAAAAGACCATAATAAAATATTTTTAATACGCAAATTACAAACAAATTTCAACATCAATTTTTATGATAAATGTTCATTTTCATATAAATAAATAAAATAAAAAGCACTTTAGATTGCTTTGAAAACCAAACATTAAGAAAACTCGAAAATTTGTTTGGTGACAACTGTAAACATTTCTGAGTTTTTTTATTAACTCATAATGTAAATCATTTACGAGCTTAGCGTGCTGAGTGTCTTGAATACTTCTGAAATCAGGCAGTAACGTGCCTAGTTCGGAACATATTTCAAATGTGAATAATTCTTCAGTCAGAACCTATTTTACGACGATTCTGGAGCTTAAGAACCTCCCACAAACGAAATTATGGTGCCAGTTACCATTAATTTCTTTAATGGTTGTTTCCTCATTTAAACCTACCGCGGAAACTATTTTCATCATTAAACAGGAAATGATTTTGGATTTCAGTTTAAATTAACAGAAATTTAATTTATGTCTCTTCTCAGTGAAGACGTGGCTGTTCATAAATTTAAGAAGACCATTAGCTTCATTGAAAATGATTTTTGAAATTACTTTTATGCATGAATTCGTAATTCTTTCCATACCTCCACAGCGCGAAAATAAATTCCAAGTATTTTTATGGGAAAAAAATTGTCACACTCAGAAAATAAAGATTATTTTAGATTAATGTTTAAAAAAAAAACCCAATTATATAGTAATAAGATGTTTGAAATTTTGTCTTTTGCTAAAATTTGTGTTTAAATCTTATAAACAGAAATTGATTTGTTATTTAGTACATAATCATAACATTTAAATACTGAGATATAATTCATGTCATCTGTTATTAATTTTTACGAAATCACTTAGTGTATCACTTAGTGTCAATTTAGTGTATACATACAGTATTTATTGTTAGTTTAATGTAAATAATAAAATAGATATGAATTAATTATCAATTACAGTAATACAATTAATTATCTCTCCAGAGATAAGGAATACATTTAATTATTTTCAATACATTATTGAAATATAAGCTATTGATACAATTTAAATTTTTTTTTGTATATATATATATAATAAGTCACGGAGACTTAATAAAAATTATGATATTGCTTTATTGAGAATGATTTTTTATTTATTAATTAAAAATGGAAAATGCTAATTGATAAGACATAAACGCAAAACATTTTCAGCATTAGGATAACATATAAAGTAATGACATAGCTACCAAAATAAGTTAAATTATGTTTACAAGCCGAGTGAACAAATTAAATGAATACAAAATTAATAAATACAAGCAGCAATGAAAGATTCGCAAATCTTTATAAAATTAGAATATAAACTTCGGAAAAGAAACTAATTTATTTATTTTGAATAATATACTTTAAAAAGAAACCACGTGTAATTATTTTGAAAGTCCGATTTATTAAATACATAAATTTTAAATAGTTGAGCTCATACATTTTTTTAAAATCTATACCGGAAAATGAGTGGTAAAGCAGTAGGTTGGAATATAAATTGCAAATTTGACTTGAGCAATTTGGGAGTAAACTGTGAACCCATAGTAGTCATCATGGGGACATTGAACAAGTCACTCGCAGTTATTGGAAAGGACTTCTTCATTGGCGCAACAGCCCCATGGTGGGCCAAGACCGTCTGCCTACTGGCAGATTCTGCAAAGCACTGTGTCTATTATATATCTGCCAATCTAGTAGCCGCTTTTGTGACATATTTATCATTCTAATAGAAAATTTTGTGTATGTGTAGTTCTGAGACATAATATTTTTCATTTTAGTAGCCAATTCTGTGACATAGTTGCATTATAATAGCAAATTTTCTGTATTTGAAATTCTAAGGCATATTATTTGTCATTATAAATATTAAATCTGCGATATGTTAAATTAACTAATATCTAATATATTTAATACCTGTGATGTATTAAATTAACTAACTAATAACTTCATGTTAAAGTTTCTGTCATTAAAAAACAATCGCAATAAAATGAATAGCTTACACTTTTGTTTTGTACAAAATTGTGAGTTACAATCAAAAACTTTTTAAATTAACTAACACAAATAATTAATTTTAAGTCGAAATAGGAACGAATCTTTAACCAAAGAGAGTTGAAATATTATTAACAATCACAGTTTGGTGTTCGTTTCTTATTTTTCTGATGAATAATAAATTGCTTCAATTTTCCTGGAACAGAAAATTCTTGGATTTACCCATTTAAGTTTCTCGAGAACTAGATGAACAGGAAAGTTTAGTGAAAATCGGATTATGCTTGTTTAGAGGGGAAACTCCAATTATACATCCCTGCTTAACTCTCACGGAATTAATAAAAAAATCAGAGCATACAAAAAAAAAAAAGAAACTTACGAAGAGTGTTTGAAATACTTGTCTCACTGACTATTTTAAGATAAGTTCTGATTTTTTTTTTAATGTTTTTTTCGAAGGAAGGAAATGGAATTGCTAAGAAAATATTAAACTTCATCTGAAACTTCCACTGAATTTTCCAGTTTAAAATATTTTTATTGTATGAACTAGAAGAATGGAATTTATTTATTCTTATTCGAACTGTGCGCGTGTGTTTCTTTTAGAACATTAGGAATTCGATCAGAAAAACTGAAGGACAAAATCAACTCATCTCTATGCAGAGAAATTGAAAATAGTGGTAAAATTTACAATTTAATCCCATTTTTCTTAACAGCTTTCCAGTATTACGTACAAATAGGTCACTGTCAGAATTTATATTAAAATGCCGTAGCTTTCCTGCTTTTTCCTTTAAAATAGTGAAATAGCGTGGTTGGAGACAATTCGGTCAGCTCAACATCATTCATATAATATTTACTATTATAAAATATTCTCACATTATGAATTGTCGTCTTTATTTAAATTATTTTCAGAAATTCCTGCAGGATGTATTTGTGCATATTAACCAGAGCGGGATTGGTTTTTTGCTTAAAAAGAAGTGATATAAAAATTGTGATGATCCTAAGTCTAACAATTGGTAAATCCAGTAAAATGTATTGTTTAGTAAAATGTACTATGTATATCGTTCACAATCCTTGGATACAATATCTTTTAATTTTCCGGGATACTCTCTAGTATTGCGTACAAATAGATCAGTGTCTGAATTTATATTAAAATGTTGTATCACTACTGCTTTTCTTGTTAATATATGGAAATAGCGTGATCGGTCGGTCAACAAAAAAATATAAAAATTCGGTCAGCTCTCCATCGTTCCCACTACTGTGTCCAGAAAGTAAGACAAATTTTTAATTTAAAACTCCCGGGGCTTATATAATTTCAATTTTTTTCTTTTTTAGGTTGCTGGCACTGTCCTTGACATCTGTGTGAAATTTGTCGTCAAAATATTCATTAGTGTTTGAGTTAAGCTTGGCTTTGTGAGTCGTTAAAACTGATCCCGGTGATTTTTGAAACGTCTGACTTAATTGAGCAAAGAATTGCATTAAATTTTGTTTGCAAAAAACGTATAGAATGTTGCAGAAGCAGTCAGTGAGCATTCCTATATCGGAAAGCAATGTTTGGAAGTAGTATAAACAGTACAAAGAAAGCATAGAACGCGTTGAAGACGAAGATAACTCTGGTCGACCATCAACTTTAACCGACGAAGCTAACGTCCAAAAAATAAAGATTTGGTGCTTGCAAACCGTCGATTTACAATTAAAGTCCTTGCTGATGATGTTGGAATTTCAAAAGGATAGGTCAATTCAATTTTGGGCCTCAAAAGTGTCAAATCTCGATTGGTACCGAAAACACTGAATGCGCCAGCTCACACTGCATTGATTCTTCGTCACATTTTGGCCAAAAATGAAACCCATATCGTTCCACAACCACCATATTCACCTCTTGTGACTTCTTGATATAACCTTAATTCAAAAGAGCACTTCGGGGACACCGTTTTGAGTCGTTTGAACGGATTCAACGTGAATCGCCGCTTGCTTTGAAGGCATAATTGCATTGTATCCAGAGGGGATTACTTTGAAGGTGATGAAATAGATTTGGAATAATAAATAATTTTTGAAAAATTAATCGGTTTTACTTTTTGGAAACAGTAGTAGTATTTCAGGATCAATTTAAAACCACAGGTGCCAGTTTAAATATTTCTGCAGAATGTTGCGCGTAGAACTGACAACCCTACATATTAAAAAAAAAAAGATTACATCTTATATTTCGGAATCTGCCAATACGAGACGGCCCTTGGCCCACCATAGCAGTGTTGCGCCATTGAAGAAGAAGAATATAATCGTTTCGGAAAAAATGATTTCAGAATGTTCGTTAATTTTTTGTTGTTGTTTTGAGACCACTTTGAATCAAATGTAAATAGAACGCTTAAATTTTAACAATAACATCTAATGGTTAAACTGGTTATGAGACATTTAGGAAAAAAGAACAATGCAACAGAATAAATAAATACAGCAAAGCAAAGACATTGAACACAATAAAATATAATATATAAATTTCGAAAACATTACACTAGAACGATCAAATATACGTTACTGTAAGTCTGATAAAATTTCCGGAAGAACTTTAGATGGATTTCCACTGAGAACTGAAAGAAGAAGAAAAAATGTTTTTCAACTACCCGACTTACACAAGAACTAAATTTTACCACAAAACGAAATCTAATTTTCTTACTAGGTTTTCAGTGTTCTGAAGATGTCTGGCGTAGTGAAATTTGAAGGAAATTGAAGTTAAATGGGGCCATGTGAACTTGACAAAGTGGAGCGGGATAAGAAATTTATTTTACAAGACTTTCGATTGATGTACGTTTCGATGATAATTATTTCAATTTTATATTATATATTATATATATGCACTACTGTGTCCAAAAAGTAAGACCAATCATTTTTTTTCAAAGACTCTTTATTTATTCTTAAAATTTATTTCATCGCCTTCATCCCCTCCGGACACAAGCACTTATGCCAACTTTCTTTCCAATCATCAATGCATGCTGAAAAGTCATCGGCAGAGATTACCTTCAAAGCGCGCTGCGATTCACGTTGAATCTCTTCAATGGACTCAAAACGGTGTCCCCTGAGTGGTCTTTTGAGTGTGGGGGTAGCCAGAAGTCGCACAGTTTGAATACGGTGACTGGGGAATGATATATGTTTCATTTTTGGGGAAAAAGTCATGAAGAATCAACGCAATGTGAGCTGGCGCATTCAGTGTTTTCGGTACCAATCGAGATATGACGCGTTTGACGCCCAGAATGGAATTGATCGATCCTATTGAACTTCCCACATCATCAGCAAGGTCTCTAAATGTAATTATACGGTTTACAAACATCAAATCTTGAATTTTTTTTGACGTGAGCTTCTTCGGTTGAGGTTGATGATGGACCAGAGGGGCTGTTGGTCTTTAAAGCATTATCTGCCTTCTTTGAACTGTTGATACCACTTCTAAATATTTCTTTCCGATATAGGAGTGCTCACCGAATGTCTTCTGGTGCATTCTATACATTTCCGCAAACAAAATTTAATGCAAGTTCTTTGCTCAATTAATTCAGACATTTCCAAAATCGTCGGAATCAGTTTTAGCGTTTCACAAAGCCAAGCGTAACTTAAACACTAATGAATATTTTGACGTCAAATTTCCCACAGATATCAAGACAGTTCCAGCAGCCTAAAAAAGAAAAAAACAATTGAAATTCCATAAGCCCCGAGAATTTAAATTTAAAATTGGTTTTACTTTTTGGACTAGTAGTAATTATTTACTTTAAATGATATTTTTTTCAAACGAAGTGTGTAATTATTTTTAAAATATTTTTCATTAAATACATAAATTTTGAATTTTAAAACTCATACATTTTCCATGTCTATGCAGTAAAATTGGAGTTGGAAAGCATTAGATTGTGGCCTGATGTCCAAGTGACTAGCGCTCTGGCGCTCGGTGTCACAGGTTTTGGATTCGAATCCCGGTTGTGTCATTTATGATTGTAGTGATCCGGAATCCACGTCAAACGGTAGATCGTCTAATATGACTGTACAGCGGTATGTGCAGAGTTGAAATTCCCACCCATTTTCTGTCTCGAAATCTGTCAGCAGGTAGGCGGCCTTGTCTCAACAACCCCATGGTGCCCCCCTATAAGTTTTGGCCTACATGGGGCTTCAATGAAGTACAAAAAAGCAGCAGGTTGAAATGTAGATTGCCCATTTGGTCTGAATAAGAAGTTTAATACACTCATGTCCATAAATTAAGGATAATTCAGAATCACACAGAAATTTAACTCTAAAATAAAAATTTCACCTGTAGAATTATCACACACATCTTGAA